>OW386287.2:149424024-149901524 GCA_936432065.2 Rutpela maculata | reverse complement strand
CTATATCTTTATGGAATGAGTTTGCTGTTCGGAGTAATCTGCTTATGGGCTCATTTTGACCATAATTTGTAAGATGAAAAGTATTTTAAAGAGTTCTGAATTTCGTATCCTACGATCGTTTAAATTAAAGTTAATTAACTGATGTATCTCTGGACAGTTCATATTACAATTAATTTATGCAAAATGCATAAATCGAATTGCACTCTTCTCCGCTCAAGTGATAGAAGGTTGAGTTAGCGTAAGATATCACTGTAGGAATATTCGCCTATCGGATGACGGATGACCCATCATGAATACACATTGCCTAAGGAATTTTGACTGGACATTCTCAATGGATTCTTTATCGACGTTATATGCTAGATTCCATATCACACTGCCATATTCTAGTAGACTCCTTACCAGAGAAGAGTAGAGCAATTTGTATATTTTAATAGAAAAAAAAAAAAGGTCCCTATTGATGTAACCTAACATTTCAGTGCTTGTGATGTGGTGTTTGATATATGAGGTTTGAATGTCATCTTGAAATAGAATATTACACCTAAATCTTTTATAGAATTTACCCTGTTTAAGGTAACATTATTGAAATGGTAGTCGAATATTACAGGATTATTGTCTCTCGTGAAAGAAATTTGATTACACTTAGCAGGGTTAAGTTTTAATAGATTCATGTCACACCATCGAACTAAATTATCGAGATCACTTTGCAAAAGAGAGGCATCATAAGAGTTGTCAACGATTCTGAACAGCTTCAAATCGTCAGTAAACAATAAATAATTATTGTTAATGAGTATCTCGCTAATATCATTAACAAACAAGTTAAATAATAATGGACCGATATACGATCTTTGATGAACAAATAATAATGGACCGATATACGATCTTTGATGAACGCCGGAAGAAACTATAATAGAAGATGATACGGCTCCTGATCACCTGACAAACTAAGTTCGGTTATAAAAATAACTATGAATCCATTCAAGTATGCAACCCTCCGCACTCAGAGCCCTTAGTTTGGTTATGAACAACACGTGATCAACACGATTAAATGCCTTCGTGAAATCGGTGCAAATTGAATCCACTTGTGATTGATGTTCAAAAGCATTGAGATATATTAGTTTCAGTTCAAAATGAATCTCATACCATTACACGCAAAATTTCAAGGTAAGTATATACAATTTATTTACAATATTGAAGATAATAAGCCGTCTAGCTATCATCGATTAGTTTTTAACATTCTGAGAAAAGATAAATTATACTTGCATTAAAATGATCTTCACAATACAAAATGTCGATTTCGATTTGCTGCTTTAAACCATTTCACTTTCCGCGAATAATTGGTTATAGGAACTCTAAGAAACTGTTTATTTGGAGCATTTACGGAAGTATTTCTGCACCACTTATTTGGTACTCCACTCATGTTCTTGACTTATAATAATAATATTAAGTGTATTTAACGATTCATAAACGCATAAAAAAATAATAGTTGTATATAGTACCACTATAGTATACAATGATGCTTTGTTTATATCGAAAGTGACCGTCACATATGACACAAGGAACCAGTAATACTAGATTTGTGTTTTTTTGGTGGGGACTATTTAATTTGAATTTACATCTCCTTCAAAATTATTAAAAACATTCTTCTTGCCGAAAAATTTTTTGAACTAATATATATCATAAGTATTTTATATTTTTCGACTTAAGAAGAAAGTAAAAATACCCTATTATAATATTTCCCTTCGCTAAGCGAGGGAAGTAAAAATAAAATGCAACTCTGTTCAATGTAACCATTTCAAAGCTTTGCCCAAAGTTTAAACTACCATAAGAGTTTATCAGGGGGGATTATTTTCATTATGGATACAATAGACAATACCGTCCTCTAAAAGATACAAAGGAAATTTGTACGTTTTGATCCATTTTGAAAAAAAAGGAAGTCGAATATGACACTTCACAATTTTTATTTAATTTTCAAAATTAATAATTATTGCAATTATAAACTGAAAATGGATGAAAACAAATTTAATTTTTTACTGGAGCCACGCAGGGTACTTTCTACTGACTTTAAAATGAAAAGCAAATGCAGATTAAGTGCACATAATCTCTAAAATGCTATTAGTTAAACATATTTGATATACACTATTCGAATTACATGAAAATACAAGTTTCATTCACTTCTTTATGACATCTCTCTCAGTTATTCTCAGCCCAAAAAAAAAATTTAATAGCCATTTGATGACAACCATCCACACTTTTTGAATTTGTTAGGATCATCCCAAATTAAAAAAGTCCGTTAGTATTGCTATCTTGCTATCTCCATCAGATCTCATAAGGTACTCTGTGCTGATGAGGACGGTAAATCCGAAAAACCAATTTCAAAGGTGCACTTTTATTTTATTTTTTGTAGTATATACAATCAGTTCCTTTCCATTTTCGACTATTGGTGGGAAGTGCATAGCAGAACACCTCTATTATGTTCTAGATGTAAAACCCTGATAGCAATTATTTCCGTGCAAGAAAATGAACAAAATAATAGTCCATGTCTATAATTCTGTATTGCTATATTTTTAGTTATTAATGAAACTATGATGTGGATTAAATATAAGGCATGTGAATTTAAGATGGCAGCGCCATTGAGAAAACTACTGGGATTATTTATTGGCTAGTAATTATTTCGTTATTTTCTTGCTATGTGGTTATCTATTGATTATTTAATTTTATTACTTTCCAATAGAAAGAACTGGTACATTTTATTGGAAAAGACTGTACATAATATATTTATTAGTTTTATTTAAAACTCTATAATATATGATTAGTAAAGTTAGTAATCAACTATAAGGACATTATAAAGTAAACTATACATATTATAGCAGCCAAAACACTTTGATAATAATTTTTTAATTGTTCATTAGATGTTATTAGTCCGTAATTGAAAATTCACGATAATCTTTCATCTTGCTTGAAGAAATACGAATCAAGCATAGTGCTCAGTAGTTTGTTATTCGCGAAAATTATGGTGCGGGAGCTAAGTGGCTTTTTCGGACACTCATCGTTACAAGCATTTTCTATGCGCTGATTAATTCTATCGAACTTACATAACGACAAAATAGACTTCTGGCATATGTCAGCCCATCGAATTGGCCATGGTTCAAGATATAAAAATCAGTGAAATTATGTCATCGTTACAAACGTTATATAACATCACCGTTACGAACTTTTTAGAGGTTGAGCATGTTTATTTAAATGTTTTGAATACAGAAAAAAATTCCCAAAAAGAAACTTCCGTCAGTAAGGCTAGCCAGAAAGAAAATGTTTAGGATTTTTGAAGAAAATTGGATTTTTTTTTGCATATTTCATCTCAGAACTCTAAACTCATCGTAATATAACCGCTACAATGGTCGTAATCCATATAACAGCAACTTGTCAACTTATTAGTTAATATCTCTATATAGTAGTTCCATTGGCAACTTCCGTTGAAGTAAACTCCAAGAATTTTTGTTGAATTGGCAAAGATAATATCTTTATCAGCAAATCCATTTATAAAGCCCTTAGTTATTTTAACCTCCCCACAATAAAATTGTGGGAGGTTACTGAAATTGGTCCAAAATCGAAAATTTAGATAACTTCAAATCTTTAACGTTTTGAAGTCCCAGGAACCCAAAAAAGTGTTTTTTGAAAAATGTCTGTGTGTGTGTATGTATGTTAGCACGATAGCGGCGAAACTACTAAACGGATTTGGATGAAACTTTAGTGCTCCAGAAGATCTGAAGGCCTACACAACCAATAAGGAGCCCTTGTGATTACGGACGGTCCTTAACTGGGCCCAAAGCAAATTTTTTGCCTAAAACTATTAAAAGTGACAGTGATATTAAAAGTCTGATAAACTTGAATCCATTTCCGGTACAACGCCGGAAAAATTTCCGGCAATCACAACCTAAAAAATATTAACATAACCTAAAAACCAAACCAAGTGCAATACCAACCTAGAAATTTTCGACAACTGTCAAAAAATAAAATCATCCAGCAAAGTTTACAACCAGAATTTTTGACAGCTGTCAGTTTGACAGATTTGGAACTAACAAAGTTTAGCGACAAAAAATTTGACAGGTGTCAATTTGAAAGCTGTCTTCTTCTGAAACCTTTTGGCACTAGTGACAATCAAACAACAACCTTCCCCGACGGATTTAATGAAAAATCAGTCGAGGCCAAAAAATAAAAATAATATTTATCAGCTCAAATTCCACGGTCCACTATGAACACTTTACCGGTCACAGCTGGTAGAGAAGGTGAGAATTATATGGTTTATAGAAACAAGTAAAAAAATATATCTCGAAATATATTAAATGAGATCGTTCATATTTTTTAGTGCCCTTTTCGGCTTCAAAGATATACCGGGTGGGGAGGTTCCAGCCGCTTTTCGCAGCTGCCGATTTTTTTGTATAAAAATGAAAGGTAAATAAATGATCTTATTTTGTATTCACTTGGAAAAATGGACACAAGGGATTTGCTTACAGTAATTGAAGAGTTGAATAATATTCACACAGGAACTCACTGAAAATCAAGAGTGCCAAACATTTTTGACCAATAAAAAAGTTATTAAAATATTACAGTCAAATACAAGAAGTGTAAAAAAGAAAATACATCACAAATATTAGAATTAATTTTAAGTGATATCAATATAATAGACATATTATGTAAATATAATATGACAAACTCGTATTTAAATTCGCTGGCCTCATTAGGCTTTACTTCCTATATAAACATTCCTACTAGAATAAGTAGTTCCGCTAAAACCTGTCTAGATCACGTTTTTGTAAAAGACTGAGAACATAGAAATATTAATAACATATGTTTTGCAGTATACAGCAGTACAATTACAGATCATTACACTATATTAATCACAATTGAATTAGCAGCTAACAACGCTTTAAAAAACAATAATATCAATACAGACATGGCAAAAAAGGAAATAGATTTGGGTAAATTAAAAACTGCACTTGAACTCGAAACTTAGGATGATGTATTGAATAACTATAATGTAAGAAATGACAAATTCATTCTTATTTAAATTGAAAAATTATATGAGCAACTCAACTAATGTTATAAAAAAATAATATATTGATGTGTTGCAACCCCTATAATGAATTCAATTAATTCAGATGTATTTGCACCTACTCGAGAAAGAACCTACCAGAAGTTCTAAAGTGACATCTGGAGTGATCTAGAGAATGGTGGCGTCATCACAGAAAAATCGAGATCTGTCATTTTTAGGTATAAAAGACCGACCGCATTCTCGGCGAGTAGTTCAGAAAGTACAGAAAGTTTTGATGTTTTGGATTTGACAAGTGAGAAGTGAGGTTAAGACTCCAAAGTGAAAACAAAGTGATAAATATTGTTATTTTTATTCAAAAAAGTACATTTAAGTTAATATCAGTATTGTGAAGTATCCAGTAAATTATTTAATAAAGTGTGTTAGTGGTTATTATCTCTTGATATAATTTTCGGAACCCACGGAATTTGCAAGGGTGGTTTCCTAGGGGTGGAAACACGTTACAATATACAATAGTTTTTTTTAACAGTTGTAAAAAAATTGATTTTCAGTACTCGTTACATCATGGTAAATTTTCGTATTTAGAACTCTGTAGAGTTAAAAACATGGGATTTCATGGGTCTAGTCCGAGACTATTTAAATGAAACATTTCTAAATCGTTGGATACGAAGAAGAGTGCCCAGCCAGATCACCAGAACTGATGCCTCTTGATAATCTCTATGGGAATGCATAAAAGTAAAGCATACGTCAATTGCTCTGTGAATGTGGAAGATTTAAAGCAAGAACACGTCAAGGAGGATGGCACAAATCACCAGAAATTACCGAAGACTCTCAAAAAGAGTTTATTTATACGTCTTGACTATTGTCAGGCTGCGAATGGAGCGCAATTTGAATATTTAAATTCTTTAGTTTATTTATTTTTTAATTTTCTTCATTTCTAGTAGTTAGTATTTTCAAATTTCAAAAACAATTAAAAAACATAAAAAATTACATTCATTATGAACCTTTTAATATATATACGAGCGATTCTTTCAAGAGAAAAATTGTACAGCTTTTATAAAATGTATTCACTATTTTATGAAAGCACTGTGTGTGTAAATACATAAAAATAACCCGTTTGCTACTACTATATTTCATGCGATTTGGACATTAATATTACAGTAGGATTCTACATAGTAACATCGTTGTCCTAAAATGTGTAATTATTTTTTAATAGGATACAAGATTAATATGTATAATTTTGAGCAATCTTGATCTGAAATGAATTACTAATAAATACACTTCGAACGTATTATTAATTCGCCAGAGCAAAAGTTATAAATTAGTCTTCAAAAAATTAAATTGCAAGTTTTATAATTTATTAATAAAGACAAGTCTGGGGGACATTGATTAAAATTCCGCAGTGTGGAAGAAGTGGTCAAGCAGCTTATTGTTACCTCTTGTGTGTTCAAAACCTCTTTAATAATGGCCTTTATAAAGACATCAATAAAGAGAAGATAACATAGTAGATGTTGTTGAAGATTGAATTACTGTATTAATACTTTGTTGTTTTGATATCATAAGAAATGAATATATCACGAGGCAAGCGACATTTCAAATGGCTGTTATATTTTTTGGAAGCTTCAGGGCACTTTATATTCGTAACTCAATTGCAGTATGCAGGGTAGCCAATATGTGACACCCAAGATTATTAAAAATCAGAGTGGTTAAAGAAAATATAACAGATTTAATGGGTTTATTGGGGGTCCTGAATAAGTCCAAGCTACACTTTTCTTACGACGCCGACGATTTACCCGTAACATATTGTTATATTAATTTTACTTTTCTAGCTAATGTATAACCATTTGATAATTGATTAATTTTTATTTTATTACCATTAAATATATAATGTATATCTCTAATAGTTCGGGAATTATTAGCAAAAATTGAGATACTGCATCAAACCTCACTTTCTGATCAACATCGACATATTTGTTTCCATAGAGATCTGTCATTTATTTCTATTCGTGAATATAAATGGCTGTTGACTTTTTATCAACTTGAATTAGTTGCACAAAAATAATTCAAATAGTTAACCATTTGCAAACTACTATTCATTAAAAAACTCTAGAAAACTGATACTGAATATTGAAGAGTAAAGCTATTCTCAACTTCCCAGAAAACATTAACCGTATATGGACACAACTGGACTGAAATAAATAAATTTCAACTGTCTAATAATGGTGCGAGACTGCAAGACCTGTCAATAAAGGAGAAGAGGAGACAAATGCAAAATAGGCGACTACTAGAGGGGCAAACCGCAGGGGAAATTTGGTGCACATGTTACAGAAAATCTAGGGGAAATCAGGGGAAATCACAGGAAATCTTGTGAGGTGAGGTACGGTACCAGTTTCAGTGACGAGACATCGATCGGCAAAGTTAAGGCACGCCGGTCGATCCCGGCACTTAGATGGGTGACCGTATCTCATCTCGCCGTCCTGGTTAATTGGTGGAGTAGCTTTAGCTAAACTTCGTCAGGACGTTAAAGTAAATAAGGCAATTAAAGCGATAATAATAATAAAAAAAGAAGTCGCGGAAAATTTTGAGAAATTCACGGGAAATCTCCAGTTAAATAAAAAGTTGCGCATGCGCGGTTACAGTTTTGACGTGTGGGAAATGCGTATAGTAATTTAGTTAGTACTCAGTTAGTTGCGTTGTTTATACGATATGCAATTAACCTTTTCCACCGAAAGTCCCTAACACAGCGTTATCGCATCAATCATTGCGCAAACTTGTAAAAAAATTCAATGAAACTGGATCTGTATTGGATGTCAAAAAACCCAAGAACAAGTACAATGAAGACGATGCGGTAACACTTTTGGCAATAAATTCAGTAATAGAAAACCCGAAATTATCTTTACGGAAACGCTCCCAAAGACTGGAAGTAAGAAAAAAGTCATTTACAGAGAATTTATATGGAAACCAAGGTTCGACCGTTTAAGCCAAGGTTCAGACATGCACTTGAAAATGGAGATGAAGAGAAGCGATTGGATTTTTGTTGGGTCTGTGAGAATTACCTCGTAGATACAAGTTTTCACAGAATGTTTTTTCTACTGACGAAGCAACATTTTGTGCCAATGGCCACGTTTCATCACAAAACAGTCGTTATTGGGCTTTTGAAAATTCAAACAATGTCACTCACAAACGAAGTCAACGTTATAAAAAAGTGAATGTATGGTGTGGAATTTTTTATGATCGAATCGTTGGTCCATATTTCTTAGAAGAAAATTTAAATCAGCATGTTTATTTGGACCTTTTGGAAAACTTATAAACACTCTCCAACCGGAAGTAAGGCGTAACATTTTTTGGCAGCAAGATGGTTGCCCAGCTCATTCCTCAGTTTTGGTACGGCAGTGGTTGACCGATCACTTCGGAGTCAGATGGATGGGAAGATATGCTCCAATTAATTTGTCTGCAAAATCACCAGACCTTACACCAATGGATTTTTTTCTGTGGAGTGTTTTAAAACAGAAAGTTTATGCAGATGACCTGCCGCATGATCGAGAAACACTAAAAGCACGAATACAAGACGCGGTGAATGAAGTGAATGTACCCTCAACCATTCGTAAGGTCTATGGTGAATTTATTAAAAGGATGGAGAATTCTGTTAAGGTTGGAGGAGGCTATGTAGAATAAATTGTTTTTCCACAATCGTTCAAGTTAATGTTATTATGTTATGTTAATGTTTGAAAGAAAATGTAAGTTGACATAAATATAAAAGTCAAAATTTAGACTTCATAATTTGTATTTAGGCTTTATTTTGGATTATAAACAACTTTGTTTTATAAACATTTTGTCCAAAATAATAAATAAAGGTACTTCTCTCTTGTGGCATTTTGATGTTTTCTTAATTTATTAACACCCGGTACATCTGATAAAAGATTTTTATATGGTTAATTCATTTTTTCGACAAGCAGAATTTTTTTATAAAGAATGACTTTTCGTCGTAAAATCAATAATAGAGATGTTTGTCTTCTTGTCAACTCCATCCGGGGATACACTATATATATATTGCTTAACCTAAAAGTTGATAAAAAATTTTGAAAAAATTCTTGAGATTTATTGGACTTGAACAAAAATATTTCGACCCTTGCATTTTAATAGCAGCAATGCCTACCGATACTGATAAATCAAATCAAACCATATACCAAGAGCGACATTTTCTACGATAATTTTGAAATAAAGATTCTTAAGTATTTTTTGACTTTATTCTCCTTTGTTAATGGGAATTGAAAAATACTCTCTTCAAATATTTAGGTACTTTTACTTTAGAGTACCTATGTGGATTTGATTGTTTCCTTTTAGGATATAATTTCTTATACTTATACTAGAGTCACAGGCCCACGAAAACAAAAAGTCACGTCCACCACATTGGACCACCATGTTCTTCTGTTTTTGGGGGAGTTAAAATTACACTCTTAAGTGTCGAACTCTATCTTTTACCACTTAAATCGTTTGTAAAAAAGTTACTTTATGTTTTTTGAGGTCGCCGAATGCGACCAGGTAACAGTTCCTCCCAACCTCAAAAAAAAAAGGTCAAAGAACGCAAAAATTTAACTCTTAAGGGTTGAGCTGTAACTCTTGTTGTGGTCACTGAATCCGAATGCAATGTCAAATTAGGCGACCGATTGTTTGTAACCAAGAAATATAGGCCGAAAAATGCTTTAAGTTACAACCTAAGACTTCAAAATCGTATACTTTGAAGCTGGACATCTGCTTTATTTTAAGTTTACCTATTTTAATGGTGTAATATGTACCCCATTATTACACCCATTTTATTATGATATGATATCGGACTTTTTTATTCTCAAAAGACCTATGCAGTGGTTTTATCTTACGTTTCGTACATTTTTTCTAATCAGAGTCCCGTAAGAATCAGTAATCATGTTAATATCCCATCTCTCTTAATATCGATGCTCCATTTCCTTAATGTTTTGATGACATCTTTCCCCTTCCTCCTCACTATGATTTCCTAAATTCATTGGGAAGTAATCAACATATGAATGTAGAAAACACATTCCACAAAGCTACATTAGGATTACCGTAATATTAAATTAGTATTAGAAAAAGTAAAATATTCAGAACATAACATCGTTTAAACTGGGTGCAACGAACATCATTCAAAATGCTCTGGTAGATCCAAAGAAAGTATTGCTGTCGGAAAATAATAAAAATTATTCTGTTACCTCCCACTTTACAACTGGCTATAATAACTAAAATTAAATATATTACTAATTATAAAGCCAACATTTTAAATAGGCGCTATTTTCCTCTTTAGAATTTCTTTCCTCCTCATCATACCATCATTACTACATTTACATTAAATGTGTTCATTTTATTGCATTCTAAAGCCTTTGGCTTTTCATTTTATGACTGATCCTTGTGATATATTTTAATACCGGAACGCTCCCCTAACAAAAACGATATTTATTTGGAAACGCATAAAATTAAACTTCACAACAAGTATAAAATTAACGATGTCGTTAACAAGTGTATTACTTGGATCTAACAAACTATATAAAGAAACAAAGTTCATAGTCCATAACTTTTAAATGTATTTGTACCAATTTGTATTTTATTGTAAAATATATGATGGTCATAATAGACTGGATTTATTGTTAAATATAACAAAACACAACAGTATTTTCTGTATAGTTTGAAGTAAGAGGTAATTTTAAAAAAGGTAGTCATTAAATGTACATCTCCTTAAACGTAAAGTATATCTGTTAACTGAAACTAATAAATAATGACAAGCAAAAGTAATAAAGTTTTAGCATGATAGATAATAGACGTTAAGTAAAAACAATAAACATAGAATAAAATTAATAAACGCTTAGTAACAATTTTAAATGCTTAGTAACATATAATAGTGGAGTCAAGAAAATAGCGAGGTTGGGAATTTTTTTAAGATGGATGCAGACCCAACGGAAATTGTTTGTCATGGCGAGTATAACAAATCCCTAAAATCTTGATTGGCCGAAAAGAGGTTGTTTGGACATTTTAATGGTCAAATTTGCAGTTTCAATTTTTTTGACCACTTAAACAGTTAGTTAAGAAACGAAAATGGTAACTTTTTATTTTCAATATTAATTGAGTAACCATGCTTTTCTCCCTATTTCGACCCCCGCTGAATCCAGCTGAGAACTCGACCAGAAGTGAGATATTCAATATGGCGTCCAATATGACGTCAAAAACTATACAACGGTGTATGCCCGTCCCCTGTGCCCTAGAAACATGGTTGAAATATCTAATTATATGTCTTTTAGGATAAAGAACACATATCAGAGGCGAACCAAGAGGGAAGGGGAGGGGGGCGATGGTTTATCGATCGGGGATACCCGTGGTGTATCCCCGGATCGATAAAATGAATTGTATAATTGTGCATATACATGAGATCTTTTAAATTAATTCAGCTGTTGTAGTGTTTTTTAAACCATCTAGTTTTTCCCGTAATGGCCGACAACAGTCTGATCTGCTTCTCCCCAACTGATGTAAATCAAAATCTGTGTCTTATCTGCCAAATACGAAAATCCCAAAGGGAAAACTATTAAAGGGCAAGGATGCTGGCAGAGAAAGGCTCCTCATCAGTGCTAAAGGAAGGCAAAGTGCACACGGTTCCCAGTACTCAAATGCAATTTTACGTATTTTGAATTTATTTAGCAATGATGACGCTGAGAATAACAATAACAAGAATGATGAAAATATTTATTTGTATCACAAACCCTATTATGCGAGTTTCATATCTGCAGAAAAAAATAGGAAAGCTGAAGAAGAGGACAGAGAATGTGCAGAAGGCTACAGAAGCTTCAACAAGGGAACGACCAGCTATGTCTCAGTATATTACAAGATCAATGACTGGGAAAACTGATATGAAGAAATGCATTTTGTGTCAAAAGATAAGTAATGAACGTTTGAGGCAAGTCATATCTGCGAACATGAACGCAACAATAATTGACTTGGGAAATTCTGATTAAATGCTGCATATCAGGATAAGTAGTATTTGTGACTTGATCGCCAACGAAACGTTGTATCACAGCAGCTGTCTTTTAAAACTGGAAAGAAATAAGGAAAACACAAAAGTTGAAGAAAAGAACCTTAAAAAGTGCGTACCTTTCTTCCAAATTTGCAAAGAACTTCATGTTTCTTCATCTGTTGAAAAGGTGCAGTTTCATTACTTTACTTAGCTTTACCATAAATTATTTAATTTTGTATAGTTTTTGACTCCATATTGGCTGTAATTTTGAATAGCTTACTTCCGGTCAGTCTCAAGTATGTTTAAATATATTCCTCGCCCTCAAAAACATATAATTTGATGTTTAAATCATGTTTCTAGGTCACAGGGGACGGGAGATACAATTTTTATGGTTTTTGGCGGGAGATATGCTGTTTTATGGTTTTTGATCCCATATTGGCCGCCATCTTAAATATCTTACTTCCGGTCAGGTTGAAATGTGTTTAAACGTATTCCTCAACCTCAAATATATCTAATTGGATATTTAAAGCACGTTTCTAGGTCACAGTGAACGGGAGATACAATTTTTATGATTTTTGGCGCCATATTGGACGCCATCTTGAATATCTCACTTCCGATTGATTTTTCAGCTGGGCAACCCCGATTTTCGGTTTCAGCGAAGGCGAAATGGGGGGAAAAGCATGGTTACTCAATTGTTACATGAAATGCTCCTTGCATCGTACTTTTCTTAAAATAAGCCTATAGTCTAGGAAATAGAGTGCAAATTCGACGACGAATGGTTACCGTCTGCCAGTCGGTAATCGAAGAGACCATTTAAGTACAAAATTTCTTTCTCTTTAGAATTTTTTCGTATGATGGGGAGGGGGGGCATTTATTTTTTAATCGAATGATTATCGATATCTGTCCGCATAGGTAGTTAGTATACGTACTTCATATACCCCAATTACGTTGGCAGACGAAACTTCCCGTCGGCACGCGCGTTAACCGGAAATAGAAACTAATTTTTTTTTTTCTATTTGGGGATAACGCGCGCGCCGATCGGAAGTCCCCCCACCATACGAAAAAGTCCCAGAGAGAAAAAAAAATTGTTCTTATATGGTCTCTTCGATTACCGACTGGCAGACGGTAACCATTCGTCGTCGAATTTGCACGCTATTTCCTAGACTACTAGTCTACTTCGTGAAATCTTATTTTTATCACCTTGTCGTGTGTCAACGGAGGACATCGGTACCTATCGCTTCTAACCGCCCATGCATTGTAGAGGGAATAGATACGTCATTCTTTTCGTAATTTATCTGTTTTCTTTCTTGCGCTCATTTGTCTCAGGACCCATATATAAAACTACATTTTCTGAATCTGTACGCTTGTTTAGTAATAAAAATAGTTAATGCATTAGCACATGTTCAATAAAGTGGTAATACTTACATCCTCACCAAATAGTACCTATGTTATGAAGAAAGTATAAAATTATAACCGCATAGGTTAGGGCCGACCTCACGACAGTCGTGTATATTAATTTTTTATTTTGTCTGTTTAGTCCTTGCTATCAGAGTGTACAGACTTCTAGATACAGAATGGATTTTGCATATATTGGAAGAGGCAAATTTAGTTTTGAGTATGAAGTATTTGGGAAGTTATTTCTGAATAGCAATGGATCGCTCTATTAACGAAGGATAAGCATACAAAAGTACCAAAAAATTTCACGTGAGTTAAAGCCACCATTTATAAAAATAAGTGAACTGTTTGGGTACTCCCCGATGAGATAGGAACTTGAAAGGTATGAAGGTAGGGAGTACTTTCCGACTCCCAAGAAAATCCCAAAATTTGCAAAATTCAAGATGGCGGCTCTAATATGGCGGCCATTCCATATGTGTGGAAGGCAATACCCACATTAATATGAAGACGCGGCCGAAATAGTATCAGATATGAAAAAATTGTAGAGAAGAAACTTGTAGATAATTAAATTTTCTACAAAAAAATTAGTGGGAGTGTTATAGAACCTCCCAAAATCAACCTAAGTCGAAGGCAAAATGAAAATTCCACTTAGGTAAAAAATTCAATTAAATATATAGTCTAGGAAATAACGTGCAAATTCGACGACGAATGGTTACCGTCTGCCAGTCGGTAATCGAAAAGACCATATAAGTACAATTTTTTTTTCTCTCTGGAACTTTTTGGTATGGTCGGGGGATAGGGAAGGGAGGGGCATTTATTTTTTAATCGAATAATTATCGATATCTGTCCACATAGGTAGTTAGTATATGTACTTCACATACCTCAATTGGGTTGGCAGACGAAACTTCCGATCGGCGCGCGCGTTAACTGGAAATAGAAACTAAAAATTTTTTTTCTATCATTGTTGAGAAGCCGTACTAAAAACATCATTAAGTAATTATGAATTCTCGTCAGTTTCGTTTTCCATGTTTAATCTGGATGGATCAATGAAGTTGTCTACAAATAAATCTAAACTAATGAAGATCTTAGAAGAGCAACACCCTGCAAAAATTGATAATACTGTACAAACTTCTTTGTCTATACCTTTGGTGGATTCAAATATAACAGAGCATCTGAATGCAAAATCCCACTGTGTCGCTGTTGTTGATGGAATGACAAAGCTGCAGTCGTTGAAAAAATCAGTGCAGGTTAAAACATGCAATGATCTAGCTTTGGAGTTTAACAATCAAATCAAGGGAACTCTTAAAATATGATGAAATTTACTTGGTGCTTGACATACATATTGAAAATTCTCTTAAGTCTGTGATGTGACATAAAAGAACATCTACAGTAACACCCACTGAGTACAAAATAACCGACTCCACAAACATTGTAAATCTACAGATGAAATCCCTCCTTTCTCATATAAAAAAAGGATATCTAAAGCGTATTTTGCAGAAAAAGCTTTGTTGTACGCATGCAATATTGAGAGAAGCCTAATCGTAAGCTGGAGGACTGAAGCCAAATCGTCTTTAGGAAGTGATGTAAGTGAACTTCAAAGTAGTCATGAAAGAAGCTGGCGTTAAAATAATACTGCACTGCTATTTTGCCTCCCGAAAAGGAGCTACTGCGATTCATATATATTCGCCTGTTACAGACGTATTTCTACTAGTATTGTGGTGGTCAAAATCTTTTACATGTCTAAGCATGTTTGTCACTGGTATAGGAAATAATCGAAGAATGATTAACGTTGACGGAATTTGCACCGTATTAGAACCAGAAAAGATAAAATGGTTACAAGGTCGGCATGCTCTGTCAGGATATAATGTCGCAGGTTCAGTTACAAAGAAGGGAAAGTCATCGTTTTGGAAGGTTTATAAGACCGCGGATAATGACATTTTTGGGAAACTTGGATCCACTGAAGAATTCGGGGATGAAGCTGAAACCTGAAACTATCATTGAAAAATTAATTCGTAAGGCATATACATCAGGGACGAAGATCTAAGACATTGGGGAGCTTCGTTGGTTGATGTTCTCCAAGCACAAGATGCAAAGAGAACATCTGCCTCCTACAAAAACGTTACTATCTCCTTTTATTCGTAGAGCACATTACCAGGTTATGGAATGGCATCTTGCTGATCAGCAGCACCCTAATCTACCAACACTTCCTTGTGCACCTAAAACCATTTTAAAATTAGTTCGGTGTGCATATGTAAAAGGGAAATGTGATGTATCCTGTAAATGTAAATCCCAAAACATTATATGACCTGAGCTTATATGTGTGGAGGCGATGCAGACATGCGAGAATGATGGCCAATATTTTGATATCGATGACCTTTCAGATGAAGAGTATTAAGCTGAAAACATTTTATATGCAATACAACCTTACAATTAATTCAATAAAAATATTGAAATAAATATTAATTTCTTAACTAAGCCTTAACTGGCTATAACTGATAACCGGTAGGTTATACCACAAAAACTGTTTTGTTTACAATTTTATTTAGAACAAAAAAGATTCAGTACAAAATATTGCTAAGGTGGGCCTATCAACAGTTATAATCGAGAATTTCCGATGATGTCTAGGATGGCCGTCATCTTGAATATATGACGCCATATAGGCCATCTGCCACAAATTCAAACAAAGCACCTGGTAAGGTATGATTATGGAAGGCATAAGGAATGCATTAAACTTACTGCCACAATTTCATCATGAAACCCACGGAGTGTGTATTTCATTACGTATGCCCCCCGACTATTATATTCTAGGAGCTAGTGTCGATAAGTGAAAAATTTATCAAACCACTAACCGAAGTGGTTTGATGATAGTATTCGTCCAAGCAAACTTGACTGTTGTGAATATGGGCCTTAAGGGGCGGCAATTTATATTGCGGGCCTGTGAAAAATTGAACGTATTTCATCGTAATCAAACCACTAGGTTCTTCGGTTTGACTGTAGTTACAGGTGAAAGGATTGTATTGATACGGCGAGAGTTTTCTCATTGAGCGTTGCTGTGCGCGCACTCGGAAAAAAAAACCCGAATCGCATTGTAATCAAACCGGTCAAAGTTTATGGCAAATGTTTTCAATTATCCAAAAAATGAAAGAAATGCAATTGGCGGGAATTTTGAAAGAGGGAAGGAATAGTTATTGGGGCAATTATGAGCATAAAATCCAGGTTTACACTGTAAATGTCGTCAAACAAGGAATTCAAGCTAAAAACTATCGCCTAAATTTTTACATACTCCAAACACCCTAAAACATTATATTATCATCGGCGAGAATTTTTATTAAACTTTCACCCCCAAAACTACCCCATTGAGGGTGAATCGTAGACGGCCATATAGTTAACGTTACTACGATTCACCCCCAATGGGGTAGTTTTGGGGCGGTTGATTTTAATAAAAATTCTCACCGATGATAATATAATGTTTTATAGGGTGCCTGAAGTAAGTAAAAATTTAGGCGATAGTTTTTGGCTTGAATTCCCTGTTTGACGACATTTACAGTGTAAACCTGGATTTTATGTTCATAATTGCCCCAATAACTCTTCCTCCCCTCTTTCAAAATTCCCGCTAATTGTATTTCTTTCATTTTTTGGACAATTGACAACATTTGCCAGTTTGATTACAATGCGTTCGGGTTTTTTTTTCTGAGTGCGCGCACCGCAGCGCTCAATGAGAAAACTGTATCAATGCAATCCTTTCACCTACAGTCAAACCGAAGAACCTAGTGGTTTGATTACGATGAAATACGTTCAATTTTTCACAAGCCCGCAATATAATTTGCCAGCCCTTAAGCCCATATTCACAAGAGACAAGTTTGCTTGTTTGGACGAATACTATCATTAAACCACTTCGGTTAGGGGTTTGATAAATTTTTCACTTTTCGACACTAGCTCCTAGAATATTACGTTAATGATAATTTTTCACAAACAATAGAGCATTATTATAACTTCCTATTATGTCATATACCATTTCGCAATGAAAGAGAGCCTTGCACGGAGCCTAATCAGCCGAAGAATGTTTTCTACGACAACAGTATGAACTGAGATTTTTGTTGAGAAATGCGCCCCTTAAACAATTTGCTTTTACAAACAAATTATACAGCACGCTCTCGCTCATGTCGTTGTTTTCAATGCTGTTAATGATGACGATTTCATTACATGATGGTTTTTAATTGAGATGCGATAATGCCAGCAAACCTGGTACAAACCGAAAAATAAACGACCATTTGATATTATATACTGTGGACTAAAAGTATATTATTATAAGGAACTAAAGTGAGATGATGATGTATTACTTGTTGATCCTCCAGGAAGTGACCTTGCATATGTAAAGCTATTAAAATAGTTGAAAAAAATAATCGAAGCGCCCTCAAAAAATATCTCTAAAAAGTAAGAAATAAAATTTCACTCAGTTTTAAAAATACCTGTCTATGAAGGGTGTTTCAGCTAAAAGTCCCCGGGTCATTATCTCGTAACATAATAAAGATACTTAAAATTTGTAAATCGCGGATAATTGAAACCAAAAAAGGTCTTAAATAACTGTAGTTAGAATTGTTCCTTCGCAGTGCACAGAGATGGCGCTGCGGTGAGAAATTATTTTTCGAGGGCTGGAACCTTGAAACATGATTCATACCATTAAGGAATAAATTGTGAATAATTTTGACTATGTAAAAAATTTTGGAAATACCAGCCGTTTTGGAGCTACATGAATTTTTTCCTCCATTTTTTTGTCTCTGTAAATTTTGAAAACTTCTGTAACTTTTCTGTTTATCATTTTAGAACACCAATTATTTAGAACTTTTATCTTATTATATTCCATAATTCTTATATTATTACATATTTTGAAAATTTTTATAATTTTCAGAATTTTTCAATTGCAACTAATTTTTAAAATTTGAACTTAGTACTGTATCAGTGGAAAGTAGCAAGAACTGTACCTTATTACCAAATATCAATTTGAAGTCGGTGCAAAACGTATTTTTGAAATTAGTAGTTCCTTACTCCTTTCCACTAATAGTCCAGTCAACGGAGCGCTAAAATGACCAAAATCTTTAACGTGAGTGCTAATGATTGAATTTTGATAAAACCTTGTGTCTTGTGTTTGTAATGACGTTAATAAAAAAGTAAAAAAAAAGATTAGAGTATTGTACAATATTTAAAGAATATGTTTTTTTATTTCCAACTTTAGAGGATTGTATCTTCATAGGGGTGTGATTTTGTATAGAGGTAAATTAGGTTCAATCAACATTTTTTAAGGTGCTGAATCTGTGGTTAACTGATTGACATACTTTTTAATAACACCCTGTATAATACACAAAATTATATTCACGTATTGGTAAGTTGTGAGCCGTTCAGCTTTTAAAATAGGTCTTACAAAGAATTACAGTATCATTTTGTGTCAATCAATACACCAAATTAAGGAAATTTATCACTGTAGATTTATTAGTTGAACTGTTAAACGTTCTATTAATATTTTTGTGAAATTTTATTTCATTAGAAATTTATATCTAACTTCCTTAATGACATAAGATAGGAATTCTGTTGAACAGAAGCGTAAATAAATTAACAGTAAATTATGCGAAACATTTAGATTTTCATATTCATTTACAAATATAGTTTTCAGTTTCAGCATCAAAATAGACAACTTACAAATGTTTATAATTGCAATAACGCAGAAGCTTAATTATCACACAGCGCATTTGCAATCTAAGATTTTGAGTCACGTACATAATGTATACGTTAATTGTGGGATATTATAGAGGCAAGGGAACACCACCTGCTACAATGTTGGAAGACGTAAATATAGAGAATGATCACAACGAGAAATTGGCCAGTAGTAAGAGCCTTTGGGCGATATTATGGTAAGATAATTTGTGGGAAAAAATGTATATGTTTATTTTAGAATTATATGAAACTACACGAAACTGATCTACGTTGACACTACATTGTTTCATTTTCTGTATTATAGCGCTAAATGTGTCACTATCAATACACATTACTAATTCTTAATAATAATAAATGATCCTTAAAGATAGATATATTAATTTGAAATCATCGATTACAATGTTTGTAATATATATGTATTGGCCTCCAAAATAGCTATTTATACAATTGGTGTACAAAATGGGCCATTACTAGTAGTTATTACTATAAATGTCGCTCTGGATTAGAACACGGCAGCAAGTGTTATAAGAGCCACGAGCTTATATATGGCACTCAATTATTACTTCCACATTCAGTGAAAGTATAGTAATGACAAAAAATTTTTTAAAATTTTTATTGTTCAAATAGGTTTAGAATGTAATGAGATGTCGAGATTTTAAGTTTGAGCGAAAAAAAAAATTTCTGTCTGTCTGTCTGTCGGTCTGTCGGTCGGTCTGTAACTTATTTTTGTGCGCACGTTTACTCTGGAACTGTTTGAGATATTGACTTGAAATTAGGTACACATATGTACTTTAACAACATCTAGAACTACATTATATTTTCATCTTGTTTCGTCGAAGGATTGGGGGTAAATGGGGGTAAATTTGGGGTAAATAGGTAAATCAAGCAGGTAAGAGTCCATACAATTGGTATTTAGTATATACAAGAGAAGCTAAGGTCTCAAAAAAAATTTTGGCATTAGCCCATTACCACCCCCACCCCATTATTAAAGGGGATGAAAAAAATGTGATTTAGTGTGTGTACAAGAACCAGAAACCTCAAAATATTTTTTTACTTCATCCACCCCTACTACCACTCTATCACCACCCCCACCCCACTACCGATGTAGGGTATCGTTTTATGGGTTTTTGGGGTAGAGGATTTCAGATATTATATTATTAAAGTTCCATAAACAATTATTTTCACATACAAAATTTTTTCGTGAGTGACTTGGATAGAATATTTGGATGTGGAAGTAGTGATTCCTTGGGCAGCAGTTTTTTTAACGTCTTTCAGTGATCTAGAATTATATTAATCGAAGAGCACATGCTATGCAACTCCCGAATATACAAAAACAGAGAGCTGATTCTTTTGTAAAAAGAACTAACGAAACATATTTTTTATGAAAAATATTATTTTCACATTTTTCATGTTTTCTATATCCGTCACAATATTCAGATCTTTCGCTTTTCCAACGTTGTATACGAAAATAATATTTGTTATGGTATTAATGAAAAATAAATAATTATTATTAATGGAGGGGGTTTGCATTTTTGTGTAATTTACAGCGAAAAAGTGTGGAGCAAGGTAACTTTTTTATTTTTCAAAATAACTGCATACCATGAGCGAGTAAGTTGTAGCTAATGAATGAGGAAATTCTTTTATTTGGAAAGTTTTTTTTATAAAGTGTATAGGAGGTAACACGAACATTACGCGCAATACCTAACCATATCCAGCAACATATTTATAGTTCATCTTAGTACATTTTAACCTCCCCACAATAAAATTGTGGGAGGTTACTAAAATTGGTCCAAAATCGAAAATTGAGATAACATCAATTCTTTACATTTTGAGGTCCCAGGAACCCAAAAAAGTGGTTTTTGAAAAATGTCTGTGTGTGTGTGTGTGTGTGTGTGTATGTATGTTTGCACGATAGCTGCGAAACTACTAAACGGATTTGGATGAAACTTTGCATGAGGGATTCTTTAGTGCTCCAGAAGATCGGATTACGTTTAGTGCTGTTTTGGCAAAACAAGTAGTTTATTTTATGATTATATACAATTATTTGTATTGTAATCGAACCATTGAAAAGCAGTAAAAATTCCGATTTCAATGATATATCACACTTGCACCCTTGCGATCTGGTTTCCGTGAAAAAAATTAAATAACTGCGCCCAAAGTAAGTTTTTTGCCCAAAACTATTAAAAGTGACAGTGACATTAAAAGTTTGAGAAACTTAAATTCATTTCCGGTAATCACAACCTAAAAAACATTAACATAACCTAAAAACCGAGCCAAGTGCAATAGATCATTTTCGGTTGACGTCACGCTGTCGGCGTGGAGGGCACACAACTAATTCTTGGGTTTTCTAGAGATGGGTACAAGCTGTTATTTTTTAATCACAGGTTTAAACTGCTTCTGCTATTTTGAAATATCAGTGTAAAAATAACAGATCGCTGAGAAGTACTGGCATTCGCATATCGCAGTGCGCAGTTTATACTATGCAAATTTTCCGGTCACGTGAATTTGACGCACTTGTCTGAAGGGTATACAAAATCTCATTTACTGTTTGTTTATCATTGTGTAAACAAGATTTTCAGAGTGTGTTTCGGGTTTACTTGTTTCAAGTAAAGTTTTATTTTGACAATAATGTCTCGTAGTGAGTATTATTCAACGTTACAAGCTGATGTCAAGTGTCACGATGAAAAAATGGCAATAATCGACGGTATCGACAGAAATAACAGTCCGTTAATGCTATTTACAAATAACAGTTATAAAATAATAGGTTTTGTTAAATAGCAACTCATCTCTAATTGTTTTCATTTGCATTGCCTCTTATTGGATGAGGTTTCGTGTGTCCTCCAGACAGCGGCGTTAAGGTCACGTGACCGAAAATGATCGATACCAACCTAAAAATTTTCGACAATTGTTAAAAAATAAAATCCCCAGTAAAGTTTAGAACCAGAATTTTTTACAAGTTTAGCCACAAAAAATTTGACAGCTGTCAGTCAAAAAATCTTCTCCTGTAAGCCTTTGGCATCTGTCAGTTTGACATCTGACATCAGTGACAAGCAACCAAACAACAATCTTCCCCGACCAATTTAGTGAACAATCGGTCGAGGCCAGAAGATAAAAATAATATTTATCAGCTCAAATTGAAACGATCCACTATGAACATTTCACCCGCCACAGCTGGCAGAGAAGCTGTCCACAAAGAATTATATGTTTTTTAAAAATAAATACAAAAATATATTTAAATGGGAACGTTCATATTCTTTAGTGCTCTTTTCGGCTTCAAAGATCCACTAGGTGCGGAGGTTCTAGCCGCTTTCCGTAGCTGCTGATTTTTTATATATGAATATGGAGTGTTTAGTTCAGTATTGGTTGTTTTTTAGGATTTATTATTGTAAATAGTGTCATAATTAGAAACACAGATCGTTTTATTTTTAACTGATATGTATAACATGAAGAAATTAAGTCAGAAATTTTTATTATAAACATTGCAGAGAAACGTGAAGTTATTGAATATCCTAATTTCTAAAACAGTATATTTTCGGAATTCCGTCATTTGACGAAATTAATAAAAATGGCGTTTGCCTTATGGAAGATTCTTAATAAAAGTATATAGAGTTTTTCAAGTCTTTACTATATGTTCAGAATTCACGGAAAGTATGGAACATTTATTTTCAAGCTAAAATATAGGCGCCCTTTTTTAAAAAGTGGACATTAAAATATATTTTTCGCAATCAAACAAAGTACCCGAAGGAAAGCGACTATACCGGGGTGCTAAAATTTCATAATTTACAAGTTTTGGGACCAAATATTTGATAAATAGAAGAAACTGAAACAAAAAGAAACAAAGAAAATATTTAGAGAAAGGTGAGGTAAACACAGCAGTTTTGGTAATGCCGAATGATGGAATTACCAATAATGTACCTGAAAGTGCATTATACTTCTTTATTCGTTATTGCTTGTTAGCGGATTATCGCCAAGTTTGTAACATTTTTGAGAGATAATCCGTAATTTTCTAGTAGAACGATGTTGTGACGACGGGCTTATAACTCTGAGGGAGATTTATCTACTTGAATTTTAAATGAAGCGAAAGAATTTTCGCTTCAGAATATACAGTTTTTTAATTCTAGTGGCCGACGCACTGCACTGGCGCCGCATAAATTAAGGCCGGCCTTACGACAGTCGTGTATATTATTTTTCTTATTTTAAAAATAAACTGCTAAAGTCGTATTTAAATATATATATTAACTATGTATATTCTAATTAAATGATAGTGCAATTATAATAAATAAATGTTATTGAAGTTTAGAGTAAAATGATTACATCAATTATACTTATTTTTAAGCTTTTAAAGTTAAATATGCTATTTATCCCATAAATTTTAATTCTCTTTTCGATATATAGTTTTCTAAATGTGAATCTGGTTCATAAATCGTCGTGTAATTGTTTTCCTAAGGAAATATAATATCAATATTTAAGTTATAATCATGTAATAAGTGGACTCTGGAAATGATTATTATTAAATTATTATTTCAGTTATTTCTGTATCTCAATGGATCGTTCTATTAATGTAGGAAAAGCATACAAAAGTCCCAAAAAATCCCATGTGAGCTAAAGCCACCATTTATAAAAAATGGCGGCCTGAATCGTTTCCTTTGAAATTACATAGCTCAATATAATAACTGATGGTCCGATTATAGATATATTTTTTATTCTGTTCCCATTTTATGTACTACAAAAAGTATTATTATTACTTTTACCGTAAATTGGACGATAACTACAGAAAAAAAAAAACTTAAATTTAGACATTACGAAAGTTTAAGTTTTGTAAATATATGGTGCAGGAGCTAAGTGGCTTTTTCGGACACTCATCGTTACAAGCATTTTCTATGCGCTGATTAATTCTATCGAACTTAAATAACAACAAAATAGACTTCTGGCATATGTCAGCCCGTCGAGTTGGCCAGATATAAAAATCAGTGAAATTATATCATCGTTACAAAGCCAGTTTTTTTGTGTGTACACATTTTATGTTTAGAATGAATAAAATAAGATCGCCAGAAAGTGTGGGCCATCAGGGGCGCAACCAGAAAGGTCAAAGAGGTAATAAAACGGAGTTATATCATCGTTACAAACTTTTTTAAGGTTGAGCATGTTAATTTAAATGTTTTGAACATAGAAAAAAAATCCCAGAAAGAAACTCCCGTCAGTAAGGCTAGCCAGAAAGAAAATTTTCACATATTTCATCTCAGAACTCTAAACTCATCGTTACAAGTTCTGGCTCCTTTTTAAAACGTAAATATAACCTCTTTCAACAATAGAATAGCCTCCCCGTAAAATTCTTAGTGTCAACAAAAGTACCATAGGCTCTTAAATATACAGGAATTTAACACTTTCGGCTAACTTGACTCCGTACCGTGCCTCAGATGTATTGTATCATTATTACCTTTCTGGCTGCGCTTCTTGACGGCCCACACTTTCTGGCGATCTTACTTTATTCATTCTAAACATAAAATGTGTACACACAAAAAAAATCAGCCTTGTAACGATGATATAGCGACTATAGCGACTCACTCACTTCCAAAAGCGAGAAGTTTCCATGGAGTCGCTAAGAAACAAAAAGGAAAACTCGATCCATAATGGAGAAGTTTCCATGGAGTCGCTAGGAAAAATAAAAAACATTCGATATAATATAATACAATATCAATATACTTAAAAATACTCAAATCACATAAAATATGAACATGTATTAATAACAAATATACATATATTAACTTCGATTTTAATTTTATTTATAGCGATAACGCTATAGATGACATGATTTCACTGATTTTTAAACAGTGTTCGTGACGCTCCTGACAGGAGGTGCCCCGCCAGAAGTCGATTTTATGAATCGTTATCATCCATTAAACCATAAAAATATCTCAAAGTTCACAAAACGATGAGCTGCCGAAAAAGCCACCTAGCTCCCGCTCTAATAGGGCATTCGTATTGAAAGGCCTCGTAGATTTTCGAAAAAATAATTCAAGTAAAGTTCTAGAGCAAAATTCAAAATGGCAGCTCTAATATGTCCAATCTATATGTGTCGAAGGTAATACCCGTTAAACGTTAAACGAGAAAATAATTGTGTCTATTATTTAACAATTTTCTCGCATTTTTGGCCCTATATTTTGTCTCGATCAACCAAAAGAGTCGTAATTTCTTATTTTATCCAAGGATAAGCTTCGAAACACTTCGGTTAAGGTAATTTAAATTTGCATTCAAAATAAAAATTTACCGCTGAACTAGCTGACTTTTATGTAACGTAACAGCGGAGACTGCGGTAAGGGGAGGTATATGTGAGAGCGTATCTCTCTTTCATAGTATCATGGGTAGATAGATACATAATAAAAACAAACATTTTCACACTGTGCTTTTTATACATAGATAAATAATAATAGTAGAGTTAAAAATATGGGACAAAAAGCAAATGAAAGCTAATTGTATGCTCTAGAACTTATCTCAATTATTTTTAGAAAACTTACGAGAAATTTCAATACAAACCATCCCATATTTACAAAATTTTAAATTTTCGTTAGGTATGTTTAAATTTCTTTCTTTTCTTCTTCTGAAGTTATCGTCAAATTTAAGGTAAAAAATGTAATACTTTTTGTAGTACATAAAAAAGGGAATAGAACAAAAGGAAGTTATCTAAAATTGGAGCAATGGTTATTGAGTTACATAATTTTAAAGAAAACGGCTGTGGTGGGAATTATTTCTAAATTTAGCTCACATTGGATTTTTTGGAACTTTTATGAGCTTATCCTGCGTTAATAGAGCGATCTACTGCGATAGAGAAATAACTGTCCCAAAACATTTAACGCCGAATCCATTTTAGGTAGATATGTGCCTGAACTATATTCGTTAAATATCTTCATTAAATTCATTTTATTTTTACTTATCTTCACTAGTTTTGATGGACAATCAGCCTAATTTACGTACAAACAATATGGACGACATTAAACAAAGGATTAAAAAAATTAAACAAAAAGACTTACAATCGGATTTTTTTCGAAAAAAATACATCCTCAACGAAATAAAGCATTTTTTTTATATAATTAATAGTGAGAGCGACTCTTAGAAGTCGTATTCTTCAGAATCCTTTCATTTTTGGTTAGATCAACCGAAGAGAGGACTATATACAACGGTTGATAGTTCAGAGATGACAAAGAACGAAGAGGACTTCCTAAACCTTGGGCTAATATCACCAGAGAACTTTGGTGAGGAAATGTGCCTAACAGGTAACCACGAAAGATGAAGTGATGTTGTCAGCATAGGGCAAAAAGTAGATAACAAAATAATCCATGGATCGCCAGACGACCTACAAGAGACTGTGAATAAAACAAATAACGAAAGCAAAATTGCTTTCCTATTAATAATTTGTATTTAGATCGGTAGTTCGTAAATCTTATTTTGTGAATTGTATTAAAAAAATAAATATTGACAATTGTTGATGAACTGAATTATCAGGGATATGGATGAATATTGAATGGTTACTATATTATCATGATAATATATCCGAATAACTAATGTCGATATTTTAAATCTATGAGGACAGTGAACGATTACTTTTGAAGACATAAGTGAATGCTGAATCATTATTTATAAAGCCTCAATCATTTAAAAAAAGAAGATTGGTTGTTTCTCAGTTAATGAATTCCTGTTTCAACTTTACCGTCAGAAGACTCAGGTGATAATAAAATTAATATTACTCGCTATATTTTTATTCGCAGTGCTAACACTTCCTTTTATTTTACTTGTAAATCGTTTGCCCATATTTACATAATATGTATCGCAGATATCTTCAGCATTAATGTACAGTTGGCTTAATTAAGCTAAATAATCGAACATATTATTTATGGTTTTCCACAGGTGTTTGGCATTGACGTTCTTTTTAACTGTTATAATTTATAATATAGTTATTTTTTTTTAAATCTTAAATTGCCTTATTTATTCCATTTGAAATATCGAATAAAATTAATTTCTTATCTTTCCCAATCAACGTACATGAAGCACATGTTCATTTAATATTAAATAAGACAGGTTCTACGATAATTCAACAGAAAATACCCATTTTAATTTTGTCGCCATTACAAATTTTTAACCACGCCCCTAAAATTGTTAATAATGTCTTTCAGTTAATACTAACCAATATACTATGTATAACTCTAGCTTTGCCGATTATCAACAGTAATTTTTATATGACAGTATATTAATGCATAAAAGAAAAATTATCATTGGATTATATATCATAGGATAATAATATATACAATACAATAAAACCGCTGCCCAAGGAATCACTACTTCCACATCCAGATTCTCTATCCAAGTCACTCACAACGAAAAAACTTTGTATGTGAAAATAATTGTTTATGGAACTTTAATAATATAATATTTGAAATCCTCTGCCCCAAAAACCCATAAAACGATACCCCACATCGGTAGTGGGGTGGGGGTGGTGATAGGGGGATGGTAGTGGGGGGTGGATGAAGTAAAAAATATTTTGAAACTAAATCACATTTTTTTTTTCATTCCCTTTAATAAGGAGGTGGGGGTGGTAATGGGGGTGGCTAATGCCAAAAATTTTTTTGAAACCTTAGCTTCTCTTGTATATACTAAATACCAATTTCATGGACTCTTACCTGCTTGATTTACCCATTTACCCCAAATTTACCCTCCAACCCTTCGACGGAACAAGATGAAAATATAATCTAGTTCTAGATCTCGTTAAAGTACATATGTGTACCAAATTTCAAGTCAATATCTTAAACGGTTCCAGAGTAAACGTGCGCACAAAAAAAAGTTACAGACAGACCGACAGACCGACAGACAGACAGACCGACAGACAGACAGACCGACAGACAGACCGACAGACAGACAGAAAATTTTTTTCGCTCAAACTTAAAATCTCGACGTTTCATGACATTTTAAGCCTATTTGAACAATAAAAATTTTAAAAAAAATTTTTGTCGTTACTATACTTCCACTGGACGTGGAAGTAATATACGGCTCAGACCGCTAGCTCATTTACTCGGAAGCTTTAGGTTGCAGGTAAGGTAAATTTCTTAATTATTATGATGTTATGATACAGAGGAACTTATCTACAAAATCTGCTAAAATGGGGGTTATGTAATAGGCGCCAACCATTCTGTATAAAAGAAGTTGATGAATACTAAGCTTAGTAAAGAGTACTTACTCAATTATTAAAAGATGACAGATTTTTTATATAATTTTTATACAAATAGGATGGACTTTGTTAAACTAGCAATGACAAGCGTGTAAATAAAAGTCTTATTAAAATATGAAATCAATTTTATTTTAAACGGATCGAATTGGGGTGATTTTAACATCGATGACAAAAGAAATATTAGATATAGAAATTAATATATGCAATTTACCAAACCCTTAAATGATAATTATTAAAATATTATATACGGATATATAGATAGTGTAGTCGCGAGCTAGGCATGGGGAGTAGAATTACAACATCGCGTGTGCCAGCTGGCTGAAATGAAATAACAGAGCTGGAATGCTCCATCGATGGACGAATTTACGGCTGCCGGTGTTGTCATATTTCTCGCGCTACGTGAATGTACATGCCTAATGGGAAATTACACGCACGGTATAAATAATTTACCCAAACTTGAATAAAAGAAAATTGTTGTAATAAGTTGACGTAATAATAAAATTTGGTGAAATGGTTCCTAAATAATATGTTTACATTTTTAAATATATTTTATAAATTTGATGATGGGTATATTTTTGTAATTTAAAAAAAATAGCTTTTGAAAACTTTTATGAATACTTGAACTAAATTATACACTTAGCTTGTAAAACTCCATAATCTGTAGTTCCTCCCAGAAGTAAGCATAATTGGTGACAAAAAATCTCTGGGATGTTCAAGCTATGATACAACAGAGTTCATCAGCTCAACTCTCCACCAAACAGGAAACCATTACAGCGAGAAAAAAAATAAATTCCAGATTCCACCATTACTTAGGAAAAATGTGAAACAAAATAGCGACCGAATATCTCCATATAAAAAAGAAGACCGCCAATCGCACGAGGGTAGATTACTTATATTTTAAATCTTCCTTCCAGGGTTAAGGCATTGTCTTATCACAGGACAGTCAGAAAACAGCCAAAAGAAAACAGACAAAAGAAGACATCAAAAGAAGACGAAGTCGTAATTCGGAATCATAATGCTCTTTCCCAATATTTAAGCAAATTTACCACATAGATATTATAATGTAATGAAGAAAATGGTGTGGCGACTTTGGTCGACGCACTACTGAGTTGACACAAAATACCTACCAAGCAACAAGTGCTTCAGAATATCAGCAATGAGTTTGTAGAAACTAGTCAATATACTAGCTAAACGATATGTTTTTTAATTTATTCAAGCAGCAAAATATCACGAGATGAGAATTATAGATATAAATTAAATTACTTAAGCTTATGGTTTTATTTATTTATCTATGATTAAATATACTTGCCTATGTGGTTACTTAAACGTAGGCTCATGAGGTAGGTGACCAATTATACGTTAATCCAATTGATTTATTGATGGTTCGAATAAAACTTGAAATAATAAATTTATTTAAATAAAACTTTGTTTTAATGCTCTATTAATAGCCCAGTCGATGAAGGTATTTACCCAATTTGCAAACTGAATAATGTTTTTTTTAATGAGTTCGTGAAAGTGTATAGAATAATATCCTGAAAAGTTTGTGTTTCGCTCGGATGCAGAACATAAAAAAAAGTGAAAAAAACTTTTTTTCCCATCCATTTTTTCAAAATTTTGAAATTAAATCAAGCTAGAAACAAATACAAAATACAGATGAATAGATCATGTATTTGTGAACAAAAATGTTCTAACAAAATTTATCGTTAAAGCCACGGTTTTCCCGGAAAAAAATAGTCAAATGTAACGTTATAACTGGGAGCAAGATCCGTGCGTGTGCACGTTTGAATACGCATGACTGTGGCACCGACACACTGAATTACATGTCACTAAATCAGAATTTATTCAATCTATATGAGTGTTGGTTCATTTAAAAGGAAATTGTAGCTTTCTGGTGCCTTTTTGTTTTAAACAATACAAGCAAAGTGGATGGGAAAAATATACGTATATACCGGGTGTAAACGAATAGTGGGCCACCCCTGTAACTTCCTTGTTTTTGAAGATATCGGGATGAAATTTTGTATGTTGAAATTAGGTAATATTTCCAACTTTTTGAGACTTATTGGCCATATTTATCACTTCCGGTTTCACCGGAAATGGCCCCAATAATCTTTTCTAAATGGACCACCATGTATGTTTTTACATTTTTTAAATAAAGATCACATTTTGGATACATTTATACTATTTTGAACAATTTATACAGTGTTGCACGAGAAATAATTCGAATTTTAGTTATCAATCTAGATGGTTGCGAATATGTTAAAATTAATTTTGTTCCAATGTAATTCATATAAAAAATACGAAAACGTCAATATGTCCAATAATACATAATACAGGGTGCTGTAAACTCATTAAAATCACATTTTTCAAAATAACATTTGTTTTAAATATTTTGATATGGGCCACCCGGATATTCAGAAAGCTCTATTTAGTAGGTACCAAAAGTTCCGTAATGTGTAATCGTTACCGGCAGGAATGACAATTTTTCTTAAGAAATTTATGATTTATATCTAACTTCAATTAAATTTTTATTAACCCTGTATATTTCGTGCAACACTGTATAAATTGTTCAAAACAGTATAAATGTATCCAAAATGTGATCTTTATTTCAAAAATGTAAAAACATACAGGGTGGTCCATTTAGAAAAGACTATAGGGGCCATTTCCAGTGAAACCGGAAGTGATAAATATAACGGAAAAAGTTGGAAATCTTACCTAATTTCACCATACAAAATTTCATCCCGATATCTTTAAAAACAAGGAAGTTACAGGGGTGGCCTACTATTCGTTTACACCCAGTATATTACCACGCCCGAACTCAATCGTTGCAATAAAAAATATAGAAAAAAACAAAAGCCCTTCAAAAAATTTTTTTCTTTATTAAGAACTGTTAAAAAGTATGTACACTTCATGATTATTATGGTTTATTAAGTTGTAGTAACGAGGATTAAAAAAAAGTACATCTCAAATTATTTTAATTTCCTTGCTCGAAGAATTTTTTGATGAATATACAGTGTGTCCGACTTTTCACGGTAACACCTTTGTAGCTAAGTTATTAGTCACCCAATTTTAACCAAGTTTGGATGGGTATCAGAGACCTTTATTATACCTTTTTTAAGTAAAACAGGACTTATTTCAGTCATTGGCGTGCATTTTTATTATGAAAAAAACGGTCAATTTTTCGAGAAATTATATTAGGCATTTTTTTGTTGAAAAAATAATGCAGTTTTATTGACCAGCATGCTGTAGAACCGCTATATCCAGAATTTAACAACAGTTTGATTTTTGGTTTTTGAATTACGGCCCACTTAAAAAACCGCTGCCCAAGGAATCACTACTTCCACATCGAAACTCACAACGAAAAAATTTCGTATGTGGAAATAATTGTTTATGGAACTTTATTAATATAATATTTGAAATCCTCTACCCCAAAAACCCATAAAACGATACCCCACATCGGTAGTGGAGTGGGGGTGGTAGTGGGGGTGGATGAAGTAAAAAAATATTTTGAGGTTTCTAGTTCTTGTACACACATTAAATCACATTTTTTTTCATCCCCTTTAATAATGGGGTGGGGGTGGTAATGGGGGTGGCTAATGTCAAAATTTTTTTTGAGACTTTAGCTTCTCTTGTATATACTAAATACCAATTTTATGGACTCTTACCTGCTTGATTTACCTATTTACCCCAAATTTACCCCAATTTACTCCCCAACCCTTCGACGGAACAAGATGAAAATATAATCTAGTTCTAGATCTCGTTAAAGTACATATGTGTACCAAATTTCAAGTCAATATCTCAGACAGTTCCAGAGCTAACGTGCGCACAATAAAAAGTTACAGACACCGACAGACAGAAATTTTTTTTTCGCTCAAACTTAAAATCTCGACGTTTCATGACATTCTAAGCCTATTTGAACAATAAAAATTTTTAAATTTTTTTTTGTAGTTACTATACTTCCACTGGATGTGTAAGTAATTACCTATTTTAAACATTAAACTAGAGGAAGCATTATACTCTTCGCCGATTTACTGAGTTTTTTATATAATTGTTACAAATTCTATAGGATACTCTTCGCATTTTTCTTGTAAATAATGTTAGTTTCTGGACATTCTAAATTTTGTGATACCAACTTTGTTGTGAAAAAAAAAATATATGAAAAAAAAATCACGATGTGAGGGATCGAACCCGGGACACTTGGATTGCCAATTTTGCCAATTTACTAATTTTTATTTTATTTAACTATGTTGACATTCTATAAGTTGTATTTCAATATGTGATTTGACAATAATTATTAACGCTACGTTACAATACGCGACTAAGCGCGCGATGCGACGCAACGGCCGGGTGTTGTCGGCTAAACCACTTTCAGATATGTTGGTAGAGAGTTAAAAGACGGCCTCAGAGAGTTAAGCCGTATTACGAGTAAGATATCCAAAGGATTTCACATTTAAGAAATAATTTTGAAGAAGAGTAAAAGTAATATTTTAACTATGCAGGGAAAATATATAAAAACCCTGCTGCATCTGTCAAGTTGTTAAAAACAATTTATTCTGCACTAGGCAGTTATTTTATGCTTTTATAGGTTTTAGCGAGGGGTCAAGGGGGGGTAGAGGGGTGGCCTTGGATTGCGAGACGAAACTCTTGCCGCTGCACCACCATTTCTTATTACTCAAATTGTTAATGAGTGTAATGAGTGTAATATATACCATTAGAGAATTTATTTTGATTATTAGGAAACACACATTAGTAAAATGTATTAAAAAAAAAATAGTGATAGGAAATAACATTTCGCGAGGTTTCTATTTATTACAAACCATAAAAAAATGTAAAAAATATTTTTTTAAATTTTAAATTACTAATAACTTTTTTATTTACCAATCTATTTTGTTGAAAATAGGGTTCTTCCTCTAGCTAACACTAAGTTACTCTCCAAATTTCAATACAATCGGATTTTTCTTTCTTGAGTTATCGTGCTTACAAGAAACGTGACGGACGGACAGACGGACAGACGGACAGACGGACAGACGGACAGACGGACAGACGGACAGACGGACGGACGGACGGACGGACGGACGGACAGACGGACATTTTGAAAGTTGTTCAGAATTCGTTCACTAACATAACGATATAAAAAAATTTTCTCTACGAGCGATATTTACTGATTTAGAAATGTGCCGATCAAATACAATATACTCTTCGTTTTTGCGAAGAGTATAATAATCAATAAATTTGTAACGACATTTTTTTCGAAAAAAAGTCATTCTTTATTTTCTCTTTATATTCGTGTTTTCTACCACCCCATCGATTCTTTCAAATTCGGTAATCCTCAATGCCCGAATAATTTACAGGTCTGATGACCCAAAATTTTTCTTGGCCTTCGAAATTTGAAAGTTTCGATGATATGAGATAGAAAAAAAAAGTGAATTTAAAGAGAAAATGAAGAATTACTTTTTTTCGAAAAATATTTCGTTACCAATTTATTGATTATTTAATGTTTAAAATCGGTAATTTTAAGTGGGCCGTAATTCAAAAACCAAAAATCAAAATGTTGTTAAATTCTGGATAGTGCGGTTCTACAGCATGCTGATCAATAATATTGCATTAGTTTTTCAACAAAAAAATGTATAATATAATTTCTCGAAAAATCGACCCTTTTTTTCATAATAAAAATGCACGCCAATGACTTAAATAAGTTTTCTTTTACTTAAAAAAGATATAATAATACAGGTCTTTGATACCCATCCAAACTTGGTTAAAATTGGGTGACTAATAATTGTTGTGTTACCGTGAAAAGTGGGATACACTGTATATATTGGAGGCAGTAACTTATCGAGAAATTGACCCATTGGAAAAAATGTATACTTTTCGAATGTTCAAACACAAAATAGTTTACTTGTATGCATTTCTTCGAAAATATGATGAATCAGATCATGATAAGAATTGCGATTTTCACTATCTTATCCTTATAACTATGAAAATATCTTTGATTGTTTTGAATATAAATTCTGCAACTTTTCCAATATATTAACAAATTTATAAGGAATCCATTGGATATAGCTGAAATGTGGATAGGTGTACTTGTAATAAATACAATACAGTAAAGGCACGTAAAAATTCATGCGAGCGATTCAGCGGCTATGTAGGGCGTTTGGGTATGCGTTCACAATTATATATTTTCCCTCCATACTCACTATTTATTCTCTTATTCACTAAGAAAAATGTTAAAAACGTGTAATCAGAAAGAGAAAAAATCTTTACTTTACCCGATAGAACAGCTAAGAATTTTTAGAAGTTCCATAGTATGCATTTAACCGTGTGCTGGCCGCGCAGAATGACAAAGTTACTTCACTATTTTTTTCCAGGAATACCGTGACTTTAGCGATAAATTTTATTAGAATACTTTTTGCTCAGAAACACGTGATCTATCCATCTGCATTTTTAATTTTTCCTACCTATGACTTAATTTCAAATTTTTGAAAAAATGGATTAAAAATCTTTTCCCACTTTTTTTTATGTTCTGCATCCGAGCGAAATGTAAACTTTTCAAGATATTATTCTATACACTTTCATGAACTCATTAAAAAAAATTGTTTAGTTTGCAAATTTTTGTGGGTTTCACTATAAAATGTTCTCTGTCGTCTGGGCTATAAAAAAAATATATGAGTTGGTCAATGAATGTGTGCAAAATTATTATTATACATACATGAGAAGAAATATGTAGCAGCTTACATACTACTGTGTCATCTCGACCACTGTATTTATTATTTTCACTCCAAGGTTGCCATACAAATAAGTAAGAGAAACAGATATTACCAATAAAATAAAAAAACTGTAAGCCATTAACAGGAGTTGATAGACAGAGCTCTAACCACTCCTATAGAATTATTTGTGCTATTTTAAAATTGGCACTAATGATTAAATTAATAATCAAGGCATTGCTTAGCTCCTATAAGTAACGGCATGAGAAAGCAAAAATAACCAGCTTCAGTTTTTAAAACATTAAAGGGAAAGAAACTACGAACATTTTCAATACGTACATTTGTTATCCATGAATCTACGTTAGTCGCGCAATTAGACGCTGTGAATTGGACGGGAGATAATTGGACTCATAAGTCAATTGGACGTGATAAAATAAGACGCTTGGAATAATAGGGAACTTGCCAAAAAATAAAATTGATTTAAAATAATCAAAATTGTAAATTAACATCATTAAAAACCCCATAGACAACAAAAAATTAAAAATATAAGCGATTGAAATCTGTCGGATATTACCCATTCCTGAAACGTGACGTCAGATGGAGAAAGTCGGATGACGGCGTCAAGCGACACCGATTCTGCTTTGGCTTTGATAATTCCGCATGCGCATGTAGTATAGTAAGCGAAGCAGTAAAAATGGTAAAATTCCCGGCCCGAAAACGATGAAAGGAATTTCTTTAATTTTTTTGCAATATGCTTTATAAAATACATACATCAAAATCTATATTGTCGCATTACCTGCTGTTTATTTTAAAGGGTGGGAACCACCCCTAAAATCTGAAAAATTAATAAATTTTCTAATTTTACGAATAAATTAACGAAAATCCATACACTTTTGTTTTTGAGGTCGCTGAATTTGAATGTGAGGTCAAAACTTATGAGTCGAAAATATTAAGGGCTGAAATCACCCTTAAATGCTGAAAAATTAATGTCTTCTAATTTTACGAATAAAATCACAAAAATCCATATACTTATATCTTTGAGGTCGAAATTATGAAAACTTTCATTACTGAAAATGGGTACAAAATGAAAAATAGTTATTTTAAAAACTCTAAAAAATTTGAGCATGTTAGTAATAATATGCATTAACAATATCTAGAAGGATTTAAAAAAGAAATGAATAAATAAGAAATTAGAGCAATAAGACTCAAAAAAATGGCGCCTAAATTTTTAAATGCGCTACCTCTTTGTTTGTAACTTTTATATTTTTCATTATAAAATGTTGTAATACGTCTCAATCGAAAGAAAATTTTAATACCTTTAATTTTTACAAGAATAAAAATTTTTCTCATAGTTGTAGTTTTTGAGTAATTTTATATTTTAACGTCGTATATTTTTTTCTGAACGTTTCGGCCCCATTTTGAAAATGCCATATTTCCAAAAACTGATTATCGGAGAAAAGAAAGAAAAAACCATTCGATTTGTTTTCGTAAAGGCTTTAATTTTGTACCCTTGCATTTTTTTATTAAAATCGACATTTTTCGAGTAATTTAAAAAAGAACGTCTAGGAATACTGATTTTAGGGGGTGAAAATTGCAATTTTTAGTTCGTAATATCTCGAAAAATTTCAGCAGGAAAGTGTATGATACCTTTTTTTTCTTATAATTTGATTCTCTATCAGATTATGTGTATTTTTTGTTTTTTTTTTGCGACAACCCCTAAGAAGGGGTGGGAACTACCCCCAACCAAAAAGCGGGAGAAATGACAATATAGACTCTTATCTACATACTTCATGAAATATGTTGAAGAAAAAAATTTGGAAATTCATTACATCGTTTTCGGGCTGGGATTTAAAAGCTTCACTTACTTTACTAATGCGCATTTGTGAGAAACAACTAGCAGTGAACACAACCTAACCTAAAATTTAAACGTATTTGTTGGAAAAACATCTTTAATATTCTGAAATGTCGCAAAATGCTACTTTTGATTCGTTCGTGCCGAGCCGAATTTTCGAATTTCGCCATGCAATTTACGATCAGGTTTAACTGGAAGACTTCCTCTTTACGTCGCGACATCATACGGCCGTCCCAATGGTGTTTTTCGAAAAATATGAACATGTCAAAATTGCATGTTTTTACAATTTTTTCGGCTCCGAAATGCAAGCTGTTTTTTGCTATTTTTCGCAGATATTTTCGAAACGGTGGGAGTTGGCTCGAAATAAAAAATAAGATCAAAGGAGTATTTTCCACTACAAATCTTTTGCTACCATCAGAATTTTGAAATTTTTTTTCGTTTCGGAGATAACTACTGAAATGTCGGCCATGTACGGCAAAAAAAAGAGAGGGCGGGATTTGGGACTTTTTTTTTCGGTAAAATTTCTCCATATTATCACCGTAATTAATCGGTAATTAACTAAAATCGATCTCATATACGATGTTCACTTAATATCATGTACTACTTTGACGCTCCGTTAATCTCGGCCCTTCGAAACAATGGTTTCTGAGAAAAATTGTTTTTTTAAGATTTACATACACTCTATAGGAAAACGTGTAATTTCCTACATTTCCTCGAGTATCTCGATAATTATCGTTTTTTCCGAAAAATTTTTAGACAGCTTATGTAAAGAGGATTGATTGTGCTTTCCAACACTTTTTTATTTTTTGTCTAACATAAAAAAAAGATTTATGACCGACTATGCGGACGTCTCAAAGCCAACCGCCGCTCAGACTGGTAATTAGGGTGAAGACGTATAATACAGCTCGGCTAAAGTACGCCATCTGTGGGACACCACGCGAGACTAGTTTCTCGATCTGACGTCACAGTGCTTTTCGCGAGGATCTCAACATTCTCAACTTTAATTATTTATTGCAAAGTAAGTACTGCGATTTAAAAGCTGATATTCGGCGTGGCGTATTTTTATACATAAACACACACTTTAATGAAATTTTAAAAAATGGGCAAGTTCCCTATTGAATGCGTTTATTAAAAATAACCATATATATCAGTATATCAAGATGTGGTCGATATTTATCATATTTCTATGTCTACTTATATATCTCTTTGTCTACTTCACACCCTGGTTAGATAAGGTGCGTTCTCCTATCAATATGTTATGAGGGGTGGCCTGCTAGAACTTCGATCTGTAAATTCAGTTTTCAGACTATATTGAGTGAAAACCCGGTAAACAGGCTAATATTGATTTGGTCGATGCTATCAGTAATTGTTCAATTTTGTTAGGATGTTTTTGGCTTATTTCTTTCTATTCAATGTTCTATTTATTATTATATCTCAAAATAATATGACTAAAAGAACCCCGCACCATTAGCATTGAAAAAATCATTTTGGCGGAATTTTCTTCAAACTTTGGGAATAGATAGTTCAAGGCCTTCCGAACAAAAAATGTCATGAAAAAAATGATTTAATGCATAAATGGTTTTTAATTTTTTTAATTTATTCAAAGATTTTTAACTTCCAGTCACTGTAATTCTGCAGGGAAGGCATTAAATCAATTTTTTCATATGACATTTTCACTGCAATTCTGCAGGGAAGGCATTAAACCAATTCTTCTATATGACATTTTTTGTTGGGAAGCATTAAACCACCTATTGACAAAGTTTGAAGAAAATTCCCCCGAAATAATTTTTAATGTTTTCAAGGATTTTGAACTTTTAGTCACTGTAATTCTGCAGGGAAGGCGTTAAATTAAGTTTTTCATATGACATTTTTTGTTCGGAATCCCTTGAACTACTTATTCCCAAAGTTTGAAGAAAATTCCACCGAAATGATTTTCCGATGCTAATAGTGCGGAGTCCTTTACAAACATGTGTGTAATCATTTCCCGTTCAGAGAAAAATGAGGGTGGGAGGGAGAAAGGCCAGGGGGAATTGGAGGTAGACACACACACCCACACACAGAGAGAGAGAAAGAGAGATCTGCTGAAAAAAATATTCATGAATGAATGTCTTAGAATGAAGAGAATACTACGAATGACTTGTAATACTATCGTTTACAAGAGTCTATAATTTAAGCACAATCATTCTGCATAAAATTGAATAAAACAATAAGGTATTATTAAGAAAAAGTTATGACAGAAAATATTTCTTAATCATTTGAGTTCTCTTCCCTTCCGCTCTCCCTATCTCTCTCTTTCTTGAATATAGCAACTTGAATCAATAAATAAGAAATAACGCGATTTAGTATGTCATTTATTTAATCTGTTTAATATTACATAATTACACAGATATCCGTGTTTTTGTATTAAAAGAAACTAAGTAGCTTTTAATACTATAGTATTATAAAAATTAACTCTGGTCCATTAGCAATCCCATCTAATATGTTCATAGTGTATTAAGCCGGTTTCAGATTTGTTGCGTGTCGATATGTCGTGTTGCTACAATGACAAGTAACAAATTCAACGGCCTTTTCTGTCATGTCAGAGATATGACACGTAACACCGCATATTGGTTTCAAACACATTAAAATGCCTATAATAGGTAAATTTTTAAGATTTTCTCGAGTGTAATATGAAATGTTGTTAGTCTTCTGGGTGTATTCATGCATGGTGGTAGGCCCTTAGTAGGGTCAATGTTGTCTAAACGACGTTTTGGCAGAATCGCATCTGCCATCCTCAGGTTCTCGCCTGATGGCTGGCTTCTGCTGCTTGTCGTTGTCGTCGTTCTTTTCAGAACTACAGAAGCTAATAGAACAATCGCCCAATAGACGCACTCATACCAAAATAAGTACATTTGTATGAACTTTACAGTGCAATAGAAATTACTAGTACATTATTATAAAAGAAAGTAATGTCCGACTACTAAAATGAATACATATATACCTACCAGATCATTTTTTGTGTTTGTAATATGTAATAGGAATCCGTGGATATGAATTATGACATCAGAAGTGTGGACCAGCTACCAAGAAATATATGGCGAAAAGATTCCGTTCAAGAGTGATTGATTAACAAAAGTATTACATTTACTCACTCGGAGAAAGTAGAATTTTTAACACCAGCTAAATGCACACACCTACATTTAAGAAGTCTATAGTAGACGAAATGACTCTCGATAGTGGCATACATTTTTATCGATTAACTTTTTAGTACTACAAGTTTAATTCCATTGATGACTGAAGTGGCAGTGTGAGTTACTTGAAAAATTTATTGGGGAATGTCAACTCTTCACGCGCCTTGGACAAGCTGCTTAGCAGCAGCAGACATGCACTGGCCATGTGAGAAATTGGAGTACAAAACGTAGCATCTACATGTTAATGTCAATCACCTGAACCAATATTAGTAAATATTAATGCAGAAAGTAGTATTTCAAGATATATTTTTGCAGGGACGAAAAATGAAAATTATTAATTTTTAGTACAGCTCTCACCAAATTTTGAATTCTCTGACTCTCCCTAACTTTCCAGGAACAAAATATTTATCGTACTCTAATATTTCTATGCTAGTAAATATTAATCAAAATTTGCTTCAGATGAGCATAGAAAACTTATTAATTATTTTGTTTTTGTTGACTGTATATCAGGTTCTTTCTTGAAAATTTTGTTAACCACACGCCACATATTATCTCCCTCCGTCACAAGTTTTTAATTTTTTTAAGTGTTCACTCTCTGTATATTTTCCACTAAAAGAATATCAGATTTCTTAGTAATAGCGTCACCAATCTGCCAAATAATATTTTTCTCCGTCAAATAGTTTTTTGTATATAGTTTTAACTAACACACAGACGATACACAAATGGAATAATAAATAACACAGCCCCACAAAAAAAAAAAGGAAAGTAAGTTGTACCAGAAAAGAGACCACGTGTTTTGGTGCGCTGAATCCGAATCTGAGGTCCAAATTAACTTCTACCTTGTAATTTTTTTGGTAATAGCGTTTTTATTTCGCATTTTTCTTTGGTGCTACCGAAAAATAGGCCAAATTGACAAGATATTGAAAATTAAGAAAAAGAGCTTAGAATCCAACGAGAAAAAATAAAAATACAAATTTTTACCCCGACCATTACGTATCTTTCATTTTTTATTTTTTTTTCGTGGATCTTATTCAAAATTAACGTATGGGGTCCTCGTTGTATTCTAAGCACCTCTCCTTATTACAATTTTTGGATATCTTGTCAATTTGAACCCTTTTTCGGTACCACCACAAATAAAATGTGAAAAAAACACGAGATTTACAAAAAAATGACAAAGTAGAAGTTAATTTGGACGTCAAAGTCGGATTCAGTGCACCAAAATAAGTGAGGATGTGATGGTCTCTTTTCTGGTCCAACATACTTTTGGCTGTGTAATCATCTGAAACGAGCCTCGGAGAATGATTTATTTTCGGTAAGCGCGAGATGTAAAATTAAAAGGAAGCAATGCTTTTTTGCTAGTGGTTTTAACTGTGAATTCGATGAGTAATTATTTCAACGGAAGTTTCATTTCATTCGGTTCATTTAACATAACTAGATTTTTAGTGAAAACGAGTTAATTTTCTGTTAATTGCTGTCAGAACTTCATTAAAATTATGATTTACATCGTCTCTATCGCTTCATTCTAGACAATTATCTATTTTTTATTTATTACATATTAGGACATATATTTTCTATAAATCTATTTTTTCCTAATGACATCAACAATTGAGGCTAACAATTACACAGCCCCACAAAAAAAAAAAAGTTCAGACCAGCGAACCAGACCCATGTACTCCTATATATTTTCGGTCGCTGAATCCGAATCCGAGGTCAAAAAAATTCGTACACCCCCAAATTCTTGAGCTAGAGCCAAAAAACACCCCTGGACTGGGGTAAAAAGAATATTAAGCTACGAGAATTGTTGTTACATCCTAATCTATCGAATTATACAAATTAAGGTTAAACAGCAGCGTACATACAACAGATATGAAACACACCCCCCAGGGAGGAGTGAGAAATCGATCGAAAACATCAATGAGTACTGAAAAAGCTCGAAATGTCTAAATTTTGTTAAAGTGATAACAAACTTCATCAGGTCCAACGTAATCTTCATAAACTGTCCCTATAGGGTTGAGAACAACCACCTTCAAGTTTAAAGGACACAAGGAAAAAAAAGAAAAAACGTAAAATCCAACAGGATTTCTATTTTCATGAATGCTATGATTGGCTGAAATTGCGTAGTACTCTAAAATAGAACTAGAAACTTACGTATCATTAACGCCCTACAGTGTCAACCCTCAGAGGGTGTGAAAACTACCCCCTAAACTAAAAAGTTACAGTATAAAATTGTAGTGTAAAAATTCGAAACACCTGCGTTGTGTAGAAGTGAGACTATGTTCGACGCTGTGCTTGAAAACCACCCCCACGGGGTTGCGAAATGCCATCCCTATATTCGTAGGATGCTGGAAAAACAGAGAGAAACTAACCGGATTTATATTTTTATGCTATGATTAGCAAAAATCGTGATGCACACTTCCAGTGTCCTACGGATATAGTTATTGGCCGAGGGGGTAGCATCTCGCAACCCCATGGGGGTGGTTTTCAAGCACAGCGCCGAACATAGTCTAGTTTCTTCTCACTTCCACACAACGTAGGTGTTTCGAATTTTTATAGAAGTCACTGTAACTTTTTATAAATAAACCTTACATAGGGGGTAGTTTTCACACCATCTGAGGGTTGACACTACAGTGTCAACGCCCTACAGGGCGTTGATGGTACGTAAGTTTCTAGTTCTATTTTAGAGTACTACGCAGAATAGAAATCCTGTCGGATTTTACATTTTCTCTTGTTTTGTGTCCTTTAAAGTTAAGGGTGGTTGTTCTCAACCCTATACGGGCAGTTTATGAAGATTACGTCGGATCTGATGCACTTTAACAAAACTTAGACCTTTCGAGCTTTTTCAACAGTCACTGCTGTTTTGGATCGATTTTTTTATAAATGGGGGCTAGTTTTCACCCCTCACTGGGGGTGTGTTTCATATCTATTGTATGTACGCTGCTGTTTAACCTTAATTTGTATAATTCGATAGATTAGGATGTAACAACTATTCTCGTAGCTTAATATTCTTTTTACCCCAGTCCAGGGGTGTTTTTTGGCTCTAGCTCAAGATTTTGGAAGTGTACGAATTTTTTTGACCTCGGATTCGGATTCAGCGACCGAAAATACATAGGGATACATGAGTCTGGCTCGCTGGTCTGAACTTTTTTTTTTTTGTGGGGCTGTGTTATCGCTTCTATTTTTCAGGGCATTTTATTATCTGTGTTGTCTATGGTGATGAATGATGGGTGAATCTTGCTGGACAAGAACTGTGCATACATTGGATCAGTAGAATAATAATTTCTAATTACTTCTAATCTTGTATATAACCTCGTAGTAGCTTATAAACAAGATTAAAAGTCACCCATATGCCAAAAAATTAGTCCAGCTGGAGATATTTAACAATATATATGAATAACAGATAATTAATTGTTTTCTCGTGTCTATGAAAGTTACCTGCTAAATACTCAGCATAAAATTTTCAATAAATTATTTCATAATTTATTATTACTTCAGCAAAATGCTCGGACACAACTAATTTCAATTCAATTCAATAACAATTTATTCAAATTAAGATTTTACATGAATGTGCCTAGTCGGATTCCGGTCTGGAGCCAGTCGTACATCCACGACGTGTAACGTCGTGGTAAATGCGCGACTGGGCGAAGCGGATCCGGTTTGGCTGGTACGGAGAATATTTGTGCGTTAGCAGTCCTGTCTTAAAAATTAGACTTAAAGCTAACAATTTATTAAAAAATAGATCAAAGAACTTTTAAAAACTTAATACAAGGAACTTTTTAGGTTTTTATATAGGTGCACCACATTTCATTATTTAAGTTCTGGATGCTGATACGGGGAAAACTCAATGAAAAAACCCGTTCGAGCTAATGACATCCTTCGTCCTGGTGGTCGTACCGCCTCCAGGAAGGTAGGGTGAGGAGATGTACTTTAAAACGTTTGGATTTTACAAAAAGAAGTTATTGGCCGAGGGGGGATTTTGAAAAGGAGACAAAAAAGGACAAATGAACAAAAGTTAATAAAATTAACAAAAGGTAGACGAATAGAGGGAATGGAGAGGGGTTTGAAGGTAAAAGGTGGTGAAAAGGAAAATTATGGTATAGGAATGTGTGGCTAGGGAAGTTGCCGAAAGATAGGCAACGCCTGGTATAGTAGTGGGTGTTTCAGGTTGAAAAGTATGGCATTATGCTGACTGATTCGTGTTATATCTCGGGTTACCGAACTATCGCCCAGTTTGAATTGATAAAATTTTTGTGCTATTTCCTGGACAGTCCGCTAGTGGGGTTATGTCGTGGGAAAGTGCGTAGAGGTTTCTGAGGGAGATGTACCTATCAGAGATCAAAATAAGGCGCATAAAGTTTCGCATTGTCGTGGCTGAGATGCTGCACCACACCAGCGCCGCGTATGTGATAGCCGGCGTGATCACCATTGTATACAGTAATTTCTTATTTATCCTGTTTAGTCCGCTACCCCTTGCCAGGAGCGGATATAGACTTCTGGACATGGAGTAGACCTTACGCACAGTTTCGTTCATGTGTATGTTAAACGTCAGTTGTCTGTCCAAGTTCACCCCCAGATATTTCACGCACCTTTTAATTGGAATTTGGCGACCCTCTATCGAAATTGGTGTTAGGATGCGGTTCTCAGTGAACCGGCTCGTGAAGAGTATGGCCTCCGATTTTTCGGCGTTGATCCGAATCTTCCACTTGTCGTAATACGCCGTGGAATTAGCCATGTGCGCCTTCAGTAGCATATTCGCTGCTTGTGCGTTGAGCGAATATGCGTACATGGCCGTGTCGTCGGCGTACTTGGAAAGGTTCGTATTCGGAAACTCCAGAAATTCGGAGACGTATAGGTTGTATAACTATGATGATAGGCACGACCCCTGGGGAACGCCTGCGTGAATGTCCCACCGAATTAAGAGTTTATTATTCACCCTGACCTGCAGTGATCTGCCTGTCAGGAAAGAGTGAATTAGTTCGGTGATATGCATTTGTAGAGTAAGCCGGGATTCACAGTGCATCGCAAGCTCAATATCGAGCAGCACCATAACGGTGCTTTTTCCGCGGTTGCACTGTACTTTGACGTCAGCTCAGACACTGACAATGTCGGTAGGTATGGATGTAAGTCTGAGTTTTTCCAAAAGTGTAGCCGTCTTCCAGATAGCCTTGGCTTTGAATTTGGGGTTGTCTATTATATGATGTATTTTTGTCATATTATGTTATGTTATGTTATTGTTAAAATTGCCTGTAGGGGGAAACTGCTTACGAACTTAAGTCGTTCAATAAGCTAGTAACGGAATATAAATATATAAATATTTCTTTAGAAACCAAAATTTTCCTTACAAAATATGAGTTTTGTTGGAACATAACGGTTATTATAATTTTCCAAAATTGCAACCTCCTTTCGAAATCGTTTCGCAGTGAATGTATTTTATAAGGATGAAATTTTCCTTTTTGAGAATTCTGAGAACATATATCTTTGCAAAATGCCGTGGTCTCGTTTCAGATCACAACTCAATTATTTGGGATACTTCTGTAATGCCAATAAGATATTTAGTGTAGTAACATGACATCGGTGACAGTTTTTTGTCCTCATGTTTCCCGTGTTTTTGCAATTTAACTTCCCCACCCATGAAAATGGGGATGTTACTAGGGAACACGCACAAATTACTTGCAAATCCAGTGGAAGTATAGTAACGCAACGCAAAAATTAAGAAATATTTTTTGTTCAAATAGAATTTCATGAAACGTCGAGATTTTAAGTTTGAGCAAAACAAATTTCTGTCTGTCGGTCTGTCGTTCTGTCTGTAACTTTTTTGTGAGCACTATTACTCCGTTTAAGATAATGACTTGAAATTTGGTACACGTATGTATTTTAACGAGATCTAGAAATAGATTATATTTTGATCTTATTCCGTTGAAGGGTTGGTAAATGGAGGTAAATAGGTAAATCAGACAAGTATGAATCCATAAAATTGTTATTTAGTGTCTGTGTGTGTTATGTGTCCCAAAAAGTAGTGCTCAGACAAAAATTATACAAATGGCAAGTCATTTCATCGACAAAAAACTTATATTGTCTGGGTTGGAACGGCTTAGTTTTTTTTTGGTAGGCCTTTGAACTTTTTCTCCACAGAAAATCTCATTAATTCTAAATTCAGTCATAGTGGTGTGGCTGCACCTTTAGCTTTATTGGTTTTTGTAATTATTTCAGTGATTTTTAATTTTGATAATAGGGGACACTACCACACCGATAGAAATTAATTTAACTATTCATTCATTCGTTTTAAGAAAGTCGAGAATACAGTATAGATAGTAAGGTACGTTAGAATCGCGACACGTGCGAGGAACTAGTTATTTGTAAATTTTGTTTTTACCCTTTGGCATAGGCCAATATAGTATTTTACCTAATTCGTTAAGGTGTCAAGTGCATAGAATATCCGAATCCCTACTTCCATTTCCACCTTTTTATTCCCCGTCTCTGATATTCGAAGCAGTGGTCAAAAGGAGCGGAGCTGCCGAATTGGGGTAAGTGAAAACTTACAATAAATTATATCTCCTACTTAATATTGTAAATCTAGACAGTCCACTCATAAAGCGTATGTGGTCGCTACACCACATAGTTCTGGAATCATTCGGTCAGTTTACATTAAAAAAAATTGTTTTGCAAAGCCAATTAATGCTTTTTTGATATAAGATTATAAATCGCCGCTAATAAATTATTTTGATTACCAAAAAAATTAAGTTTGTTAGATAATAAATGAAGATACAATTTATTTTGGTAAAAAGAAATAAGCCGTTCCGACAATATAGGTTTTTTTGTCGATGAAATAACTCGCTCTTTCTACCATTTTTGTCTCTTTTTGGGACACATTGTATAAGAGAAGCTAAGGTCTCAAAAAATTCTTCGGCATTAGCCATTTCTATTACCACGCCCACCTCTTTATTAAAGGGGGTGGAAAAAATAACATTGTGATTTAATGTATGTATAAGAACCGAAGGCATCAACAATTATTTTTTTACTTCCCACCCCCACTACAATAATGGAATTGGTAATAGCCTATCTAGCTAATAAATTTAATATATCGGAAACCGACTTCCAAACATGGCAAGGACAGGATGCCACCCTCAAAGGGCGTTATCGCAACTACATGCAAAGGAGAAATAATATTCTCTAATCATGATAAAAGCAAATAAATAAAAAATAATTAATTGTAAAAGAGGAATACAGTTTTAATCGACTGGCACAAAAAGAATCACAATTTCTTCGAAGATTATATTACGGCTATTGGACTAGGGACTGATTGTCTATTAATATAGAAATATTTTACAAAAATTTTGGTGCACTTGTGATTAGCTTAAACCCCTTTCGGGACGGGGCATGTTTAAATGCAGCAGTCCGCCTGGCCAGGTGCGGTCACAGCTTGCTGATTTATTTACCTTTCGATTTATATGCTATATCTAAGTTACTAATTCTAAAGGTAATAGACCGAATGTCTCCCACTTCAGATTTTTTTGTGCGTCTATTACTGGCATAATAGCCCCTTCCCGGTGTCCACGTGCAATGGATGATTAAGCCGTGTTCTTTCTGGAATTACGGCCTCACATCGTGCGTAAATATACGCTTCCCGTGTATCAGACACGATAGATTTTCGCGTACATATTCGTTTTCCGTAGCGAAAAGGTTAAAAAGTTCCAAATATGTGATTATACGATTCACAAAATTGGATATTTGATATTGATAACGGTTGTTACAGTTATGCAGGGTTTCATTAATCATTAGACATACGCTAACTGAAGAATCCTTAGTCCAAAATATGAAGATTTAACCTAAAACACTTAGATAAAATGTGCCTCCTTACTGAGATACAGGGTGTTTTAATTCTAATTTTCAAAATTATTTTTGTCCATAATTCTGATAATGTTTAATATTTCTTTTTCATATTTGGCAGAAAGTTTCGGTATTTTAGGAAACATTAAACTGTAGTAAAAGATAATATCTTCCTATTACCAGAGGCAGGGACAAAGGTGAAGTTTTCCCCTCTAAATTCTACGCCACCGGTGAAATCGTCTTTTCAGTATAATTTTTTAATTTTCAATCGTTTTTTGCGAAAATAATGTACTCTTACTTCATAACGATAAAGTAATAATTTTTCGAGATAATTAAATTTAATTGTTCATATTCGTATTGGTCATTTTGGCATCTTTACATATAACATTGTCTTGGTCACGCCGTGAAATGAGTTTTACAGTTAAAATTTTTTTAAATAAATAATAATAATAATAACTCCTTAAATTAGATTTAAAACACCCTGTATCTCAGTAAGGAGGCACATTTTATCTAAGTGTTCAGGTTAAATCTTCATACTTCGGACTAAGGATTCTCCAGTTAGCGTATGTCCAATTATTCATGAAACACCCTGTATATGACTTATATGAGACTTTCTTGCCTCCTTGCGAAGACGTATTGATGGCAAGCAATCCAAAAAGGGTTGAATGCTAGGATGCTTCCGAGATACATCTATCTAATATCCGTGTACGCATATCTTATGTGTTAAGGATTGTTTTCTAATAACTTCTGCAAAATTATTAATGCGCCTTTGGGCGTAAGAATATATTTTTCTGATAGCCCTCCGGTGCTCCTGCTTCAAGATTAAGCTGCTGGATGATGTATTGACTTTAATTTTACTGTAAAAATCGGCCTTGACAATTTTTACTTATTTATGTCAAAGGATCCAAATGGAAGTTACGCTCTTTTTGCATTTTTCTAAATTCAGTACTTTGTCTTTAGCTTTTTGTGATTTTACATGTAATATAATTCTGTAAGCCTATAGTAACTGTTATTTTGTAAATATTGTTAATGTCATGAAGCGACATAAACTTCGGCGTAGTTTCGTATTCTGTGCTCGATTCGGCGTACTTTCCACATTTTCAACTTTCGGCTCCTTCGATTAAAGAAATTATATAGCTATCTCTTCACTGTATACCTTGTTTGCTCCTAACATAGTCATATTATATGTCCATTAAAAAGACAGATGAACATAACATCCCATCATTATTGCAATTTCTTGCATTACCGGCTCTTTATACAACGTGATGTAGGCATGCAATACTACAGTAAGATAATGTTTGATATATTTCAAATTAATAATATTATAATTTAGCCTTAAATTCAATGTCAACATTGTCTGGCTGGGAGTTACATAGTTAAAATAATAAATAGCTGCTTTTTGAATGATATGAAAGGAAATATGTATTGAAAGGATATTAAAATTTAATTGGTATCCATCTTATTACAACTGTAAACTGAACCCCTTCATGTTACGACTATGAAATTTATACCTACTTATGAAACGATCGATTTTCTTCTTTTCTAAACTGCTTTGTGCAAACGGCACAGCACTTCACCATTTTGCACTAAATATATTGTCACTAAACTATGTAAATATGACTTCTTCACAACTTTTTGATCGGAGAACACGAAAAGCATTTATTAACATTAATGGCCTACACGACAAACTGAGATTATGATAATCGAACCGAAACGGCCGCGAATATACCGGCTAGCGAATCAGGAACTTATGAGATGTTTGAAACTGAAGTGTGACTATCTCAACAACAAACAAACCAATAGATATTATGTATCTAGATGTAAGTTCTTTAATCGGAGTTCGGTTCCCTTTAACTGTTTTAATTTTAATGACATACTTCTTCTAACATGTTAAAACTTATTTTCTAAGTTGATTTTTGGCGTAGTTCCAAAGAAAAAAAATGTTTCATGGTGACAAATTTTTATTAGGTATTACGTTTTTTGTCTGTATGGGCCTAGATGGATTTTCCATGGTTCCTTAAGGGTTATATGTAGGGACGTCAGATAATTTATTTACTCCCGTCAGCAGCGTTATAAAATTAGCATTCTCAATGTTTGTTCATTCGTAAATTTGTCGTAACATTTGATTAAAGGATGCATAAATCTGTAATTAAATATCCTAAATATTGTTTAGGGCCGAAATATGAATAATTGTATCACACCGTTGACTGTACTAAATAAATTATCTGACGTCACTCCATGTCGTCACTTGTGTCATGACGTCAGACTCGTTTTATCGCAAAGTAAGTAAAATTGCACTCTTTCAAATTCAATTTTATGTCAAATGCAACATATTTCAGTAAAAATAATAATCAAAACTGTTGTTATAACAAACAGAAAATCAAACTTTATCGATATTATGCGTTCAAAATCTAAAAAAACACCAGATTTTCACGTTTTAAGTTTCCAGAGACACGAAAACTAGTTTTCAAAATATGTCTGTCTATAGGTATGTATGTCGACACGATAGCGCCGAAACTGGTGAACCAATTTTGATTAAATTTGGCGCAAGGGTAATATTGTTAACATACATGCGCTGAAAATATTTTTGGTATAAATCGGATTACAATTAGTGCCCTTTTGGTAGATAAACTTTCTCGTATTCGACATATTATCATGTTTTATTGTATCATTCGAAAGTATATTTTATTCTGATATTAACGATACGTCACACTTCACCCTTTCTGTTAATTTTCCGTCAAAAAAATTGTCCAAGTCTCGGGCGCATAAATTCTAGCACCCGCGGAAGGGAGGCCTGCATCACATAGCTAAGCGGTAACGAGCCCGGTTATTAGCTAAATTAATTAGTTTTCGCAAATATTTGGCGAAGAACTTCCAGCTGCTTCTGGTAGCTGCCCAATTTTGGAGTCGCAAAAGCATTGTATAATGGTAACACGGTTGAATAAGTTTTATGAAACAACGTACATATTTCTTCTTGCATTCTTTGTCGGTTTCCAATTCCGACAATAATTAGATTATCATTTTGTTCCTTTTCTGTCAGATGAGACATTTAAACTTTAGATAAATTCAACTCATGAATCAAATAACAAAGTTGCACTAAAATACAAACGCTATCTGATATCTGTGACAAAACAGGTCTTTTTATGTTCATTATTGTTCTTGCTCTTAAAAAACGTGGACCATAGCCACATTTAAACAACTGTCGCTATAGTTTTGTTCGTAATATTTATTATTCAACCCATGAAATTTTTGTGTAGTCATATGCAGATAAACGTGGTGATCCAAAAAAATTTCTCACATCATTTGAAAAATAAAATCGATTATCACAGCAATAAAACTGTAGCAGACAAAAATGTTCAAGGTCATCTAAATATATTTAAAAAAATGCAAAAATCGTTGAAACGTTTTTCCATTCAGGATATGATTTTGCAGAGTGAGAGAGAAATATGCATTTATTTTCGGTTTATTATAAATATTTAAAAAATCATAAATTATATAATCTATAAAATAGTTTCAAATACTTCCCATTGATCTAAGGAATAAAACCATAAACAGTTTTTATCACAAGTCTTGTATATAGTTAAATGTCGTACTCTAATAATGAAATTATGACCTATTTTCATTGATAAACTACAGCAATCAAGTACAATAGAAATTTACAATAAAAATAGATATAGGTATAGTTTAGAATAACAACAAGTATCTAAAATAGTTTTAAAGATTATATTATGTTTGGTTTTTTAAATATTTATAATAAATCGAAAATAAACGTATATTTCCCTCTCACTCTGCAAAATCCTATCCTTAAACAAATGTTTAATAAGATTATAATTCTATTCTGTACATATGCCGGACCTTACGTTCTCAACACTAAGTAATAATTACTATTAGTTAAAAACAATAAGATAACACAACTTAATTAATATTTACTGAGTCATCTGTTGCAGATTTGATCAACTAAGTTACGTAGCCTTAAGACATTGTCACGGAAAATTATTTTTATACATCGTAAAAAATCATGAGAAATTCAATTTTTTTAAGCATCTGCTACTGTACAAGAATTGCATTTATAGTTTCGTGTAAATAAATACAAGGTATTTGTAGACATATTTGCACGATATTTTCACAGAAATTAGTGGGTAGAAAGACGTTCAAGACGTTGATGCATCTGGGTTCTTCTGCTTTTCGTATTACGAGAATACCTTATTTGAAAACGATCTAGCGTGTCCGCTTGCGGCGTATACAATGTTACTTAAATAAAAAATAATAATGACATTTATTAAAATGTCATTATTATTTCTTCAAGCTCGCACATATAATAGCATTCTGCAAAATTTTATTTTGCTGAAACATGTTAAGCATAACCATTCAATCATAAAATGTGAATAATTCGTTTCGGTAGAATCAATTTAAACGGAATTAGCTTTATCATAATGAAAATGTTGTATGTTGTTTGTTTATCGTGATGAAATTAATGATTAATGCCAATGACCTTTAGGTTCTTAAGTGGTTCCTAAGAATTATTTAAAATCAACTAGTGATCTCAAATAATTTTGTTCTATGTAAATGAATCAAAAAATAAGGGAAAATCTAAATCACTGCTACTCAACACAATATTTTCACTGCCCTCGTTTACCGAAGGGCAGTATTGTAATCGTGAAAAAATCAGCCTTCGAGATTTCTCCGGATTTTCACGTTTCAGATTAGGTAGATTACGAAAATTGAAGTATTTTAATTCCATCAGTCTGTTTGTCCGTCTGTTGAAGATATATCTACCAAATCTTTTGACGGAGAAGAATAATAATATTTGGCGGGTAGTTGACGCTATTGCCAACGAGAAACTGGGACATATTATTAGTGATATATATACAGGGTGTATCTACAAAAATAATTAAGTAAAAAAATGTGTCGCAAGACAGTACTTAATATTTGGCGCGTAGTTACCACAACTGTCAAGGAAGAGAAATATCAAAAATATGCAGGGTAAAAAAAAAAATAATGTGACTGAACACGATAATAATTTGCATGCAATTAACAACTGTCAAGGAAGAAAAATACGAAAAATATAGCGTGATCACCTTAAAAAAATACTAAAAACTGTGACAAAGGACGATATTTTTTTCCACAGTTGTCTTATCTGCATAGAAAAATTATCAAAATATGAAAAATATACAGATTTGTCATCCTAAAGATGTATTGAAAAAATGTGACGGGCGGCAATAATATTTCGCATGTTAACACAACTGTCAAAGAATAAAAATATGAAAAAATATTCAAGGCGTTCACCCTAAAAAAATTATGAAAGAATGTGACAGAGAACGTTAATATTTCGCATGTAGTTAACACAACTATTTGATTTTTTATTTCTGCAACCTCTTTTTGACCGACATAAGTGTGGATGTACTTGCATTAGAGAAGTAACTTTTTTGGCCTGGGCTTATAAGTGACATTTACATATCATCACATAGGTCAAATAAAACGGATTGGTACACAAAAAAGTAATTTAATATTCAAACTGTAAAAAACCGCTGCCTGAGGAGTCACTGCTTCCACAGCCAGATTTCCTATTAAAGTCCCTTACAACGAAAAAAAAACTATACAATACTAGCTGATGCCCGCGACTTCGTTCGCCTAAAATTTCAACCCCCTTTTTTACCCTCTTGGGGGTCGAATTTCGAAAAATCCTTTCTTACGTAATTCGAGGAACCTCTATGCAAAATTTGAAGTTTCTAGACCCAGCGGTTTGAACTGTGCGTTGAATGAAGTCATAGCCCAGACGACAGAGATCATTTTATAGTGAAACCCACAAAAAGCTGCAAACTAAATAGTTTTTTTTTAATCAGTTCGTGAAAGTCTATAGAATAATATCCTGAAAAGTTTACATTCCGCTCGGATGCAGAATATAAAAAAAGTGAAATTTTTTTTATCAATTTTTTCAAAATATTTAAATTAAGTCAGGCTAGAAAAAAACAAAAAGTACAGATGGATAGACCACATATTTCTGAACAAAAAATGTTCTAATAATATTTATCGCTAAAGCCACGGTTTTCCCGGAGAAAATAGTGAAGTAACTTTATCCCTCTGCTCGGCCAAGCGCACGGTTGAATGCCTACTATAGAACCTCTAAAAATTCTTAGCAGTTCTAACAAGTAAAATAAAGCTTTTTTTCTCTTTCTCACTACATATTTTTAATATTTTTCTTAGTGACTAAGAGGTTAAATAGTGAGTTTGGAGGGAAAATATATAATTATGAACGCATACAGAGACACCACACTTAGCCGCTGAATCGCTCGCATGAATTTTGTCTGTATTGTATTGTATTTATTACAGATCCACATTTCAGCTACATCCATTGAATTTCTTATACATTTGTTACTGTATTGGAAAATTTATATTCAAAAATATCAAAGATATTTTCATCGCAACATCTTATCATGATATGATTAATCATATTTTCGAAAAAATGCATGAAAGTAAACATTTGAAAAGTATACGTGAACATTCGAAAAGTATACATTTTTTCCGAAATAGTGATATTTTATTTTTTACAATGGGTCAATTTCTCGACAAGTTACAGCCTCCAATATATTTATCAAGAAAATCATCAAGAAATTAAATTAAAATGATTTACTTTTTTTGAATCCACGTTTCTACAACTTAATAAACCATAATAATCATGAAGTGTATATACTTTTTAACAGTTCTCAATGAAGAAAGAATTGTTTTGAAGGGCTTTTATTTTTTTCTATATTTTTTATTGCGACGATTGTGTTCGGGCGTGATAATATAAATAAGTATATTTTTCTCATCCATCCTTTGCTTGTTTTGTTTAAAACAAAAAAGCATCAGAAAGCTACAATTTCCATATTTTAAATGAACCAACACTCATATAGATTGAACATATTCTGATTTAGTGACATGTAATTCAATATAACGTTACACTTGACTATTTTTTCCGGGAAAACCATGGCTTTAGCGATAAATTTTGTTAGCACATTTTTTTGTTCATAAATACGTGATCTATCCATCTGTATGTTTTGTTTTTTCCTAGCTTGACTTAATTTCAAAATTTTGAAAATATGGATGAAAAAATTTTTTTCACTTTTTTTTATGTTCTGCATCCGAGCGAAATGTAAACTTTTCAGGATATTTCAGGATTTCTACACACTTTCACGAATTCATTAAAAACAAGTTTACACAGTTTGCAACTTTTTGTGGGTAAATACCTTCATCAACTGGGCTCTGAGTCAGTCACGGTATTCTTTCATATATATACTAACTGATGCCCGCGACTTTGTCCGCATGGAACTTCGTTCGGGTGGAATTTCGTCTGCGTGGAATTAAGAACATTGAGATACTAACCCACTGCACATTCATTGCATTTAAGGAAGACGTCTTCCCAGCGAAAAAAATAGTTATTTTAATTGACAATAGAGCACATGGGTGGGTATGTCAAATTTCATGCTTAAAAACATCCCTCTCCCTGTTCACCCGTTCCAGATGGGGGGGTTCTCTTTTTGAAAACCGTCGAATACGTGTCTCCTTATTTCCTCAGAAGATCCCGTCACTGCAATATCACGTTTCTGACTTACGCGATTTCAGAGATACGGATACCTGGATACCTCAGCTCATGTGGAGTAATTGTCACCTCACTGTTGTGGGATATAATTAAAAATTCGTTCCAATTGTCTAACAAGAAGCTGACTATTTGTTTACGGACCTCCAACGCTCTTTCTTGCGAGCCGTACATTAAGAATGAAAGGGAACGGAATAAACAGGCTCCGTCACCTACAATTGGAACAACAGTATGTTGTACAACTTATCCATTAATACTTAGATTTTCTTTAGCCATTTCCTTAAAAAAAGTAAAAATTCACAGATTTCCCAATCCTTGCAACTATTGGAGAGAATGGAAATGATATAACGCCATATATGAAACATAATAATAATATTTTATCTTCTGACGTATCAAAATGACTTAATTATATACTGTGATATACTAAAATGATATACTTTATCGGACTGATGGCCATTTGCACCATATATGTTTAAACCATCTACCACCCCCGTTTTGACCCATTCAAAAAGCGAAAATCGAAATTTTGTCTTACACGTATCTAACAGATTTCAACAAAAAATATTTCTGCCAAATTTCAGGCATCTTTAGATTTCAAGTTGATTTCAAACTTCTCGTTATTATATTATGTCACTACTTTCCTATTGTCTGTTAAAATTTCACGTGCATTGCTCCATCTACTAATATTTGATGAGAACTTACTGCTTACTGCTTAAGTTTTCTCATATGCAATGACATTTCTGCAACTCATAGTGTGTCCCTTTTTAAATGTATCGCAGACACTCCGCGTTAAAGTCGTCAGGGAGTTCAGGATGCGTAAATACCGTTTTAAATCGGACAAAAGATTTTACTGTTGGAACAAGTTCAGGCCTCTTTTAGACATATTAATGTTTACACGTAAAAATGCTACGATAGAGAATTTACTTATCCTTAAATTTGATAACCATCTTTTTTTTGGTAGGACCGTTCAGAACCAAGACATCGGAAAAATAATGATTTTTAAGCGATATTCCGGGGGGCGGGCGAGGGGGAAAAATTAGTATAGAATGTCTAGAAGAGGCATATAATAAACTGGTTCCAACAGTAAAATCTTTTGTCCGATTTAAAACGATGTTAATTTACCTGACGACTGGCCTATTATCAATAGGTATTTTTGCAAAAATGGCTCGTCAACTTTTTTAAGTATTCGGAGGTGCTTTCTGAATATTTTTCCAAGTTGGCGGACTCGGGGAGATTATGCGTTAGCCGCCACCTTTGTGAATAGTTCAAATTGAAACTTCTCGTGAGCGGTGACGCTGCGACAAGAATGGTGAACCCATTTCAATCAACACTAAAGTCTCTACGAATTATCTTGCATGCTCATTTTCGCAGAACCAACCATTTACAAGTTACAACGCGTAAAATTTTTCAAAAAGAAGTTTTTGCCAATTATTCCCTAAACTGTTGATCGTACATTTAAATATCAATGGCACTAAATTTTAGAGAAGTTGGTACTCTACAAGACTGATAAAATAACATAATTGCAAACCTTTATAGCACTGAATTTTGAGGAATCCAGTGTTGTTACATCTTAATCAATCGAATAAATAAATTAAGGTTAAACAGCGGCGTACATACAATAGATATGAACACACCCCCAGGGAGGGGCGAGAACTAGCCCCCATATATAAAAAAATCGATCCAAAACAGCAATGACTGCTGAAAAAGCCCGAAATGTATAAGTTTTGTTAAAGTGATAAGAAACTGCACCAGGTCCGCCGTAATCTTCATAAACTGCTTCTATAGAAATAGAAATAGAAATAAACTTTATTGCTGTAGATCTTGCAAAAAGAAAGACATTAGCATTGTCAAAATAATCAAATATTTAAAAAAAACTTACAATAAAATAACAGATATGAATCATTAAAATATGTAAAATGTATAAAAAAAGGAGAGCTGCAAAAGGATTAAAACAACATACAACTAAAATTTGTCTAAAACTAAAAATGTAAAAGTGTAGATAGATTAATATAATTAACAAACAATACAATTTTTTTATGTATTTAAAAAATCACTAAAAGAATAAAATACATTTTCATATAAATACAATTTAAGTTGTTTTTTAAATAAATTAATATTATTTATCGATTTTAATTCACTTGGCAGGGCATTGTAAGCCTTAACAGCGTTATAATGTGGACCTTTTTCATAAAAACTGTGGTGATGAATTGGTATTCTGAGATCAGGCCCATGCCTTGTTGTCATTACTTGATATATATCGTTATTTCTTCTAAACTCAGTTGGATTTTGTTTGACGAACAAGACTAATTTGTATATATACAGGGAAGGGATGGTAAGTATTTTCAATTCTTTAAATAAAGATTTACACTCTGTAAGAAGCATTCATCATGCATCTAATTATGCGTTTTTGGTTAATAAATACTTTCTGCCAATATAAGGAAGAACCCCAGAATATTATTGCATATTCTAAAATACTTTGCACACATGAAAAATAAAATATTCTTAGTCTGTCTATTGAAAGCTGGTTTCTCATAAAACGTATTAGATAACAGGACGAATTTAATCTTGATATCAATGTATTAGTATAAGATTCCCAGTTTAACCTACTATCTAGCGTTATGCCAAGAAACTTCACATTGTCCGTTTGTTTAATGGAAAAACCATTTAATTGGACGTACAACGAATAATCAAGGTTAGTACTTGGAGAAAATACAACAATGGTAGTTTTACTTCCATTTAGGTTCAAGCCATTCGAGTCACAATACTTAGTCATACTTGAAGATATTATATTAAGTCTATTTGCACAAGCCACTACGGATTCTTCAGCTGCCATACAGGAATTATCATCAGCATATTGATATAAGGTATCTGTGTTAATATGATCTTTTAACTCATTTGTATACAGAATAAACAATACATGAACTTTATCTGAAAAAAATGTTTGAAGTGTTCCATTCTTAAAAGTTGTTACAGCAGTGACTTGAAATCTATCAGTAAGATATGACTGAAGTAGTTTGTTACATGTACCATGTATACCATAACAGTCTAACTTGTCTAACAAAATTGCATAATTAATGGTATCGAAGGCTCTTGACATATCGAAGTAGAGGCAGGCTACCTTTAAATTTAAATCAAGTGCTGTAATAGTTTTTGATAATGAGTGATAAATAGCCTGTTTCGTTGAGCAATGAGGCACAAAGCCGAATTGACAATCTTTAATTATTTTATGTTTAGTAAAAAATGAAATCATTCTATTATAAATGGTTTTTTCAATAATCTTAGAGAAACACGGTGGGATTGATATTCCACTATATTTTTCAACACTTTCCTTATCGCCTTTTTTATATATGGGAATGGTTTTATTAATTTTTAATTTACTTGGAAATATTCCTTCAGAAAACTATTTATTATATCAGAAAGTGGTTCAGAAATTTCTACGATTACTTTTTTTATTAAATAAATGGGTACTTCGTCTAAACCAGTTGATTTCTTATTTGGCATTGCAAGAACAATATTGATGATTTCTTGAGCATTAGTAGGATTTAAAAACAAATTTGATTGATTTTGATTAATTATATTTGTTCTCTCCCCGACAAGTTGTGTTGGAGTAAGAGAGAAATGTTCACTGAATAAACGTACCAAAGTTTCTGGGTCGGTTATTTTATTATTGTTTAGCTGGTCCTTGATAATTAATTCCGTTTGGTGTCGTTTATTCTTGTTACTAATACATTTATTATATATATCCCAAGTAGCTTTTGATTTGTTTCCAGCATTTAATATTATATTATTATTTACTTCAGTTTTATATTCTCGGATATATTTCTTGTATTTCTTTTTTTCAGTTTTGTATAATTCTAAAATATTATTACAATTCGTACTGTTATGCAATATGTACAAATCCCTAATATAGAGAGACCATTGTTTAATTTCAGGGGGTATCCAACATTTATGTTCACTAGTATTGACAGCTTTCTTTTGTTTAGGAAATGCAATATCAAAATAATACAAAAATATATTCAAAAAAGAATTGTACTTACCATCTGGGTCCCTTTCTGCATAGACTGCGTCCCAGTTCTCAGAATGAATAAGGTTAAAAAATATATTACTGTTATCTTCATTAAATGACCTTTTTACTATTTAGTTCTTATTATATATAGGGTTGAACAACCACCTTTAAGTTTAAAGGGCATGAGAAAAACAAGAAAAAACCGAAAATCCAACAGGATTTCTATTTTCATGGATGCTATGATTGACTGAAGTTGCGTAGTACTCTAAAATAGAACTAGAAACTTACGTACCATCAACGTCTTACTGTGTCAACCCTCAGAGCGTGTGGAAACTACCCCCTATATAAGATTTAACTATAAAAAGTTACAGTGACTTCTATAAAAATTCGAAACACTTGCGTTGTGTGGAAGTGAGAAGAAACTAGACTATGTTCGACGCTGTGCTTGAAAACCACTCCGTAGGAGTGGTTTTCAAGCATCCTACATCCGTAGGATGCTGAAAAAACAGAGAGAAACTAACCGGATTTACATTTTTATGGATACTATGACGTTTCGAGTTTTTTTAGAAGTCACTGTAACTTCTTATAGTTGTCTCTTACACATAGGTTAGTTTTCACCCCCTATGGGAGTGGACTTGAATAACAACAGTGGGACGTGACTTTCTAAGTCTAGCTCTGAGTACTACGCTATTTTAACCAATCATAGCATCCATAAAAATGGAAATACTCATGGATAAATGTTTTTTCTTGTTTTTCTTGTGTCATTTAAGATAAAGGGTGATTTTTGGCAACGCTGTTGGGGTAGTTTTCAATAATTGAGCCAAAACTACTGCCGACTCTTCTCATTTTTACAAACCTCCGGAGTTTCGAGCTTTTCGAGGGTCACTGCAGCTTTTTTCAAGTGGAATGTTGAATGGGGGTAGTTTTCACACCTTCTGAGGTTGACACTGTAGGACGTTGATGGTGCGTAAGTTTATAGTTCTATTTTGAAATCCTACGCAATTTCCTGTCGGATTTTACATTTTTTCTTGTTTTTCTCGTGTCCTTTAAACTTGGGTGGTTGTTCTCAACCCTATAGGGGCAGTTTTTGAAGATTACGTCGGACCTGATGCAGTTTCTTATCACTTTAATGAAACTTAGACATTTCGAGCTTTTTCAGCAGTCATTGCTGTTTTGGACCGATTTTTTTATATATAGGGGCTAGTTTTCGCCCCTCCCTGGGGGTGTGTTTCATATCTATTGTATGTACGCTGCTGTTTAACTTTAATTTGTATAATTCGATTGATTAAGATGTAACAACTATTTTCGTAGCTTAATCTTCTTTCTACCCCATTTCAGGGGTGTTTTTTGGCTCTAGCTAACGATTTTGGGGGTGTATGATTTTTTTTGACCTCGAATTCGGATTCAGCGATCGAAAATACATAGGGATACATGGGTCTGGTTCGCTGCTTTGTACATTATTTTTTTTTGTGGGGCTGTGTAATTTAGTAGGAATTAGTTATTTTATAAAAACTATTATGCGATAACTTTTGACTGTAGCTCGTAAACTACTAGTCCTATAAAATGACATCTTGACAAAAATTGTAGATAATTTAGTGTTCTATAAGATTGCTATTTTAAATTTACCAAATAAACTACTTTTTGCAAACTTTGACGCGCTGTAACTTGTAAGCGGTTAGTTCTACAAAAATGAGCTTGGGAAAGAATTTCTAGAGAATTCAGTGCCGAATAAAAAAAGAACATTTTTCGCTAATATGGCGGCTAGCGCACACCCTTACCTTCCGGCCCCACCAACTTGGCATAATACTCTGGAGGCACCCCCGCACACTTAAAAAAATTTCTCACGCTGTTATTGCACTACGAACCGACTATGTTTGACTCCTAATGATCTGACTATAATGTATATCTTAGTGGCAGCACAGGTATTTAGTCTACCTCGTAAGAATGCCACAAGTGGTAATACAATAGCCGCGAGCTGCGTTAAGTTGATGAATGTAGGTCGTAGTCGCATAAATCGAGTATGCATAGAGCACATACGTAAGTGACTGCGCCTGGTGGCAGGACCTACAATTAGCGTCAGGAGTCTCTATAACAGTCTACGGTACCCATTATGTATCTAAGATAGACCAATTACACTTTCTTGACAGGCTACAATAAATTTGTCGGCCTCCGACTTAAGTTTAGTTGACCTTAAGGAGATGCATGTCACCTTTATCGATAAATCTTATGTTTCTGTGTGTCTTTTCTTTTCACAGAATACATAATGCAGGGATTTATCGACATATCAGATTTAATTTGGACTATGATGACTGTGTATATACCTTCGTCGCGCGTCGTATAGATTCCTCCAACTAACAAAAACATATTATTGATTGATTGTAGGTTGAGTGTAAGACCAGCTGATCTGACATTTCTGTTTTTTCAGCTCTGCCTTTTCAATAATTAAAATATTATCATTCATATGTACACTAATTTGATATGTGAATAAAGATTATTATTATTATTATTTACCAGCATGCGATAGGCGTTTCTGCCACTCCCAGGGATACAGCTGGGCCTGCTACGTCTACGCTGGGTTGGACTAAGGTCATGCTTGTTGCCAGCAGCGAGAGCCACATGGCGCATGGTAAAAGAATGTGGGATGGGAGGTATAGGTATTTGTGAGATGCGTTACCGCATTGTGTCGTGAGGGAGCGTTTAAGCTCCCTTTTTTGTGTTTTTGGTTCTGGACTTCTGCTTCCTCTGAGTCTTCTTGTGAAATATGTTGCCATGTAGTGTCGTAATATGGAGTGTTTATGCTCCTCTTTTTGTATTTCTGCTTCTTCGAATCTTCTTCTTCTGAGACTTCTGATTCTTCGGTTCCCGATTGTGGTAGAGTATATATCGTTGCAATTTCTTTGTGATGGTCATTTTTTGATCCTGATCCTCTCAGTTGTTCTCTGGTAACATTGTTTCCGTATTTTCAGTATGTTCATGTTCGGTGCTAGCGCTTTCTTCAGTAGATGTGTTAGGTCCCGTCCTTGGGTATATCCCCGGTACTTCATTGCGTACATTTCTATCCTTTTTTAAATGACTTTCCTCCTAATACTGTTGATGTTTCATATCGCTGTTTTTTTTCTTGTTGTTTTTGCGAGTATTTGGACGATGTCCCTTTCTGCTCTCTCAAAAACCTCTTCTGTTGGCTTTTGTTGTTACCGCATTTTTTGACTCCATATATCATCGTTGACCGTTCGACTGCTATGTACATTTGGTAAGGTCCCATGATAGTTTATTTTTCTCAGTGAACGATATGATTGCACTTGTCACTCTGTATGTCGTTTTGATTATGTCCTTTATTATTTCTCTCCGTTCCAGTTGGTTCGTCAGGTCTGTTCATAGGTATTTCAGTTTGTTCGTTGTTCTTAAGGAGTATTATTCATCTATTTTGTGTTCCTCTCCGCTGGTCCAACTCAGTATTAATTCTCTTAGTTCAATCAGTTTAGATGTTATATGACAAGTTAGCGGAAATAATTGGGAAAATTTAGATAATTTAAAAAGATGTTTATTTTCATGTGCCAACTAATACTTTAGATTTTTCAGATTGTGGTGGTGATGCTGACGGTGGGGATCGGGGGAGTGGAAAATGTGCCTCAAAACCGTAAGTGATGAGCGCTTAGAGATAGTCAAATAAAGGTTATTATGAGAAAGGTAGCTCTTAAAATTCGATCTAGAAAAGGTCTTTTCGCAATTCCCGCAAATGACCAGTATTTTTAGTTTTTGAAAAAATACATATAATCAATAGAATGCACACTGAAATTGAATGAATGATTCCATGACACTATGTAATTTATGATGATTTTAAATTATTTTTAATAATAGAAACCTATTTTATAACAATAAATAATATATATAATATATACGTATACGTAGGTGCAATTGACTATAGATTTTAGAATATTTTTGCACAATTGGGGATTCATTTTTTGTTGGATAAGATACTTTTCTGTAAATTGTCATAAAATGTCATTAATGAAAGTTATTTAGATTAATAGTCCAATTAGTGTGGAATTTTGCCCTGCAAAAGTTGGAGTACAAAATTTCCTATGTTTTTTGTATATACACTTTTATTGCAAGACTAATGTTTAAAGAAATACAGCGTCAGAAAGATGGATTTAAGAAAAAAAAAATAATTATGTAATGTACGTTTACAACATAACATATTTTCTATAATTTATATTATTATAATAAAGATCTACTTTTATTGAAACTAAAAAAATATGAAATTGATGGGATATTATTACAATGGTTTACATCATACCTTGAAAGTAGGAAACAAATAATTAAATTTAATGACAGTTATTCAAAAGAATTGGGTATAAAGCATGGAATACCTCAAGGGTCGGTACTTACTACCATACTCTTTTTATTATACATTAACGATATTTGTAATTGTTATAAGAAATGTAACCTCAAATTGTTTGCGGATGATACAATGTTATATGTGAAAGGTAAAGCTGAATAAATTGAAATTAAATTAAATAAACATTTAAAAAAACTAAGATAAATGTTACTTTGCGATGGTGCTAATGCTGTTAGCAGAACAAGAGGATTGACGTCTTCGCCAATGATGAAAACAGCATCAATTGTTGAGCACAAGGAAATCGCATACAGCACCCTCTTCAGCCTGCTTAACCGTAAAAGCAGCCTGTTGGAATTCAACGAAATAAGACTGATTTTATTGTTTTCAGTGGCTAAAAATCTTTCATTACAAACTTAAACCGGCGTTGTTTCATCGAAAAGAACATGCGCGGTTTCCTTTTTCTTCGCGTCAAAAAGTGCATATAGCTTTTGATGCACCACGAATTTTTGGGCGTAAATATTTTTTTCGTAATCAAGAGGTCATAATACATAAGAATCAACAATAAAATTTCTAGTGGAATGTCGAAAATAGTCAATTCAATTGCGCTGTTTTTTTCTCTCCCTTCTTGGCTTTGGATGAACCATCAGTCAGTAGCTCTTAGGGCAGGCTGGGGCGATAGAATATTACAGGAAAAAGTTATTTGCAATCGCTCGAATTTTAATTTTACTAATTTGGATGTTTCCTCTATAACTAAAACTGTTGCCTTGCTTCAGTTTTTTCGTGCATCATACCATTCACGAGTAAGAACAAAAAAATCATCGAACATAGTAAGCATCGTAGAGCCCCTAGGAAGCATTTTAGGAAAATATGGAATTCTTGTTTTTTCTTGCCTTTTAGACGTAAGGAATAATCCATAGTAGTTTACTGTGACATCACTTGGAACACAGTGCACGTCGATCGGAGCCCAACACCTTAGTTCAATAACTTATTGCTCGAAAACGATTGTGCCTATCGGAAATATGCATAGGACCACCTTATTTGTAGCAAATTTTATATATAATATTATCATTGAATATAACATTTTTGGGGAACCAACTATTTCGATGAAATATGTGAAAACTGCGGCAGGGCGTCTTAGGGTGGTTTTAAGTAAAGCGGCCACTTGGGCCATGGGATCTCTTTTGCTTCTGAAAACTAGTTAGTGCAGGCAAATCCAGTTTTAACTTTATAAAAAAACTTTTTCAACAAAACTTTCAATGTTTCATCTCTACTACAACATAAAATCATTTTCAATTATACAAGGTGTCACAAAGAGAGTAACATAAGAAATTATATATTTTTAAATGGAATATTCTCTAATTTTTTGGCGCCAGTTAAGCCTAAAAGGGTTCTGTATTACGCCCTAAAATTTTTTGCCAATCGGATGCAGCGTTGCCAAGTTATGATTTTTTTCCTGTTTTTTTGGCGATTTACAAACATTTTTTTTACTGCTATATCTCCGCGATTTACTAATTGTTTTTTTGTTTGTTTACATTTCTTGATATTTAATTAGTATTTTTCTCAAAATTTTTTACATAGATGAATAAAGCATAAAATTCCTCACATTCTAATATTATACACTTAATTTTTATTTCAAATGGTTTCTGAGATATGATTGTATCAAATAAGTTTTGCATAAATTGAGGTGCTTTTTACTTTAGCATTAAAATCTAGTATGGCTTTGGTCTTTTGTTTTGCGTTTGTTTTTCACTTTATGACATTTCTCTAATGTGTTTAAGATTATCGTGATTAAGTTGAATTACACAGCCCCACAAAAAAAAAAAAAGTTCAGACCAGTGAACCAGACCCATGTATCTCTATGTATTCTCGGTCGCTGAATTCGAATCCGAGGTCAAAAAAAATCGTACACCCCCAAAATCTTGAGCTAGAGCCAAAGAACACCCCTGGACTGGGGTAAAAAAAATATTAAGCTACGAGAATAGTTGTTACATCCTAATCTATCGAATTATACAAATTAAGGTTAAAAGCAGCGTACATACAACAGATATGAAACACACCCCCGGGGAGGGGTGAGAAATCGATCGAAAACATCAATGAGTACTGAAAAAGCTCGAAATATCTAAATTTTGTTAAAGTGATAACAAACTTCATCAGGTCCAACGTAATCTTCATAAACTGCCCCTATAGGGTTGAGAACAACCACCTTCAAGTTTAAAGGACACGAGAAAAACAAGAAAAAACGTAAAATCCAACAGGATTTCTATTTTCATGAATGCTATGATTCGCTGAAATTGCGTAGTACTCTAAAATAGAACTAGATACTTACGTATCATTAACGCCCTACAGTGTCAACCCTCAGAGGGTGTGAAAACTACCCCCTAAACTAAAAAGTTACAGTATAAAAATGTAGTGTAAAAATTCGAAACACCTGCGTTGTGTGGAAGTGAGAAGAAACTAGACTATGTTCGACGCTATGCTTGAAGACCAGCCCCACGGGGTTGCGAGATACCACCCCTATATCTGTAGGATGCTGGAAAAACAGAGAGAAACTAACCGGATTTACATTTTTATGCTATGATTAGCAAAAATCGTGATGCACACTTCCAGTGTCCTACGGATATAGAGGTAGCATCTCGCAACCCCATGGGGGTGGTTTTCAAGCACAGCGTCGAACATAATCTAGTCTGTAACTTTTTATAGATAAATCTTACATAGGGGGTAGTTTTCACACCATCTGAGGGTTGACACTGTAAGGCATTGATGGTACGTAAGTTTCTAGTTCTATTTTAGAGTACTACGCAAAATAGAAATCCTGTCGGATTTTACATTTTCTCTTGTTTTGTGTCCTTTAAACTTAAGGGTGGTTGTTCTCAACCCTATACGGGCAGTTTATGAAGATTACATCGGATCTGATGCACTTTAACAAAACTTAGACCTTTTGAGCTTTTTCAACAGTCACTGCTGTTTTGGATCGATTTTTTTATAAATGGGGGCTAGTTTTCACCCCTCACTGGGGGTGTGTTTCATATTTATTGTATGTACGCTGCTGTTTAACCTTAATTTGTATAATTCGATCGATTAGGATGTAACAACTATTCTCGTAGCTTAATATTCTTTTTACCCCAGTCCAGGTGTTTTTTGGCTCTAGCTCAAGATTTTGGGGGTGTACGAATTTTTTTGACCTCGGATTGGGATTCAGCGACCGAAAATCCATAGGGATACATGGGTCTGGTTCGCTGGTCTGAACTTTTGTTTTTTTTGTGGGGCTGTGTTTTTATTGTTAATATTTCAAAATACGAATTATAATTATTATCAATAAAATTTGTTATGTTATTGGTGAATGTGATAGGAATTGTTTAGTGGCATCAAGAGTGTATCGTCAGAAATACCCCGATATAAGATAACCTGATGTGAAGTCTCTAGAAAATATGAAAGAACGTTTTGAACGTACTGGAAATGTTGTATATGAAAATAAGGCGAGACGACGAAATGTATCAAGTGAAGAAAATCAGCTGACTATAACTTTAGCGGTAAACGAAAATCTCACGGCAAGTATTCGGGAGTTAAGTAGCGATTTAAAGGTCAGTGAATCTAGTGTTTCCCTATGTCTTCGTAAAAATAAGTTTCACCCCTATCGAGTACAGCTGCATCAAGAGCTTTTGGATGTGGATTTAAATCGTAGATTAAAATTTTGCCATTGGGCTTAAAACCAAATTGGAGAAAATGAAGAATTTTTCAAATTTGTGTTGTTCACGGACAAATCAACGTTTCACCGCAATGGATTTGTGAATAGGCACAATTTCCATTATTATGTTGCACAGAAAAATCAGAATCAGAGTTTATATGTTTGGAGAGGAATTATACATGATTATGTTATTGATCCTCACTTTTTTGAGGGAAATGTGAATGGAGCAGTCTTCTTAGATTTTACGCAAAATACATTTCCACAAATAATCGAGCATATTCCTGATTACATTACAAATAATAAATAATACGTGGTTACGACTTGATGGTGCACCACCACATTTTAGTAGAAATGTTCATCAGGCCAGTTTCCTGAAAGGTGGAAGAGGAGGTTAAATTATTAAACAATATCTATTTTATTATTTTATTAAATTATGTTAGGTCCCATTGCATGGCCGCCTGAGTCACCTGACCTGACTTCAATGGGTTTTTTCCTTTGGGGATTTGTAAAGTCAGACGTTTCTAAAGTAGAACCAACAACTCTAGAAGATATGATGGAAAGGATTCGTCAGTGTTTCAATCGTGTAAATGTTGATATGTTATACTATGTAAGGAGTTCATTTACCAAGAGACTACAGTGTTACGTGAATCAAAATGGTGGACATTTTGAGCAACTGTTAGGCTAGTTTCAATATTGTGAAAAAAATTATTGCTCTAAAACCGTTCATAATTATTAAAAGAAAGTGTACGATATCAAAATGTGAGAAATTGTATGCGTTACTCGTTAAAAAAATTATAGGCATTCCATTTAAAAAAATTGAAAAAAATTGCAAAACAAAATATAGATTTTAATGCTAAAATGCAAAAAATATTTGAAACAATCATATCTCAAAAACCGTTTGAAATAAAAATAAAGAGTATGGATATTAAAATGTGGGGAATTGTATGCTTTATTCATTCATATAAAAAAAGTATACCAAGGCATTCCATTTAAAACAATTGAGAAAAATAATAATTAAATATCAAGAAATGTAAACAAATATTTTGGACACCCGATATACTAAAGATTTGTTTCAAAAATGTTTTTCGGTAAATACATCATTATCAAATAACATCCCACATCCAAAAAATGTTTGTAAATTGCCCAAAAAAGAAACAGAAAAAAAATCATAACTTGGCAACGCTGCATCCGATTGTCAAAATATTTTAGGGTGTAATACAGGACCCTTGGAGGCTTAACTGGCGCTAAGGAAATATAGGCTGTTCTATTTTAAAAAATTATACTTTCTTGTGTGACTCGTTTTTGTGACACCTTGTATAATTGAAAATAATTTTAAGTTGTAGTAGAGACGAAACATTGAGAGTTTTGTTAAGAAAGATTTTTTATAAAGTTAGCCGTTTTGCACAATCTTCCGAGAGAACACTAACTGGACACCCTTTATACCTTAATGTACATTATTAAAAATGATTGCAATTTTATAGATAAATAACTATTTCTCCGTTAATATTTGAGTTAGTAACATCGGACAAAAAACAAATGAAAGCTAATTGTGTGCTCTAGAACTTTTATTAAAATTATTTTTTCGAAAATTGACTAGAAATTTCAGTACAAACATCTCGAGTTTACAAAAGTTTAAATTTCCGTAATATTTAAATTATTTTTTAATTTCCTAAGTTTATCGTTTAATTTATTGTAAAATATGTAATTATATGTTCTGTAAAATGTGAAGTGAGGAATGGAACAAAAGAAAAAAGAAATCTAAAATCGGAGCAACGGTTACTGAGATATATGATTTCAAAGCAAATGTCTCTGGCGGTAATTTTTTCTAAATGGCGGCTTTAGCTCACTTCGGGATTTTTTGGGACTTTATGTGCTTATTCTATATTAATAGAGCTATCCATTGCGATAAACAAATAACTGTCCCCAAATAGTTCACGCCAAACCCATTTTACACTGAGATTTGCCTGGTCTAAGGTAATTTGCGCTTCTAAATTCCAAAGGTAAAACATTATAATCTATTTCTTCTATTTTTAGACTAAAAAAACATTTTTTTTAATATTTCAGATGCTGCTAGGTTGTAAGTCTACATTTATTAATGACATATGTTAGTATAAATAAAAAAATGTGGATTTGATGTAAATGATTTACTTTTGTGATGTTGATATACCGATTATATCTTGAAGTTGAAATTATAAGAAGAGCGTAAAGTTTATGGATATTTATATGCTAGAAACTAGTCATTACAAAATTTATTATTTTCATTACCATACTTAAATAACTCTAGAAATGTTTCTTGGTAGTAAAACATATTTTCTTTAAATGAAATATAACCCACGAAAATATTGTAAATTTCCTCCACTATGCTCCAGTAACACAACTTAGTCATTACGATGCGTTCTACTAGATCGACTTTTATGTATTTTTTACGACTAAAGGCTTTGGAATCGGGAGCTATAGTCTTATCTACAAAATCAGCTATATCAAACTAGAGGAAATACTATCAAGCATAAAAATTCTAATCTTGCGACTTTATAGTAATGAATGTATTTGAAAATTTCCATAAAAACTAATTGAGCATAAACAAAAATTTCGCTCGTTAAACCAGTGGGAGATTTAAAAACCATTTGTGAATAATACTATTTTCATTGCCACAGAAATATGTTAATGCATGACGAAGCATAGTATTATGTAGGGTATAAACGAACTAATGATTATTTATGAGGGTGTCAGTTTGAAAATTGTATTATGGATGTTTATTCATCAATATCAGCTTGCAAAATTATTTCAGTCTTAAAATTAGAAAATTTGGACTAGAATTTTATTCTATGTAATATCATTGGTGCTTAGAACTTTTTTAGTAAAAATTTTTCGAGCTTGTGGTTGTCTATAAAATATAAGTAGTATTGTAGCAGGCATATTGCCGCCCCATAAATTATAAAATATTTTAACTTAAGCGTGAATGTCCGCGGTAGATTTAAATATATTTCTTAAAATTGCTTTTTAATTAAACACAACGGTATGCAACCAGAGTTACGCCTAAAATCAGCTTATCTTTATGAGTGGAGAGGGTAACGAAACGATGCGATTTATACGCACCGAAAAAGAAAGCAGAACGATTTCGTTTTCCGTTACTCCAGGTTAGAACTTCGATTGCTCGATGAACCTTTAAATAGTGATGTATTTTCATTAAAATTTTTCTTGAAGACTTCAACATTGAAAGGGTTGATAGTCCCTCTTCTTAATTATGAAGCAGGCCTAATTATCTTCACCGGTTTAATCCGTAAGTAATTTATAAAGAAATAATTTTTTTTGGCAGCGGCCATTTTACAACTCACGCTTACACTTCATTTCTTTCCAGGGTTTTACTATTGGATAAAAAATTTTATTAATGGATAAACAATTTTCATATTGAATCCAAATAATTTAGTTTTGGACGAAAAATGTTAGTATTGGACAAAGAATTTTTGTATTAGATGCAAGTTTTTTTATAAAAACGCAAATCTTCTAAAATTGGAAGCAAGTTTTATCAATCTTGGGATGCACATTGTAGTTATGCATTGCTTATTAACGTCATATTAAATTTTGGGTTGGAAACAAATTTTTTATGGAGATCGCGACGATAGTATGGTAGGATAGTTGGGATTTGTCCTTATGGAATTTTTGGAAGCGTCGAATATGGTATTGGAAACTTCTAAACCTGATCCCGAGCTCTTCTAGAAACCAACAATTAAATCACTGTGGGTTGGATTTCACCAACATCATCCCCTACTAAAGTCACCATTTTCATTCACAGAAAAATTCCAGATAAGTGTCACAAATAAGTTTTTTTTTTATCTAACGTTTTTATATAAATACTTCATATTTTTACCTTTTAACATTTTTAGAGTTTAAAATATCATGTTCTATTTTTTTAAAAAAAAACTATTTCTATTTTCAATTTTATTATTAACATGTTTCAATGAACAGTTAATATATACTACTTTTATTAAGGTATAAATTATCGACGTTACGTCTAATTAAAAACAAATTATATGAAAGGTTCTGTAAAGATTTTGTGATCACAACTTCTACGAAACATTTAGGTATAGTTATATAATAAAATTTGACTTTTAATCACCATATTGTCGGTTCATGTTTTAGACAATATCATAAATAATATCTGCATAACATTTTATCGTCCACTCGATATATTTTTTTTGTATATAATTTCACTTAATATTAAGGCCTCAGTTTAGCTGTTTTATAATAAAAACACACCAAGTTTGATTGATTTATAATAAAATCAATTTTATAATCACATTGTCCACTTATTTCAGGTATTTTGATACAAACCAAACTTTACAAACCAAACTTTACAAACTAAATATTCCGATATAACTTACTGTATTAATTATTTAATCTTTGATAAAAAATTGAACATCCTTTAGTAATATTCAGAGGTATTAATCTAATCTTGACTTGTGCTAAATTTGAATTATTAATTTACATTTTTTTTTTATACAACTAGTACTTTCTCTAAATTTTGATTAGTTTATCTTTCTTATAGTCAAACTTCAGTTTCAGTGTAAATTATAATTATAGAAAGATTGGCGCCCCGTTATTCTGGAAAATTTACCATTATCTAAGTGAAATTAACATCTCTTTAAGCAAAATTTATAAAAACATCTATCATTTATTAATCTTTATCTACCTAACACGTAAAACCATTCGTAAAGCATTTTCTTACCCATGACTCATCTGCCGAGTCTCTGAGCTACTGGGGTAGTAATATTTTTTCTTCAAATAACATAAAGTGCAGTAAGACTCTCAAACACTTGATGAAAATTAAATTTTATTGAACAGCGAAGAAATAATGTTACAAAATGGCGCCCAACGTTACAAAATGGCCCCCAACGTTACAAAATGGCCCCCAACGTGTGTAGGGTGAAAATGTTACAAAATGGCGCCAACGTGTGTAAGGTGGTAATGTTATAAAATGGCGACCAACCGTGTCTAGGGTAGTGAATTTACAAAATAGTGCCCATTCGTGAGTAGGTAGATTAATTTACGAATGACACCAAAATTTTAAGAAAAATAAAATTTTTAATAGATGTTTTTCACAAAAGTTTTTTTTCCCAGAAATTACACATACAGTATATATTTTTCACTAGTCAACTAGTAATAATTTTTTCTTCGGTAGTAATTATTTTCTTAAAAGAAAAATTTTCCGAGAGAGGGAGTAGAATTTGTAAAATTCTAGTTTTTATTATTAAAATTAACAATAGAGTAAAGTTTGTGTCAGAATAACTGATAAGTGCAACAACAAATTTATTTAGCAGCAATTAACTTTGAAGATTTTAATATAACCTTCGAGTAACGTTAAAAAATAATATTTTTGTATATGTTTACTGCCAGTTAAAACCTTTTGGTTGATTAGTAAAAAGGCATAAATGATATATGAAACTTGGAAAATTTTATATGGGACACTTCAATTTTGGTAATAAATTTTTGTAACTTCGAAGTTTGTCCTATAATTCATATTTATATATGAATACGACAAATATTGGGCATAGTTACCCATGAGTCGATTTTGTTTTTATTATTGTCAGTTGACGATTAAGGGAATACGCAGAATTGTGTTTTCCTAATTTGTGGAATGTTATAGGTTTCGGACGGTCGACGCCGTTGAACCACTTTTTATTAAAAAGGTATTAGCATTTTTTGCTGTATGTTTCAGCTTGACACTGAAATATTTGAGTTTATTGAATCATTTAAAATTCATTTAGTTGTGTATTTATAATACCAGTAAATTAAAAGAATTTAATTTACATTGCCTTGAGCAGATAGGCATATAAAAAGTTGTTTGTTTCAACTTCAAAACTTGACAAGAAATAACCATCAGGATATTTGGGAAATTTAATAAGTGTTTGTAATTTAATTAGAGAATCTAGCTAGACCATTTATTTTTTTTACAAAACGCACAATTTCTTTATTATTATACTTGTTTGCGATTACTTAATTCTAATACATATAGAGTATTATATATTTTTGTACAATGGAGACCTTTAATATGAGAGTAAATTATTTAACTAAAGAACAGATTGACTATGAACTATTAATTAGAGACATAAAAACAACAAAAAAAGAATTAAGCACTAAAAGAAAAATGTTGAGAAAACTGTTAGATAAGGAGGCATTACGTCACATAGAGTATGAATATAATCTTTTTGATTTTGATGTTGAAAAAGCGGCAATTAATAGTACAATAGAGGAAATTCGTGTTCTTATCGAACAATTCGAAGGTCCGGAGACAGATTCCGGGTACATTCGAATAACTACTTATTTAATTCATCTAATACATAGGGTTAATAGAATTCCATTAACCAGTGAAGACGCTGATTTGTCTGTTTATATTTCAAATTATAAGGATGACATGAGGGCCACTACTCTCGAGCTGGAGGCCTTAATCTCTGAAAAGGTACAACAACCTAGCGCTGCCGAAATTGCACCAGCTAATTTAAATTCAACAGTATTGCACAACCAGACGACCTTTCTTCCGAATAATATTTTACCAACATCTAGTAAAACTGTACCAGTGTATAAATGGGACCTAAAATTCAGTGGGGATAAAAATAGTAGCGTAAAATCTTTTTTAGAACGAGTTGATGAACTTTGTGCCTCAAGAAATGTTTCAAAATTAGAATTATTTAATAGTGCATGTGACTTATTTAGCCACAATGCTTTACTTTGGTTTAGATCAATTAAAAATTCAGTTTCTGATTGGGATGCTTTAGTAGCTTTATTAAAAAGAGAATTTCTCCCGGTAGATTATGACGATCAATTGTGGACAGAAATTAGAGGTAGAACACAAGGTAGAAATGAATCGATTTCAATCTATGTAGCGATAATGGAAACATTATTTAATCGTTTAAATAAATCTGTACCTGAAAAAACTAGGTTAAAATATATAAAAAAGAACATGTTACCCCACTATATTAGTCAATTAGCTTTAACATCAATAGAAACAATATCTCAGTTAATCAGTTTATGTAAAAAAATTGATGAGGCTCACTCATTAAAAAATAGCTATCGGCCGCCTCCAAATCATTGTTTATTAGAGCCTGAACTTGCTTATAAATTAGAACAACCAACTCAGTCATTTTCGCAAAACAATGCTCAGTCTCAACATAATTTTAAAGGTAAAAAACCAATAAGTAAGGGAAGACACCACCCTAAAAATAGTCAAAACATTTCTGCAGTAAATAATAGTCAACCTTCTGGTTCAAGTACTTATAAAAAAATAATTTGCTATAACTGTGGTCTTGAAAATCACAGCTTTTATGATTGTAGAGCTCCTAAAAAGAAATTCTGTTTTAAATGTGGAAAACAGGGTGAAACTATTAAAACATGTTCGTGTTCAAAAAAACGAAGCATGAGGGTTGGAAGGTCGTACCACTCCCAATCTAAGGTGATCAGGTACGGTAATGTAAATAAAACTAAAATTTTTTATAATAACGTAAATTTAAAAAAAAGCCCTGTAAGTGAAATTAAGTTTCAATTAAATTCTTTTGACAAAATTAAACAGGATCGTGAATGGAAAACTTGGTTAACCAAGGTTTCAAATTTTTATCGTAATAGTAAGATTTCTGAAGTAAATATCGCACCGTTTTTTTTGACAAAACCCTTTGATAATAGACCTTATGTTACAGTAAAAATTTTTGATAAAAATATAACAGCTTTATTAGATTCCGGAGCAAATTTAAGTGTCCTAGGAGGTCATTATTTGGCTATTTTAGAAAAATTTAACTTAACAATAGATAAATGTGTAGAAACGTTAGTGACAACAGCTGATGGAAATTCTCAAAGTGTAATAGGATGTGTTTATTTGCCAATTTGCATTGACAATATATGTAAAATACTTAAAGTTCTAGTAGTACCTTCTTTAAAGCATAAATTAATATTAGGCAGTGATTTTTGTAAAATATTTTCAGTAGAATTAAATTTTTTTAATAATTCTTGGTCCGTAAATTGTAACTTGAATGATGTAGAGATTTGTGCTCTGCATACAGAATCAGAAATGTCACCTTGTATAACTACTAAACTTACTAAAGAACAACAAAGACAGGTTGATAATATTTATGAATCTTTTAAAAGTATTTCGTCTGAAGATACTTTAGGGTGTACTGACAAGATTTCGTTAGATATAGATACGGGTGATTCTAAACCGTTTAAAATACGACAGTACCCTATGTCCCCCTTTATGATGAATATTTTAAATAAAGAGTTAGACCAAATGTTGAAATTAGGAGTTGTTGAACCTTCACATAGCCCTTGGAGCTCACCTGTACTTTTAGTTAAAAAAAAAACTGGAGAATATCGTTTTACATTTGATGGTAGGCATCTAAATAAAATCACTAAACCAGATGCATATCCTTTTAATAGAGTGGATAGAATTTTAAGCATGTTGCGAGGGGCTAAATATATTAGTTCGATCGATTTAAAAAAAAGCTTATGATCGTAATAAAAAGGCTTATAATTTGAGAAAACGTGATAATGTTAAATTTGCAGTAGGCGATAAGGTCTGGCGTAGAAACAATGTTTTATCGGACGCGGTAAACAAGTTTTCTGCCAAACTAGCTCCCAAATATGTTTTATGCACGGTTCGAAAGAAAATTTCGAATATTATTTATCAATTAGATAATATGGATTCGTCAGATGCAGGTACATGGCATGTCAAAGATTTGAAGCCCTACCTAGGTTCGAATTCTGACGTCTCGGTTGGATAACCGGATCTAAAATTAGTACTTTTCTTGAATAAACTTTTGGTATTTAATACATTAACATTAAATTATTCAAATTAGTATTTGTAAATAGTGTATAGTACATTCCTAGATAGAACGTTAGATACCCTTTGTCTAAATTTTAAAGTAATAAAGGATATCTTTTTTGAAATTTGTAAATATAGTTTAAGTCATTCGGTAGAAAATTTTTTTTTTTACAAAAGAGTAACAAAAAAAAATTTTTTTTTATTACGAGAGAGGGAGTGTAGCAGGCATATTGCCGCCCCATAAATTATAAAATATTTTAACTTAAGCGTGAATGTCCGCGGTAGATTTAAATATATTTCTTAAAATTGCTTTTTAATTAAACACAACGGTATGCAACCAGAGTTACGCCTAAAATCAGCTTATCTTTATGAGTGGAGAGGGTAACGAAACGATGCGATTTATACGCACCGAAAAAGAAAGCAGAACGATTTCGTTTTCCGTTACTCGAGGTTAGAACTTCGATTGCTCGATGAACCTTTAAATAGTGATGTATTTTCATTAAAATTTTTCTTGAAGACTTCAACATTGAAAGGGTTGATAGTCCCTCTTCTTAATTATGAAGCAGGCCTAATTATCTTCACCGGTTTAATCCGTAAGTAATTTATAAAGAAATAATTTTTTTTGGCAGCGGCCATTTTACAACTCACGCTTACACTTCATTTCTTTCCAGGGTTTTACTATTGGATAAAAAATTTTATTAATGGATAAACAATTTTCATATTGAATCCAAATAATTTAGTTTTGGACGAAAAATGTTAGTATTGGACAAAGAATTTTTGTATTAGATGCAAGTTTTTTTATAAAAACGCAAATCTTCTAAAATTGGAAGCAAGTTTTATCAATCTTGGGATGCACATTGTAGTTATGCATTGCTTATTAACGTCATATTAAATTTTGGGTTGGAAACAAATTTTTTATGGAGATCGCGACGATAGTATGGTAGGATAGTTGGGATTTGTCCTTATGGAATTTTTGGAAGCGTCGAATATGGTATTGGAAACTTCTAAACCTGATCCCGAGCTCTTCTAGAAACCAACAATTAAATCACTGTGGGTTGGATTTCACCAACATCATCCCCTACTAAAGTCACCATTTTCATTCACAGAAAAATTCCAGATAAGTGTCACAAATAAGTTTTTTTTTTATCTAACGTTTTTATATAAATACTTCATATTTTTACCTTTTAACATTTTTAGAGTTTAAAATATCATGTTCTATTTTTTAAAAAAAAAAACTATTTCTATTTTCAATTTTATTATTAACATGTTTCAATGAACAGTTAATATATACTACTTTTATTAAGGTATAAATTATCGACGTTACGTCTAATTAAAAACAAATTATATGAAAGGTTCTGTAAAGATTTTGTGATCACAACTTCTACGAAACATTTAGGTATAGTTATATAATAAAATTTGACTTTTAATCACCATATTGTCGGTTCATGTTTTAGACAATATCATAAATAATATCTGCATAACATTTTATCGTCCACTCGATATATTTTTTTTTTATATAATTTCACTTAATATTAAGGCCTCAGTTTAGCTGTTTTATAATAAAAACACACCAAGTTTGATTGATTTATAATAAAATCAATTTTATAATCACATTGTCCACTTATTTCAGGTATTTTGATACAAACCAAACTTTACAAACCAAACTTTACAAACTAAATATTCCGATATAACTTACTGTATTAATTATTTAATCTTTGATAAAAAATTGAACATCCTTTAGTAATATTCAGAGGTATTAATCTAATCTTGACTTGTGCTAAATTTGAATTATTAATTTACATTTTTTTTTTATACAACTAGTACTTTCTCTAAATTTTGATTAGTTTATCTTTCTTATAGTCAAACTTCAGTTTCAGTGTAAATTATAATTATAGAAAGATTGGCGCCCCGTTATTCTGGAAAATTTACCATTATCTAAGTGAAATTAACATCTCTTTAAGCAAAATTTATAAAAACATCTATCATTTATTAATCTTTATCTACCTAACACGTAAAACCATTCGTAAAGCATTTTCTTACCCATGACTCATCTGCCGAGTCTCTGAGCTACTGGGGTAGTAATATTTTTTCTTCAAATAACATAAAGTGCAGTAAGACTCTCAAACACTTGATGAAAATTAAATTTTATTGAACAGCGAAGAAATAATGTTACAGTATAAGAGTGTAAATTGACAATCTATTTTCTGATCAAATTCCTAGTACTTTAGTGGAAAGGATTTGATATTTGATAAAAAAATATCAAATGTACCCGATTTATATTACTTTGGGCAACTCAAGAAAAAAAATTATATAGATACAATTTAAAAACACTGGCGATACTTGCAGATAATATTACACAAATATATATAATAATAAAATAAACAATTTTTTTTCTCAAATAGATATAAAAAATATTCAAAATACATTTTGAAATAAGTGGAGCTTATGATATTTTAAATGCAATATAGTTAGTTATTATGGTTTTTATGAGACCCAAGTAACAAAATAACATGTTGGAACCGTAGATACTGTAATATATAAACTGACCCAAAGTCGATTAGGGGTCCTTAATACAAAGTATTACTAATTCGCTCTTCAGCCAATCACGTGAGAGCCCAGACTAGTAAATTTGATCAATGTCCCGCCTATAAATATGCCCATAGTTCCGCCAACGAAATAGAAATATGAGAGAAAATCAATGAAAATATAGTTAGAGTTAATGTTTATATTTATTGAGATATTCCTTAATTTTAATTTTAAAAGACAAAGTTAAGTTTGTTTAGTTAATTAGAGAGTACTCTATGAAATGTTGAATTAGTGTTACGAATTGTAATGTAAGGTGCGTCGTATGTCTTTTTGATTTCTCGAATTGGTAACGTGATTTGTGATGCATAATTATAATAATAATAAATAGATTTTATTTTCAATATGAATAGTTAAATAGTTTATAATTTACAAAGAAGGAAAGAAGAACATATTGCCATACACATACACATATATACCGGGTGATCATGAAATGACGCTCGCCCATATATCTTCTTGATCTTACAAGATATAAATTTTAAATTTGGACGGTCAAATAACGACCAAATATGCATTAATTTGACTGTTTTATCGTTTTTTGTCGGCTCCGGTTTCACCGGAAATTATTTAATTTTTGAATGGAACGCCCTGTATATTTTTACATTTTGGATTCAGGAGGTAATATTGCATACAACTATGACATATTGAGATAAAAATATTAATGAATGGCATATGAGCAAATTTAATTTTTCACCTAGGAGGCCGTAACCCCAAAAATGTTTTGTTTTACTTCAATAAATAATCAAAAAATACAATTATGACATTATGTCCGATGACATTTGTGTTATAGGCTACTAAAAATTTCGGAAATCGTTTTTCCAGAATAACTGATTTTTTTTTTACTCAGTACGTTATTTCAATAAAACAAGCACCCCAATATTTATTCATATGTCGCAGAAATAACCAAGCAGCCCACAATTTATATGTAGAGTGCTATCCACTAAGAAATCGCCCTGGTAGACATTATTTTCTTAGAGTAGAACGCGAGCTGAGACAAGAGAGAGTAGCTCAAGTACACTTAATGCTAATTATATCAATGAAGACGGCGAAATTTATATATTATTGACAACCGAAATCAATCATCGTGTCTCAATATGAGAAACTGCAAGTGAGTTAGAATAGGAAGAGAAAGTGTAAGAAAAATTCTTAAGAAACACAAATTTAAGAGTTACAAATATCAGCTTCACCAAAGAAACGATTTCATGCGGAGGTTTTAGTATTGCAGATGGCTTTTAGACACTATAGTATATCATTTTTTGACGAATCCCATGTTGCAAACAACGATATGTTAAATAGAAATAATTTGAGGTACTGGACGCAACAAAATCCAAAACTTTTGTGGAAGAGCAATTTTAATTATGGCTTTAACGTTTGGGCAGGCATTATGGATAACAGGATCATATGTCCCATATTTTTTGATGACCCACTGACAGGAGAAAGATATATAAGTTTTCTGAGAAATGATATGAAGAGTTTTTGGAACACTTACCTTTAAATCGGTACTAGTTGGGTTATTTGCAGCAGGATGATCCCCGCCCATAATACCAGTAGTTGCAGAATATTTAAATGGTCGTTCCGGGGATCAATGGAGAGGAACTAATAGAACAGTCATGTGGCCAGCGGGATCACTTGTTCTAACGCCGTTAGATTTTTATTTTTGTGACCACATTAAAGAACGTGTATATTCAACGGGACCAACAGCATTAGAAAATTTGAAAGGTCGAGTTAGGAGGGTAATAAATTCTATAACACACGAACATCTCACCGATGTGATGAGGCAAACGCAGGACATTGTGTAGATGTCGGTAATCAACATTTTGAACAATTGTTATAATTTTTTTAGATAATGTGATAAAGTAATTAATTTTAATTCGTTTGTTTCTTAATTCGTTCATTTGTTATCATTTATCATAATTCACATGTATTATTTTTACGAATAAACAGTTGAGTATTTGGTCCAAGTTATCGGCAATAAAATTTTTTATTGAAATAAACTAGATACGGTGCCATTTGAAAAAAAAAGATTTATTCTGGAAAAACGGTTTCTGAAATGTTTAAAAGCCTATAACACAACAAATGTCGTATGACATAATATCGGCATTATATTTTTTATTATTTGTTGAAGCAATACAAAACATATTTTGGGGCCACGGTCGCCTAGATGAAAAATTAAATTTGCTCATAAAAATGTCAGTCATTAATATTTTTATCTCAATATGCCATGGTTAAATGCAAAATGACCTTCAGAATCAAAAAATGTAAAAACGTAAAGGGTATTCCATTTAAAAGTCCAAAGTTACTATCATTTTGGGTGAAATCAAAAGCAAGTGTGTTTAACTGGTCTAGATATGTCATGTACTAATTAATTTGTTCGTATAGTTCTATTTAATTTTAGTTGCAGCGATAATTATTTTGTAACTTTACTTTTAAAACATTGTAAATTGTGTGTGACTTGTTTGTGTATGTTTTTTTAAACAATAAGAATCCAGCTAACAATTTATGAATTTCAAATTATAAAAATAGCGAAATTAAAATAGCTACACATAGGAAAAAAACAGTCTATATATTACTATGTTTTTGGGTACAAAGCGTAATTATTATTGAACCACATTCCCACAATTCTCCAAGAATGTATTTCTTTTTGTTAACATATTTTGCCTGTAATTGCTGCAACATTTATGTCATTCTTATTTATCAACTTTTCTGCACTTGTATACATTTTCTTGTAATAAAGTGTGAATGAATTTATATTGAACTTTTACTGATATTACTAAAGTCCTGGAGCCCACAACTAAAGTTTTGGTGGCCACTCAAATTTGAATTTATACCTGTATTCATAATCTTTGCTTTATCCAAGCCACTGAGTAATAAAGTAGAATGTCATACTTAATCGTCTTATGCCAGGGATTAAGAGCTGTTGTTAAACACTTTAAGATATCGCATCAGATGAAATTGTGTCTTAAATCTTCCAAGATGATTTTAATGATGTAATTTACCTTATGGTTCAGGTTTTGTTAAACGATACGTAAATTAATATTAAATATACCAATGGATAAATCATTTCTGAACGTCCATAAATATCCATTGGTCGCATAAAAATATAGGATGGTTAAAAAAACAAGAGGAAATCTGATACCGCGCGATCAACGGGGGGGGGGGGGGATGGGGGTAAATTAAGATAATTGTCTGCAGATGAAAGATCCCGGACTTAGTAGTAAAGGTACTGATTCATATCAGAATTTTAATGCGTCTTTTTAAATATTTGTAACCCTTTCAGGCATGGTGGTACACCGTTTGAACCATGCAAATTGACTTGTTCAATGCATGGTGGTACAAATAACATACCGCATATTGTATAGTGGACTCTATACACTGTATATACTGTGTACACTGTAATGTATACTATGTATATGGGTACCACGTCAAAGTATATACTTAAAACAAAGTATAAATCCCCACAAATGCAACAATAACAAAAAAAACAGATGAATTAGAACAAAATATCGTCGTAATTTTCCGTACCTGAAAGGGTTAATCTTAAATGCTTCTAAATTATTAATATGAGTAAATCTATAATATTTTAGTAATTATTCCTACAGTTGTCTCGAGGATAAGATTGCTCTATTCCCAACAAATATCAGCATTCCTACAACTTACACAAGACAGATTTTCCTCGCCTGTACGAAATGATATACTATGGGTCATTCATCGATGAGATTTTCGAGGTAAATACTGCCTGTGTTTGCCTCAGTGTTGCCAGCATTGCATTACTTTTTGAACTAAATCCTAATTTGGGCTAGATTGAAGAAAAACAGGCTAACAATAAGAAATCAAACATAAAGTAGAAACACAAAACTGGATAGACCCAGTCTACAACGGACCCCGGGAGTCTAGGAGTCTGTACCCTCTAATGGCAGGGAATAGTAGACTAAATAGAAATAACAAGAAATTGATATACACGACCGTCGTAAGGCCAGCTCTTACATACGCAGCGCCGGCATGGTGCAGCGCGTCTGCCACAACGATTAAAAAACTCTCCGTGTTAGAACGAAAATTCCTACGCCTCATACCAAATTCAAGCAGATACACCTCCCTCAGAGTCTTATACGCCCGTTGTAACGACATTGTTCCACTAGCGGAGTACATCAAAACCATATCACAAAAATTTTATCAATTTAAACTAGATGATAGTCCGCTAACAAACAACATTACACGAATAAGAGAGCATAATGCACCATTTCGGATTAAACACAAATTACCATACCAGGCGCTGCCCATTTTTCGACAGCCCTTGTAGCCACCCATTCTTGTACTAAAACTAAACTTATTACCCAATCTCTCTCACTTTTCTCAACTTTTTTTTTTCTTCTTTTCTTTATGTAGTTTTTGTTTTTATCCCTTATTTATTTTTGTTTCTAAATTATTATTCCAAATTTGAAAACTTATAAAACATATATAATTATTTAAAATTTCAAAAACATTTGGTACCAAAACTTAATAATTACAAAAAGTTCAACGGCATGGCATAGCCTTTCTCTTTTTACGTGTCATTATCTACAGCAGGTATTTTCAGTGAGTTGATTTCCTGTCTCAACAATGCAAATTTAAAATAATGCATGTGCTTTTTCTACAATTATTTATATTTGTTAAATTTTTCAGTTATGTTAAGTCGTAAGACATAAGACTATTTTACTTCCCTAATGAACCTACTAGGTAGGTAGGAGTAGGGTAATTGTGTTAATTTATTTTATTCTGTCTCGACCTCGTTCCTGCCCAGCCCTTCAACTGCCGCGGAGCCTTGGCTAACGGATGTCCGGCTGGACACGGAAACGAGTGTCAAGAAGAAATTGTATTTTAAATATGAAATAAATCTGATTTGATTTGATTTGATTTGGGAGAAGGAACCCAAATTTTTTTTTTGAAATATCCATTCCACCTGAAGAGAGGGGGGGCACTACGGCGGATTTTTTTGATGAGCGAGGAAAAAACTACGGCAAAATTTATGATGAGCGGAGGGGAGAGATCCTGCGGCGATCGCTAAAATGGTTAAGGTTTTGCAGCGGGGTGCTAACGTACTAAAAGTTGCAAAAAGGGTCTAGATAATCCACAAACGGGCTGACGCTGGCAACACTGGTTTGCCTTTACGAAGTATTAAAGAAAATCTTTGACGCATCTCCACCTAAATACACTCCGAGTAAAAGGAAGAATCCACGGTGGTATAACTACACTATTATACGAGATTTATAGGAGAAAACAAAGTTCTGAAGAACATAAGCAAAACGAAGACACACTTGTGTATAATGAATTTAAACGTCACAGATTAAAAATTAAAATAAATAACCAACTAGCATATAAACGCTATATAGATAAAACTTAAAGCAACATAAAATCAGGGTTAAATCCTTTTGGTCATATGTCAACTCCAAAGCAACTACTGCTATCCCAAATACCGTTAATCTGAGGGGAAAGATATACGCCAATCCACAGGACGTCGCAAATTGATTTCATGAATATAGTATGGGAGCTACCGACGCTCTTTTTTGAAAGTTTTGCTTAAAATTAATTTCTTATTTTTTGTGTTATATTTAGGCTGTTTTCCCAAAATCGACTCCTGCAAGCACACCAGCGGGCCAACGCCTGACAAGCCTTTTTTGCTCCTGAAAAAGTCATGTCCCGTTGAATCGCTGGCAGCATAAGTTTTTTAACAAAAACTCGCAAAGAAAATTCAGCTTTAAACATTTCTGTTAATTGACTTTCTTTTAATTACCTATTTTTGTTAATGACAGGAGCACGCTGGCCTACAATGAAGGTGGCAGGATATAAGTTTCCATCATACTCTAATGTCAAAGAAGAACACAAAAAATCTCGGCTTTAAACACGTTCAGCATTGACACTTTTTTTAAATATATTTAAAATGCTGCTGCCAAGCGTTGGCCCGCTAATGAAATGGCAGCAGTTTCTTTTGTGGATAAGTTACATTAATATGATAAAAAAAAAGGTAAACCAAGTTTAAACTAATATAGCAACTAAAAGTGTCACTGGCTCCCGCACTAATACTTTAAGGAATCTTTTTCGTTACCGTCCCTAACAAATACGTACTATTAATAAAGAAAATGCGTGCACCTAAAATAAATACATATATTGTGACTGTCTAAACATTAGCACAGTACTCGAACATAAAAAATATTAAAACGTATACTCACCAAACGACCTTATGGAATACTAGTATATGTAATAAAGCAGACGACTTTTTTGTAAATATTTCGTGCAAAGACGAGATTATTTGAATCCACCATACGTGAGACATTGTATACTCAAATGAAGGGGCAGATTACGAAGTATCAACATGGTTTTGTTCGCAGTAAATTTGCATTAACCAATCTACTCCACATAACACAGATTATTTCGGATAACTTAGATATTAACGTACAAATTGATGTAATTTAGACCGATTTTTTCAAAGCCTTAGACAGATTTGACCACAGAATTCTACTTAGTAACTTAGTAACTTCATATTGCAAGTCTCGCTCCCTTGTTATTAACGTTTTTCAAAGTTACTTATGCCATTAGTACGTTTTCGCGAGGAAGCAGGACAATCTCGGGTAACTTATACACTGCCGTGAAACGAATTTTCAAGCTTTTGTGAATTATATAATCACTTTTGGAATTATAATGCTAACCACAAGCGCACCAATATTGTAGTAAAATATTTTAATATTTTTATCATCAGTCCAAGTCAAATTGCTCTCGTACACTTCTAGGAGGTTATGAATTTTTTTGTGCCAAGTCGATTGCTACCATATACTCTCCATTGTACAGTGGTTAAGATACACGTCCTCTAAAGGAGGCGTCCGCCCTTGCCATGCTTGATAAACAAATTGTTACAAATATAAGATAGGTTCCTGCATATTTACTGAACCCTTGAAGTCCTGAGTCGTCTTTTGGAACTTAACCGAACCGCGCTGAGATTAGAATTAACCAGCCAAACTCAAAGAGGGAGCTCGACTGGCGCCTTTAATAAAATGAATAGTGCCACGTCCTTCAGATGAGACGTGGTGAGTTCTTCTACAGTTTCATTATAGTTCTTTCATCAAGCTACGATCAGTACACAGTGGGCAGGACTCTCAACAACCAGACCAAATTTTAAATTTCAACAGAATTGCACTAAAATTGGTGATTATGTTTTCGGAGCAATTGGCACATAATCTGATGTTAGAAGTTAAAAATTCTAAAGGACGAATCCAATATTGTTGTTATAATTGCAAAATTTTAGCAGATTTAAACGGAATTTGGTACATAAAGATTTCAAGATTCTCTTAAAAACAAGTTAATGTTAAAAATTTGGTTCATTAGGCAGCACTTAAATCTAGAAAGAATAAGCTTTCCATTGGTTTGATCACTGAAAAATGTTAAAAAACAAGCTTGTAAATACGGTAGAAACATAAAGTTAATAAATTTTCAGAAATACAAAAATTTTCGGAAAACATTTTTTGCGCCTTTCTGCAATCGCGGCCAAGATAGCGCCCTATATCTTTCTTCGAGTGCATACCCTGACATTTTAAAAGCGTATCTTGAGAAAGTAGATTCCTGACCATTATGAGTAGAATTCTAAAAATATGTTGACGATACCACATCTTCATTTAATGGAATGTAATACGCGGAAACGTTAAAATTAATTTAAAAGGTAATAAACATATAATTGTATGAATTTACTGTTGCTTTTTTTTTAATATTCCATGATTTACAGCAACCTGTTAGTGCGTTAGTGCTCACGAGTTTCTCTATGTACATATGCACATAAAACGTGGAAATTTTTCTTTTTAAATAATATTTTAACAATATGGGAGGCGGTTGATGTACTATAGATGGATATTGCATATAAATATTGAAAGATGTGTTTAATTTATTGTCTTATTTATTGCCCATCAGTCATACGATTACTGTAAAATGTTATTAGAATTTATCATTATCATACATTGAATATTATATATAATGAAATTTAACGACTAATTAAGACAGCATGGGTCATGTGATAGCCTATAAGGCCTATTTACTTTGTATGAACTGATTATTCGAGAAATAGTCCAGTCGAATTAGACATCATAAAAAATTTTGCGTACTGCGGACTTTTTTCTGTGGAAGTTGTTTAAGAGGGCATAATATGCAAGCACAGAAAACTACACCCTGCTACACCATGTGCGTCCCCTATTTTTAGGGGTTGAAACTTTGAAATTTTACTTATGTGTCCATATCTGTTTCCCTATTGCCTGTAGAGCTCTTTATCAAGTTACACTCTTTGAAGATTCATCCCTCCTCTACATAATATATATTACACATTTGCCGTAGGACAAACGGTTTTGGCTGTACGAGGCCGGAAAGGTCGCGCTGTCCGAATTTGGGGGTCTTCTGTACAGGACAAACGGCTATTATTTCCAATCTACAATACTACACATACTAATGCCCTTAAGGAGGGATGATGATTTGTGAAAAAACTTTCATCGAATACCGCGCGGTTTTCATGATACGGGATGTTGAAATTTTGAAAACCCCTTTTTAAAAAAAAAAGTGAACCTACTTTTTTTCGCCCATTTTTTTTTCATGTATGTGCGACCCTAATATAAGAAAATTTACGTTGGTTTCATTTTAATATACTCGTTGGTTTAGGAGTTAGACAGCAAAATATGCCAAAAATGGCTATTTCGGTATTGTTGCATTAAAAAAACCAAAACCAGTATAATTCTGGTAAGTGTTTTTGTTTATCCTAAAAATCCAATTCATTCCACATAGAAAATGTGTTTTTGTAATTAAGTAGGATCAACACTTATTGTGTAATAACGATTTATGTCATGTGTTCTCCAGTCTCCTTTTTCACAATTTTTTTTTGCGGCCTTATGGTTCATAGTATGGCAGAAAGCATTATACACGTGCATAGGGCACATAATAGGGTGTTAAAATGGGTCTCTTGTTAAAATGCGATAGGACGTACCGTTTTCAAGTAAAACGCACTTGTTTGGTTATGTTTGCTTTGAGTTTTTATTGTGTTCTGAATTGTGATCTGATAAATAAATTCTACATTTTGGTGTTTTCTTTCTTAGGAGTTTGTTCTTTTAAATCATTTTTCGATGAAATGGACATATAATAACTATTTCTCGAGGAAGGTAAAATTACTGTAGATTTTGTTATAAACACAAAATAAGTTGCAATGATGATTTCAGACAAGCGTGAACCCCCTATTCCGTCCGAGTCCCTTCATTTTTTCATTAGCAATGTCCCTCATAAACAGAAAAAGCAAGAAGCGACACATTGTATTTTTTTCGTAGTCAGCGGTGAGTATTTACTAGTCAGTCGATGAAAAGTGTAATCTGAAGTAATTTGTTGCAAACAAGTGCGTTTTACTCGAAAACGAAAACGAAAAAGATTTTAAAATTTCAATCGCTTATTTCAGGAGGACAAGTTTTTCAAATGTATGTTTTTACATGTATTTTATAATGGCATTAAGAGAAAAAAAATCCTCCATTTAAACCGATTTTTTGAATTTGTTTACAATTTTAGAAATTGTGGTTATAAACAAATTGAAACAACTCTGTGGATTTTTATCAAATCAAAAACTGCAATCAAGTTATGAAAGTAGATGAAAAAAAAAACGTTTAAAAAAATATACTCTAGCATTCGTAGCCGAGATATACTATTCTCCAATACTTATATTTTGTCTCAGCTAGTTGAAAATAATTCAGAACGACAATTGCTGAGAAGTAGTGTACAGATGTCTGAAATTCGGGTCTTTATCAATTAAGTTAGAGATCCGAATGTCATCAAACAGGTATATAAGTTATACTATAATTTTACAAACTGGGTCTTAGTCATCAGATAGCTCAGTAAGATAACTTAGCTCAGCAGGAAAGACTAAACAGGAAAAACTAAAAATTAACCTCCATGCCGTTGTGATGCGGGCGCTTACTTATGTGGCGCCTGCGTGGTGCAGCGCGTCGACCGTGACAATAAAGAAACTGTCAGTACCAAAACCTCCTCCTCATTTCCAACTCGAGCAGATAGATCTTCCTCAGAGACTTGTACGCCCATTACAACGACATCGTTCCACCAGCGGACTACATTAAAATCAAAGAAACACAAACGATAGTTCCCTAACAAGCAACATCACACAAATAAGAGAAAGTAATGCACCTTTTCGCACCTTTCACGCAGTTGAATGGAAGGATACCACGTGATTTGAGTAAATCAACCAGGTACAAGTTACCACGACACCTTCCTCTCTACAGCGATGTAGAAACAAACTATTTTATATCGACCTGGACATCGCGTTAGACCACGATGTAAAGGACTAGAGTGACGTGTTGCTAGCATCCCCGGTAGGTGAGGTCACACTTAAATATACAATTTTACAAATAGATGGCATCGATATAGCGAGCGTGATAACAACCTACCCCACTTGCATCGAGGCATCATTGGCATATCCATACCCTAGCTTTATCAATTTAGAAGGTCACGGGACAAGAGCTAGTGCACACCAAAGCTTTAGCTCTATCTGTAAAGGTCCAAGTCGTCACTCAATAATAGGATGACCGATGTCTCCCCATACATAAGTTCACTATTTCATGTATAGTCATTCCCTAGTTGTTCCCGAAGACCTGGAATGGTACACTGATCAATCGAGAACCGATGCTGATGCACACGAGGGCTTGTATATCGATGCCACTTGGCAAATACCCTAGCGTATTCCAAGCAAAAGTATACGCAATCTTACTGGGCGCAAGCGAATATCTCAGAAAAAGTTTTGTTGACAAGTATATTCATAAGTGCAGCAACAACCAGGCGTTTGAACACAGAAGTATGGAGAACAGTAAAGGAATACACCATTTGAAGGGAGAAGGAGCATAAATTTCTTTCCCAGGCCATGAGTCTTCCTTCAGTGTAGCCTGAAATCCGATTCAATCATAGTTCCTTAGAGAAATAATGAGACTGATAGTAGGACATTGTTCCCTCAACAAGCACCTGCAAACAATGAGGCTGAGGGATGATCCTATTTGTCGGATGTGTGGAGCGGAGGATAAAACCATTGCTCATATTCTAAGCAATTGCATGCTACTAGGAGCAACAATATATAAATATCAAAGGCAATTTTTACAGATGCAGGAATTACGGGATCTACCCTGCAATAAATTTCTAGCCTTCGAGAAGAGCACTGGTATTTTGTAAGAGATCCTATATTATGTTGCGAATGTACAATGAGCCGACAGGTCCAAGTACTGTTGATCTTAGAATCTACTCATGTTCCTAACAATAACAATACTCAGAAACCGTGATTTGAAAATGTACTTTTTGTAGTAATTTTCGTTTCAATAAATTTAATATTTTCCGAGAAATTCGAGAGAAGCTACAAGAAGAAATATCACTTCAATATGATGGTGTTTTCTTTGAATTATGAAAGTTTTTATTCTAAGCAAGTGAAAGAGGGACCTCGAATCTACATGCATACAATTTTTTTTTATCCATTCCATTTCGCTGAAACACTTTGTCTGTTAGTTCAGTAAGCAAGAAAAAAAAATTGATCCGATTACGACCTCGACAGGATGACTGACTATTAACAACATCAACAATTTCTTCTCAAGCATTTAAGTAAATATAAACTAAGCAACTTATCTTGCTTTCGCACCCAGTAGCAATATTAATTCCAATGTTAATTAATGACCAACTTTAAGTGTCAAAGTAATTAATTATAAAGTGTTGCAGGCTTCACTTATTTTAGGCTCTCTGTTAACAATAAAACTTAATGGGATTATTGACTACTGAATGAGTTATCAAACATATAACGAAAACAGGAAATGTCAGTGGTCTCCAGAAGTTAAAATGTTGCCACTGCGAGACGAATGCACATAATGAGTCAACTAATTGTTAAAAGATTAACAGTTTAATAGTAATTGTGATAACATAAAATGGTGGAAAAATTGGCAATGCATTACAGATACATTTATTCATTACTTACAATGTACACAGCAAATTATACTTGGTAAGGTGAAGCAAAAATATGAATTTCAATATTGTAGTGAGTTTAAAGGGGTCAGATTAAGCCGCTTGCTGACTAATTAAGATAAAAAGAAAATAAATTATAATATTTTTAGAACAATTTTACATAAAGACATATCAGGGCATGTTCTGAAAGAGTTTTTACGAGGGGCAAACCGCGAAGGAAATTTGGTATACACTCAGAAGGAAACAAAAGGAAATCTTTAGAAAAACCTAGGAAATCTTAGGAGATCTCAGGAAATCCGAGGAAATCTTTGAGGAAATCTGGAGGATACCTTAGGAAATCCGGAGAAAATCTTTCCTTTTCGGATTTATCCCCCCCACTCATCAATTTTTTTTATCAAAGAGGAAATCTCAGGAAATCTGTGTAATCTTCGTCAAAGAGGAAATCAATACAAACAAATACAACATTTTGGGTGCGGTTGACCCCCGAAATTTTATTATACCATCAACTCGCTTACATTTTGTAAAGGTTCAGATGCCCTACAATAAATTCGAGGCGCTGTTAGACTAAATAACTGCTGTCCTGGTTTTTTAATATTTCTTATAGTAACAACTTGTTTTATACCGAAGATCCAATAATTTATTTTCTTGAAAAAAAAACGTCACTTGAATGAGTTTTGTTTTATTAAACATTATTTTAATAAAGAGTTTTTGAGCAACCTCAAGCTGTTTCAAACAAGTTTTATATACACTTCCCCAGTCCGCAACGTCGGTCGTATTGTAATAAGGATTCAATGAGTGAACAATATATCACTTTCAACGGGTAAATGACCAATATATTCTTAACTGCCGAAATTTAATAATAATAGATCATAACTTTTTCAGTACTACATGCATGTCTAATAACAGATATTTGTCAAATTATATTCCTAAATAGCGCATTTGGTCTGCTTGCTCAATAACAAAACGATCGTGTACAGTGTGGAATTACATCGTCAAATATTGGGGTTTGTTTTCTGCTCTTCTTATTTAGGTAGATATTTAGTTTGGTCAAAATTTAATGTCAAACGAATGTGTTCAAACTGCGTTTTAATGACGTGTAGCTCATTTCCGTAGCTTCTTTTACATCACTTCAAAAGTTAACTGTAAATTGAATCTCAGTGTCCTCTGCAAACGATGAGATATCTCCAATTAAGTTTAGTTTCAGAAGAGCATTTATGTACACCAAGAATAAAATTAGGTCAAGCCGTACCTTGAGGTACGCCAAATTGATTTTCCAAGATTCTCCAGATTGCTCTAAAATTTTAACTTTTTGAACTCTATATGTCAGGTAGGTACTCTTTCAGCTAGAGCTACCCCGGAAGCCATTTTATAACACGAATTTATGAAGCAATATTGACTTCTTATATATTTTCGTATTTCGAAGTAAATATAATTGAAAGTGATAATATGTTTGAAAGAAGGCGATAATATAAATTAAATTCAGTAGATAACTTGAGTTGTTATACGCTTGAACGGTCTAGACTAGACGAAGTACCCGAATACTGATTGCAAATCTTTCTGCGATCTGTATAACTTTCAGATCGTATATCAACGTTGCGTATAGATTTGATAGTCCAATCAAACACGCAATAAATATACACAAAAATCATTAATCATCAATGATTATCGAAACTATGGCGCGGAAGATCTATCTATTCTATGCAATTTCATGCATAAAATATTCTGCAACTTCAAGGGATTTAAATGATGAAGTAACACAAACATGAATATCGTATCAAATATTTGAAATAATATTCATGTATTGAATATAAGAGTTACATTATATGGTATATAATAATGTCTGCTACTAGAACATAGAAGAGCATGTTTGCGTGGAAACATCGCTATTTAATGATGTAATGATTTTTTTACATAAATATAAGTTCCGTCTGCATTACGTCATTCGAATGGCCAAGTTCTTGCAAGGAGAAGACCAGAAGAACGATGTTTACCGTCAATTATACAAGGGAAAATGCGATTTGTAGATGGTTTGGTATAATTTTCACTATTTAAAGAAGGTAAGTTCTAACCAACTTTGATGTCATCACACACTCATACATAACCTATTCGCTATTATGAATGAAAATTTATTAAATCATAATTCAGTATATTTATCTATCTCTTACCAGTTATAATTACATTGTACTTGTGTTTGATGAAAGTTGACTCACCTGGAAAAGAAATAAATTATTAATTACCAATAAAGGCACATAAGATATGACTACGTGACATATGAACAAATATTGCTCATACAAACTATAGGTTCAAATACAACAAATATATTCACACCTCGATAACATAAATATCGCCTTCACAGGATAAGCTACAATAAATTTAAGACGTAAGTACTTCTATTTATATGAACTTATGTCGACCGCACTACAGCGGTAAACCCAATTTATATTCAAATTTAATTTAAACCTTCTCATGTAAAGACGAAATTGAACCACTTTTCTAATGACTACGTAAATAGAGATAAGCGGTGACGTGTTGTTGTGCAGTGGGTACTATTGTATACCATCCAAAATATGTTAATATTGGTTAATGGGTCTTTCTCGGAGTCGATGTTATAGTAAACACTATAACATCGACTGCTAGAAAGACCCATATCATATACAAACTTCTATATAACAACTTTGACAAAATATAGATGCACGGGACAAACATCCTTATATTCAGCAAATACAATGCGCACAAATATGACAAATTAATAGCGCATGCATTTTAGGTAAAATGTTGGCATAGGTTTAATGTCCTAAACAACGTACTAAAAGTCCTCGGCTTGATTTATTTTGGGCATAGGAAAGATGTAAGTCACGTTTCTAAATAACGATGGCGTCGCATGTCATTCAGCTGTATGAAATTTAAGTCATTTGCTCAGTTCATTTCTCAAAATTGAAATTAATAACATAATAACGATGTATTTTGAACTTGAAGTTTATTGGTAATTTCGTTAATTAAAAAAAAAAACTTATTGTTGACAGCGAAAAATTGGCGCGTATCTAACGTAGGTCCGTCCTTGTCCTAGAGTTGTTATTTTTAGCTTATTTTTCACTGTGGTTCTGAAGTATTTTGTGATTTAGTTGATTACTTGGTAATAACAATGAGAACTATTTGTTCTTATTTTAAAAAATTGCTTAGTAAAGGGAAAGTCGTGATTGTAAGCAAATGTATATGCGGCCTAATCAAGGCGAGCGAACACCGCAATGTTGAAATGCTCGATTTTTTTATACACGAAGAGGCTGAGCATAAAATAACGTATAAAGTAGGCGGCACTAGTGCCGCCTAGTGACAAGTTTATGCCGCCCAGTACCACTCGGTTGTGCCGGCGGCACAAAAGCTGAAAATTAAATATTGTTCACATTTATTATTTTTTACCACTACAGTGTAGGAATTAGATGATTGATGGTTGAGGTGAGGGTAAATTTGCGTTTATAAACTTTTTGTAATTTATTTTTCTTTCTCTATAGTTTACGTTTTCTTACTTGCAATTTTATAACACGCAATAAATTCCATCCAAATGAATTGTATACGTACCTGCATGCGATATATCAATAAAGACGAAAATTATTTAAACAATCGTGAAACAGTACATTGTGTATGTAGTAGTAAAAGCAATACATTCCCGGACGATGGTGTAAATTGTTGGCCGGAGCGTTGGCCGAAGCAAACAATCATTGGAGTCCAGGAATGTGCTTTTAATATGAGGTACATGTACTATTTTTTCTGAAATCGCAATCAATATTATTATAAAAAACAGTCCGGGAAAGCCACTTTCTCGGACTAGCCCAGGCAAGTAACTTCTATATATAAATATGATTTTTTTATTTTTTCCGCATATTTTGGTACCGTAGGTGGCTTTGCATTTGTAGGAGGCGAATTTTTTCTGGTCAAAGAATCACCTTATCAATATTTTCTTACCACCGAAGTTTGAAGTTAATCAAGCATCAATTAACAGGTATGCAGGGGTGTTGTGATCTTAAGTGGGTCACACTATAGGTTGAAATGGTAACTTTTAATTTTAGACTGATTTACATTGAAAAATTCAAAATTTTCCCCTCGGCGCATTTCCCATTTTACTGGTGTAAATGTATGGGTCGCAAAAATCACTTTCCAAAAGACATTCTGACTATGGGTCTGAGTAGACATATTTTTCGAACTGTAGTGCCGCCCAGTGAAAAATTACTTAAAATATACTCTGTGAAGAGGAAGAAAATATAGACATGGTCCACCAAGTTGAAACGATTCCCTTTCGGAAAAGAAACATGCGCGCTTTGAGAGTTAAAGATTTCATTGCGACTAAGACTAAAGCAGATGTTACTACAGTAGAACAGTTTATAACGAAGCTCTTTAGTAGAGAGACTTTCTACAGCTTAAACGAACTTCGAAGCAGGATATATGCTCGCACTCTTACCAACTTGGTTGTCACTACATTCTTTGATTTAGTGACACTTCCACCCAAAAGTGCTAACAGCATTGAGTGAGCACCTGCTTGCCAGTAGGCTATTTCAATAATGTTTGTCAAAATTTAGGCGTGTTTTTTATCTATTATCTTTTTTAGGTCCAAGAGTGAATGGAAAATCAGCTTTCTCCTGAGCCTTGGCGTTGGAAAAAATATGTTGGTGCCTATCACTGCCCTCTCAAGCTCTTGCACATGATACTCCGTGCCTGCATATCTGGATGTGGGACTCGATACTCTTCCAGAACTGCTTTTGTCTCGCCTGCTCAATGATGTGCGTACACTGCAGGGATCGAAGCTGTTATAATTTCAGTGGGGTGAACGAAGAGCAAGTCGAAGGTGATCCAGATGAAGTAGGCTACCAAAATTTACTACATGTTTAATATTTCGAAAAGTGTTGTTTGCAAAAATAAAAAGTTACTGCAGAACCTGATATGATTTACTGCACTTAATTCCTTTGCGAGATGCTTTCTAAGCACAAAACACGAAGTTAAAATAAATTCGGTAGGAATATGAATTTATAAGTTGAAATCCAACACCAATATAGCATATAGCATATAATTCCATTGAATTAATTACACAGGCACACAAAAAAAGTCGAGTACTAGAAGGCAGACCTATGTACTCCTATGCATTTTGACTCGCTGAACACGAATCCGATGTCCGTTTTACCCGATTGGCTTTTGCATTTTTGCTAACCTCAAAAAAACACTTTAAAAATGCCTGAAAAATCCCGAACAAGTAAATAAAAAGCTTAAATGAGCTGATCAATACATCTATATGTAATTTGGGACACTGAAACTGAATGTGAGGTCAGAATTAATCGCTCAGTTAGGAATTTAGACATAACTCAAAAAACACCTAAAAAATGTCCGAAAAATCCCAAACAAGTAAATAAAAAGCTTACATGAACTGATCACTATATCTATAAGTAATTTGAGGCACTGAAACCGAATCCAAGGTCAGAATTTATGCGCGACGATCGAATATCTTGTAAAATCCATATTTAGGATGAAAACGTATCCAAGAATTACTGAATCATAGCCCGAAATTGACTGCTCTACATAATATCTAAATTAAATGGCATATGACAACTAAACAGAATAAAGAAAACTATACAATTCTAAACAGCTCTGAGAAAAAAAAGTAAAAAGTCATCAAGGGAGGGTGTAGGTAAATGTTAAGTCCAAATGATATTCCTCTCTCAACAGAGCAAACTTTGTCCGAAAAATTTTTCCTAAAAATGTCACTGTTCAGTAATATTTTCCTTTAGATACCTAAAAATTTAAAAGTTACCCATCTCCGCTTACAGGGATGAGAATATATGCTGAAATGATATTTCTCTATGAAGTTTGCAAATTGCGCTTTAATTCTGACTACGGTATTGTGTTCAGCTCGTGAAAATACGTCGGAAATTATATGTTCAGATATTATGTAGAGCAAAGTCAATTTCGGGCTATGATTCAGTCATTTTTGGGTACGTTTTCATCCTAAATATGGACTTTACAATATATTCGATCATCTCGCAGAAATCCTGACCTTGGATTCGGTTTCAGTACCCCAAATTACTTATAGATGTAGTGATCAGTTTATGAAAGCTTTTCATTTACTTGTTTGGGAGTCTTCGGTCATTTTTTAGGTGTTTTTTGAGGTTATGTCAGAATTTCTAACTGATCGGCTAATTCTGATCTCATATTCAATTTCAGCGCCCCAAATTACGTAAAGATATAGTGATCAGTTCATTTTAAGCTTTTTATTTACTTGATTGGGATTTTTCGGGCACTTTCAAGGTGTTTTTTGAGGTTAGCAAAAATACAAGAGCCAATCGGGCAAAACGGACATCGGATTCATATTCAGCAGGTCAAATGCATGGGAGTACATAGGTCTGCCTGCTAGCATTCGACTTTTATTTTTTTTGTGTGTGCCGGTGTTATTGACTAGAACCCAGACTTTATAAACGCAAAATCTACGAAAACAGAACGTATACCCTTTCAACACACAAACCATTATGAAGCCGGTATAGGAGGGTTTAGGATTTTTGGACTTTTATTATTAGTACTTTAGTACTTAGCACTATGTACTACATTTTTACTAATTTTTAAATTTACAAAATTTTTTCAAGATCAAAACCTAAAATACCTGGCCTATAAACAAAACAGCACTAGTTAATCTAAAAAAAATTAAAACAGCTATATAGCGGTAAATGCCTAACGGTACTGCAATTTTCTTAATTCAAAACTATAGGATTATACAGCAATTCACGTCAGAATGGGGTAATAATTTAATAAATTTCGCGCTTAAGGTAATATTGAGGCACTCTCGCTCTAGTTTTAATGATGAAACTTGCAATTTATTAGAGCTATGTACTGTAAATCTTATGTACTTGGACGTAAAATATTCCACTTTATGTATAATTTACCTCATGAACCAAACATTTTCATAAAATTACTTATTATTCAGTAGATGGCTTACTTTTAAAAGCATTTGTTAGAACTTCAACTAACTTTGCGTAAAAAGAGGATATTACTCAAGTTTGACACATAAAATATGTTAATTTTAATTAAGGATGATAATTAAAAGGTTGTAATTTTTGTTTGTTTGTGTTTATTTAAACATTCGTAATGCTGTCCTGATATTTTCTCTAGTTGGTTTTACCTGGAAACAATTCCCCTAAACGGAAGACCTCTCTTATGCGTAGTATTAGTGCCTAGTAATATCATGCCATAGTCAACAATCGTGCATACTCTGCTACGATCGCCATCTTGGAAAATGGAGGCCGTTTTTTAATTTTTTCAATAACACAGGTCTACAAAAAAAATAAAAGTTCTGCTCCTAGGACTAAATCTATCATGTCTTAAATATTCTTGTGTGCTGAATCCGAATTTTCAATTTAAAAAATTTTCTACCACGTAGATTTCGAGTAAACGTCAAAAAATATCAAAAAATCCGTATCTTGACGATAAAAACCGGGATTTATTCGAAATCTACGCGGTAGAAAATTTTTTCAACTGAAAATTCGGATTCGGCACACAAAAATACTTAAGGCATGATAGGTTTAGTCCTTGGAACAGAATTTTTTTTTGTACACCTGTGCACTAGTGACAGAATTAAAAGAGTTCACACACTAATGGCCTTCATATTTACTACACATTGCTGAACATAGAAGATTTGCTCTTCTACAGTTGTAAAAATCAAGAAGTCTACAGGTACAGTAGCTCAGTCGGCTAAGGCGTATTGTATGACGAATACGCTAATCGTACTGTCTATCGCTTACTGGGTCCCAGACCTAGCCCCGGCACTGACAATGTCGGGTGGTATGCATGTATGTCTGCGCATGTCTTCCCAAATGTGTAACCCCCTGACAGCCTTGGCTTTGGATTTAGGGATTGTCTACTGTATGTGGTATTATCTAGACGAAATCAGATGTAGCGGTTTTTCTGGCGCTGGAGGAAGAGTTGTTGACACTGGTTGCAATGAATTGTCCACAAGGTTTTAATCTCATTAACATGGATCTAGATCATTACCACGGCTGTACAGGGTGGACCAAATTAAATGGGATTTGAGGCTTTCTCTAAAACTGTGGCAGGTAGACCAAGACTAATCTCGATCCTGAGCTCGATTTTCAAGAAACAAACAATAGCGCAAATCGCGATCGTCTATCTTTTTCGACTACAGCTACAGAGTGTTTTTAGAAAATTGGCATTTTTGGATGACCTCTATATCTCAATTACCAAGTGTAGAATCGAAAATCGAGAAATACATTCTTAAGGCGCTTTTTGAGTAAAATCCGTTGCTGATAAGAAGAAAATCATGCATGCTTCAGTTTTCGAGATACATGTAGACATAACTTTTGTTTTTTTTTTTAATGGAGCACCATGTAAATTATTTCATTATTTGATCCCAACTTAAATTAACTATACAATGATATATCATATGTTATATTTATTTCTAGAAAAAGTGGTTCATTCTCGAAATATTTAATATATTTTTGAGGAGGCCATGGAAAACTATTAACAAAAACAACACTTCTTATAATATAAAATAATTTTGCCAAAAATTGGAAAAACTAAACTACAATAAATGTTCGAATTGGCTTCCATTGATATCTATGCATTTTTGACACCTTCTCCTTACAGCATTTGTTTCATCTCCAATCATGACATGAGTTATTATCCGAGACGCAGCTAATGTTTTGTTTTCCAATTCTATGTTAGAATAGAATAGAATAGAACAAAATAGAATAGAATAGAATAGAATAAATTTATTCACCATAAATCTTGTTACATAAACAATATCGGTTTTGTCATGAAAACTCACATATAATATAAAAACCAATTAATATAATATATATATCTCATATGTTACAAAAATTGTATAAAACAAACGAGACTACAAAAATACATAATAAAAAAGAAAACATAAAAACAAACTAACAAATATATGTACATATAAAGGTGAAGCTACCGATCAAAAAACTCGGTCATGTTATAAAAACAATGTTCATTCAAAAACATTTTCAGTTTGCTTCTGAACAGTCTAAAAGAATTTTGTGACCTTATTTCTATAGGAAGTTTATTATATATATATAACTACCAGCACAATGGGGTGATTTTTTATATTTGCTAAGGTTGAAAATATTGATGTGTATTTTTCCCGCACTTCTGGTGGGGTAGCTGTGTATGTCACTATTTGTTTTAAATTTATTTAAGTTTTTGTGCATGAAACAGGAAATTTTAAATATGTAAATGCATGTAACAGTCATAAATTTTTTTTGTTTTAAATGTATCTCTGCATGATTCTCTGTAGTTCAAACCAAACAGAATACGAATAATTCTCTTCTGCATTACAAAAACTCTATTCGCCTCAGCTGATTGACCCCATATACTAATATTGTAACTAATGGCTGAATATGCTAAAGAGTAGTAACATGTCATTAATGCATTATTATTCAATTCTTTTTTTAAATTTAAAACTGCAAATGTTGTTTTTGCTAACTTAGTGCACAAAGTATCTATTTGAGGGCTAAAATTTAATGTTGCATCTATCACTAAGCCTAAGAGTGTTGTTTTCGTGCTGGTCTCAACATATTCTATTTTAGGACTATTATTAGATATGAGATAAATCTCAAAAAACGGTATTTTTGTATTTTATAAATAAAATACAAAAATACCATTTTTTTCATGTTGATAATTAGAGGATTTTTAAAACACCAGTCTTCAAATTGCTTAATGACTGTAGCAGTCCTATTCTCTAAATGTTCAATGGTATCACCGTGGATTATAACAGATGTGTCATCCGCGTACATAAATACCTCACCTTCTGTGATATAATCTGGTAAATCATTGATGAAAATAAGAAATAAAAGTGGACCAATGACGGAACCTTGAGCTTCACCAATTTCCATATTAACGACATCAGACATTTCTGAGTTTATTGAAACTAAAATTTTCCGATTTTCCAGATAAAAAATTAACCATTTCAGAATGTTTCCATTTATTCCTGTTGTTTTTAATTTGTCCTCAAGAAATTTCGGATTAACTGAATCAAAAGCTGCAGTTAGATCAAAAAAAAGACTAGCTACTTTTTTACCTTTATCAAGATAATAGTAGATTTTTTTAACAAATTCTAGTGTCGCTAGTTTTGTAGATTTATTGTCTCTATAACCAAACTGACTGTCAGTAAATAAATTATTTGATTCTAAATATAGGTGTTATTAGAACGTTCTCTCTATATAATATTTTTAAATAATCCCAAAGCCAAAAGTCGGCAGGGGTTATATCGGGAGATCTAGCTGGCCATAAAATAGGACCATTATCTTCTAAAAATTAAACAATATCTAAACTACTGTTTATTAACTCGCAGTTAGCTAAATTAATTGTTAGTCATCAATTTAGTTAACTTAGCTAAATAGGCATTGATAAACTAGTCCCGAATGATATATAGATACCTATCCAGTCCTCCCCAAATTGAGCATTTAAATAATTTCGTGTTTCATTTGACGTATGACCTGGGGCGCCATCGTGTTGGTAAATTAATCTTTAAATTTGTCTTACAGGCATATTGTCTAAAAAGGGCTCTACTTCTTATAGTAGCATACTAAATAAAATTTTCAGTATTCAAATTACCGTGGAGGTTATTATGCCGATTAAAAATTCCGCCACTGCTTATATGGGCCTTGTCTGTCCATATAATTGTTCCTTCAAAACCTGGCACTTCATTGCACTGACGCAAAAACCACTGGCAAAAATCGAGACGCCTTCGAAAGTCGTTTGGGTATAGATGGTGACTAATCCTAATTTTGTAGGGTTTGAATTTATTTTTTTTAAGCAACGCAACGCAATTGTTTTTGGGATTTTTAATGTTTCCTGTATTTCGCGAGAGGAGATATTAGGATTTTCTCTTATAGTTTCTAAAACAATATTTTCTACAGCTTCTTTGCCTGCTTTATTAAATATTTTTCCTCGAGATTTTACAAATGATCCAAATTATTTTAAATTTTATTGTAGCCTTTTCAATATTTTTATTTCTGGCTGTCTCTTTTCTGGATATCTAAAAATATTGTTTAGGTGGCACTTTTAGCACAAAGTTTTGCTGTCTATCTATAACATACCTATTAAACTAATAGTCTAAGTGCCCGCGTACATAAATGCAATTTATACATATCCTCGTACAACTTCTTGTATGGCATAATTGCGCCTAATCTATCACTTTTTTCCCCTGCGAAAGTTTTCGTAAACGCGGCGTTCCTCCTTGGCATGAAAAAGACAATTTCCACACGTCGGACTGGAAAATCGGCAAATATATTTTGTTCGACAATTCGAAAAGTGGACTATATATATGTAGAATCCAATTTTCGAATTGTCGGACAAAATATATTTGCCGATTTTCCAGTCCGACGTGTGGAAATCGTCTTTTTCATGCCGAAGAGGAACGCCGCGTTTACGAAAATTTTCGCAAATGAAAAAAGTGATAGACTAGGCGCAATATTATGCCGTACAAGAAGTTATACGAGGATATGTATAAATTGCATTTATGTACGCGGGTACCTAGACAATAAAGCTCGGAAGCTAAATTTGAATCTTCTCCGCATTCTATAAAACATTTAACCATATCATATTTTTCACCATTACTAAATTGAACCATTCTTAACAATGCTCACTCACAATAAACTCACAAATTCGTTTTTGACATTTACGATTATTTGGATTTTCTTTTTTTACCACGGCCTTCTCAATAAATATTAGAAATGCGATAAGCATGCATGGATGTCAATGGAAGGCAATTCGAACATTTATTGTAATTTAGTTTTTCTATTTTTGGCAAAATTATTTTTTATTATAAGAAGTGATGTTGTTAATAGTTTTCCAAAGCATCAAATTGCTCATGGAGGCACACTTTCCGGGCTCACTGATATTGGAGGGTTCGGAGGCCATGCAATTCCCAGATCAAAGGCCGGAGCGGCCCAGATCTGCGGATTGGGGGCTGGCCAATAAGGTAGTAAAACCCGACAAAATCTGATGGGCAATTACCAAGTTCCAACCATTTAAGTCTCCTGGAATGGATGGAATTTACCCAATTCTGCTCCAAAAATGGCAGAATATACTAATACCACACTTGTGTAAAATATTCAGAGCCTGTCTGGCCTGGAAGTACATACCACACATATGGCGGAAGGTGAAGGTCACCTACCTACCAAAGATACGTAGGATATCAGACCAAACGCCCAAGTCATATAGACCCATAAGCCTGTCCTCTTTCCTACTTAAAACGTTGGAAAGACTACTGGACAGGTACATTAGAGACGAAATACTAAGGGAAAACCCCCTTAGTGAGCGTCAATATGCATACCAGCCGGGAAAGTCAACAGACGTCGCGCTGGGTGATTTAAATAGGCTACTAACAAAGTTATTAGATGACAAAGAAATTGCAGTGGCAACATTTCTAGATATAGAGGGAGCGTTCAATAACGCGACAACGCAATCTTTAACGAATGCATTGTTAAATAGAGGAGTTCCAACAGTACTCTGCCAGTGAATTAAAGTCAGCCTAGAAAAGAGGATAATAGTATCCAATCTAGGCGAGGCTACCATTGAGGCAAAAGTGAGTACAGGCTGCCCTCAAGGAGGGGTATTATCGCCACTGCTGTGGGCAACCTTTGTTGACGAACTCCTCCGAAAAATTTCCGCAGAAGGCTTTTACTGCCTAGGATATGCTGACGATCTAGCGATAGTAGTCAAGGGGCGAATTGCGAACACGATATCAGAGCGTTCACAAAGAGCCCTAAATATTGTCGACAGGTGGTGTAGTGAGGAAGGACTTTCCATAAATCCTCACAAAACTACAGTCGCCACCTTTACACGGAAAAGAGCCTTGGGAGGCCTAAAACCCCTGAGGCTCAATGGAGTGGAAATTCCATTTGCCAGCGAGGTTAAATGCCTATTTTTGACCAAAAGCTGACATGGAATTCCCACATCCAAAAAGTCACACAGAAAGCAACAATTGCCCTGGGAAGGTGCAGGCAGATGTGTGGAAAAAACTGGGGGTTAAACCCCAAGATGACCCTATGGTTATACACTAAGGTTGTAAGACCCATGATAACCTATGGATCGGTGGTATGGTGGACCAAGACACTGCAGCTTGGAGCAGTAAGGCTATTAAGTGGCGTACAAAGGCTTGCTTGCCTGTGCGCCACTGGGGCCATAAAAACTGCTTCCACGGCTGCATTGGAAGTCCTTTTAGACCTGACACCACTACACATATTTATCCAAGGAGAAGCTCGTTCAGTGGTACATAGGCTAATGCAAGGCACAACGTCCATAAGGCAACAACACGGAATAGAGCACCAAAAGTTATACTCAGAGCTGAAGGTAAATCCCATTCTGGGAATGCCCAAGGACACTATGGTCCCAAAGTATAACTTCTACAAAAATTTTCAAATCAAAATACCAGACAGAGAGGACTGGAAAAACGGTCCTCCAATATCGGCGCAAACGATCTGGTATGCGGACGGCTCCAAGACAGAACAAGGAGTCGGAGCTGGGATTTACGGGATAAGGTCGAAAACGAAAATCCCGATAAGTCTAGGAATACACGCCATAATATTTCAGGCTGAAGTGGCCGCTATACAGTGGTGTGCAAAGGAAATAATGAGGCAAGGAACTGTAAACCAGTCAATTGCCATTTTTTCCGATAGCCAAGCAGCGCTAAAGACACTCGATTCCATGCAGGTCGATTCAAGACTAGTATGGGATTGTATAAATGCCCTTACAGACCTAGGAAGTCAGAACAAAGTGACCGTGGCATGGGTACCAGGACACGAGGGACACAGGGGAAATGAGAAGGCTGACGAACTGGCCCGAGAAGGCGCATCTTAGGCCCTAGTAGGACCCGAACCCTTTTGCGGTGTGGCTAAGCCACGCATACGAACATCCATTAACGAACGGGTACAAAATAAATCTCTAGAGTGGTGGAAGAATTTCCCACAACAGAGACAGGCCAAAAAGTTCATTAAAGAACGATCGGCTAAATTCACGGAAGACCTGCTACGCCAAAATAGAAAGGCCATTAGGATAATAGTAGGTCTTCTAACTGGACATTGTAGGCTTAATAGACATATGAGTCTAATGGGCCTGGCAGAGGATGCAACATGCAGATTCTATCAAGAGGAAGAGGAAACCTCAGACATATGCCGTGTCATTGCGAAGGCCTAGCCAGACTGAGGTTCCAACTACTTGGCGAAGAGAAACCAAGGGCAGATAGCTATACCAAGGAGCCCTTATCAAGGCTGTGGAGTCTGATACAAAAGACAAAGCTGGATAAGGAGCTCTAAGTAAAATTAGACAAGGAGAGCCACAATAGATCCACAGGGGTCGCGGTGGCCAAGGCGAATCAGCCAGCTCCTTTTTCAATCTAATCTAATCCAGCCTCCTCACAAATATATTAAATTTTTGGAAAATTAACCACTCTTTCTAGAGATAAATATGACATATAATTGGATAGCTAATTTAAGTGACCGAATAATGAAATAATTTACAAGGTGTTCGATTTAAAAAAATAAAAGTTATGTCTATATCTCGAAAATTGAGGCATGCGTAATTTTCTTCTTATCTGCAAGGATTCTACTCAAGAAAGTATCTTAAGAATATGTTACTCGATTTTCGATTCGACACTTAGTAATTGAGATATAGAGGTCATCCAAAAATGCCAGTTTTCCAAAAACGCGATCGCGGTTTGCGCCGTTGTTTGTTTCTCGAAAATCGAGCTCAAGACATCTATATTGGTTTTTGTCTATCTGAAATAGTTTTAGAGAAATCTCCAAATCCCATCTAATTTGATCCACCCTGTACTTAATAATAAACCTTGAAGAAGTGTTGGGTAGCTGCTAGCAGTTGTTGTAGGAGGAAGTGAACTAAGTTATTACTTCGTTGTTGTTGATGGTACATAATATGTAATATAATCTCTGTTCATTTACTGTCTTATTTCCGGATTTCCCATAATGATGAAACTCTCCCCTCTTTGGCGATGTCTTCTCTAATTGAGTTCTCTTTGTTGAATACTGTAACTTTTCTTCTTAATGCTTCTTCCGTTTTCAGCAGATTGACTTTTCCTTTTTTAAATATATTATTATATACTGGATTTTGTGTCACTTTCTGACACTGCATTAGAAAATAGGAGAATATTTTTGACCTGGTGATGAAACTCTTGTTGCTTAAAAATATTAAATACACAATACAATAAAATCTTCATATACTAACTAATTAAATGTTCTGGACATTTGCACGGTAAGTCACCATAGTTCTCCTATCTTCCATTCCTTTAACAACTTTAGCAATTATAAAATGAAAACCACGCGTAAACATATTTATGAGTACTATACTACAAATACATTTGCACTATGTCGTTATAAAATTAAACAAGATACATAGTACCTAAATTGAATTCCGAATAACAATAATACACCCTCAACCATGCATATGTATCGTTAACGCTGGATATAAGTCATAACTGTTAATATAAACCTACGCAATAATGATTTATACATACATGAGAAACGGATTAAGAGCATGCAAGGCGACTAGCTCAGTGGATAATAAGGATAAATACGCCAAATGAAGAGAGATCTCCCTATGTGTGTGTATATATGTTTCAATGGCACTGGATATATTCAACTAGCCAGTCAATTTTAAAATACAATTTATATATGAAATAATATTCTTGAATGCCAAAACTATATTACGATTATAAATTTAAAAACGTTTTAAATATAACTAGATTAGAGATAATGTAAAATATTTGTTGTTAGCATTATTAGTACTATAGATATTTATAGTATAGGTAATTTTGTTACTCAGTAGGTATGCTTTTAGAGGGCAGAATATTTACTAGTGAAATATTTTTGTCGAACTCCTCTATACGTTTTCTTAAATATATAAGGAATAAAAACCAGACTGAGAGACTAGAGTCTAAAAGCATACCTACTAACTATGTCCATGTCAGGGCTACTGCTGTTTCGATTGTAATGGACATTAGCCGCTAGATGGAGCCTGCCATTTTGCTGCATGTCGTGGTTTTATAAATCTTGTCATGTACCAAGAGTGAGCAAATGCCTCATTCCAGCCATCTCAGACCTACCTTGCACTGACGAGAGCCAATAGCTCGAAACTGCAGTCTGCAAGTGGTATGCGATTAGTATGATTGGATGGCTGGCACAAGAGCCCCTTTAAGTAGGAATAAGTCTTTCGGCTGGTGTCTATTAAAATCGAAACTTTAGCGTTTTGTGGCAATACACAGTTATTGCACTTAACGCGGCCAGGCTTGTAATTCGTAATTCAGTGCTCGGCGGGGCATTAGTCCGGAGAATAGCTGTTGGTTGAAGTCTGGTTTTTATTCCTTATATATTTAAGGAAACGTATAGAGGAGTTCGACAAAAATATTTCACTAGTAAATTTTGTTACTCCGTCTTTTTTTAACTTTTCATTTCTTTCTCTTTTTTCTGTCCTTTTTTAAAAAAGAGAGCTTTTTTAAATTATTCTTTTCTTTTTTCTAAGTTTTTCTGTTTATTTTTAAAGCTGTTATTAGAATGGTGTTTAACAGAATATATTAGTATGCTTATCTAATGTTAGATTATTTACATCTCTGCCGACTATCATTACCTATTTTTAAATTTTGTTATAATTTGTTTTAATAAAATCGTATAAAATGAAATAGTCTTTTCTATCTTTTAGTGAAAGGCAATGTGGTAATTTAGAACTAGCTTTTTATACAAATTATCAATATTTTCTTCCTCCAGGATTCATTCCAAAATAATATGCTGCAGGTCAGCGGTTTCGTCACATATGCATTGTGCGTTGCCCGAGAAGCTCATTTTATGTCTATAAATGAGAGTTACGGCAGGGTTGCTTCTTATTCGACATATCGTTTGTATGAAGTAGTTGCCTGTAATACTTTTAAACCATTGGAGAAGAGAGAATTTGTGATTGGATATTTTTATAAAACTTGTCCGTTTCAGATTTCTCATATTCACGTTGCTAGGATTCATTCATGTTTTGCGTCACGGTAAAATAAAAAAAACAAGTCATTTCTGAGTGTTTTGAGGTTTATCATAATTAATCTTTGCTAGTTTGTCAACACTTTCATTATTTGTCAAACCTAAATGTCCTCTAATCAACGCAAGATTGATCGTTTTTGATTGTCTTCTCGCTTCATAATTAGTTAACAAAATTTCAGAAATTAAGTGGTTAGTACAAGAGAGATCTTCCTAATAAGTAAATTTTGGTAAAAAAACTCCTCGGCAATCCCGTAGTATTAATTTGCTTACAAGTAGACATATATTTTCTTTAATAAAACAGCCAATTTGTCAGAAACAGCTTATTACTAATTAATAATGCTCTTTTAGTAGACGGAGCTACTGACGTATTCGACTTGAGGCACGAAGTGCGTCTCGTTCCGATGTGATGAATATTTTGACCTTTTAGGCGTGTACCAGCAAACAGCAGTACTTGCACAGGTGAAACATATGCCCTAATACAAGAGTTAAGATACATTACGAGAATCGAGAAACTTTACTAATAACAGAATCTATGAGTACTATCTACGAAATTAAATAACCGTATCCTGATAGCCCTATATAGAAATTAATGAAAGAACATCGAGATAAAAGGTAATGGGCAAGCCGACAGATTTGCACGATATGCTACCTCGAATTTAAACTCTATGACTGTTACCATATCTTTACATACAAATTCGGCAAATGTTAATCATATATGCTGAAATAAACGAGTGCAAGAAAGAAAACAGTGAAATTAAGAAACACGAATATACTGCTCTCTGCACGTTCCACACTTCGTGAAATCTTATTTTTATCACCTTGTCGTGTATCAACGCAGAGCATCGGTACCTATCGCTTCTAACCGCATATGCATTGTAGTGGAAGTAGATACGTCTTTCTTTTCCTAACTTATCTGTTTGTTTTCTTACACTCGTTTATCTCAAGGCCCATATATAAAAGTAACATTTGCCTAATCTGTATAGATTTGACCAATACGTAAATAATCTTGTCCAAAATGAGGGTAAAATGAAGGGAATAGAAAAGAACTAAACTGAACGAAATCAAAGTTTCAGATAAGCCATGGTCTGTAGCTTCTAACGGTGGAAGGAATCACCTAATCCTGGCCCGTCTACGAATAGATCACATAAGATTCATGCTTACAGTGTGAAGGGAAGTAGTAGGCCAAACAAAAGTGACATATTTTAGTAGAGCGCCCTAAATAACATTTACAAATGTCAGACAAATCCCTGAAGTTGTAAGCAAAATTTTTTATGATAGATTTGAAGTAAGTAGATTGTAGATTGTTCAAGAAGTCGCTCGGCTCTTTCAGCCCTACTTCACACCGACCTGAAAAGATCTTTTGTGAATTATCCCACAATTAGTTGTTGCTCAAGACTCCCAAGCTTTTTACAAAGCTTGTGATTTTCCTGAGGCTAATTTCCCTGTGTCTTCAGGCGTTAGTTCCAGCTTTTCTAGGTACTTTAGCTTAGTGCGGACTAGCAGCATCTTGCATTCGCAAAGAATATGTTCCGCAGTTTCTATTGCATTATCGCAGTATCTGCACCAATCGTTGCTGCCATGTTCTTAAGATGGTATCTTAAGGGGCAATGGCCTGTTAAGAGGCCTGTCATCAGCTTTGAGTCGGACTTTTCGAGTTCGAAAAGCCTTGTGGCATTCTTTGACGAATAAGTGATGAACTTTTTCGCTTGTCTTTGGGCCGGAGTATTTCTACAGTAAAACTCTGTCTCTTCATTTTCCCATTTTAGGACCTCCTCCGTTATGTGTCCCTTAGATAAGCCACAAAACGGTTCGGGCTCATAGAATGGGGCTTCAGCATCTTTTTTTTTTTTTTTTTTTTTTTTTGCAAGGGCGTCAGCTAATTCGTTTCCTTCTATCCCCTAATGCCCTGGCACCCACATTACTTGTTGTTTTTTGCCAGTTGCTTCAGAGATTGTCTTCATTCCCAGTCAATTTTAGACTCAAAGTTGTGGGACCTGAGAGCTTTTAACGCTGCCTGACTGTCTGAAAGTATATAGATCTTTGCCCTCCGAATGCCTTTATTTATGCATTCCTGGACACACAGATCTATAGCATAGATTTTTGCTTAGAAGATGGTTAGGGTCTTGCCTAGCACTCTGAATAGTCTGCAGTTAGGCCCCGCTACGCCCGCGTCAACCCTCTCAGCCATCTTCGATCCATCTGTGTACCTTCTCCAACTGCAGGACTAAGACTTTGCTCGTCTGGCGGCTCTCGATTAGTACATCAAACGGGCAGTCAAAGTCCCGCTTAATTGGCATAAAGTCAGGGGTTTATTCATGGATTTTATTTCAATTATTCCTTGAATCGTTAGGTGACCAACCAGGTCTCCTGGTTTAAAAGAGAGTACCTGCTGCAGCCTTAAGGCACTAAGTGCTGCCTCCTCTTTTACATGCAGGTGTAGAGGAAGCAGGTCTAGCATTGCCTCCTTAGCTGCTGTGGGACAGGAGCGCATTGCTCCTGTAATCCCTAAGCAGTGAAGTAAGCAACTTAATATTATTTATGTTCGATATTAATAATTTCCAGTGAAGCACAAATTTTCACGTTTTTAGGCGAGTGTAAATCGTAAAGTATTAGCAATAAAGGAGAATTGTTATGTCGACAGATTAGTGAGAACTCATAAAATTTGAATAAAATTCATTGCTTTAAAGAGATAACACTATTCGAGTCAATTTTATTGATTATGCTAAACTAATAATGAGTATTAATGACTTCGGGACAACAAGGGCAGACATATTTTCAAAACTCGAGAAAATTATTTATTATTAAGTTCGGGCTGCTGAAATGTTTAAACAATTGAATATGGATAAAAAAAGTCAAACAAAAGTTTCTGAAAATTTCATAATCTGCAATATTAATAATAACTAATTACTACATAGGAAGCAACAGTGGCAGAGACAATGGCAAAAATCTCCAATGAAGCATACATTTTCATCTTTCTAGCGGCTGTAAATCATAAAATGTTAATATAGAGAAAAAAAGTTGTAGCCTTTGTGTGTACTGTAAATAGATATATGTTTATATATTTTATGGTACTTCGCTGATAATCCAAGAGATTGATGTGATATTTGTCAAATAATAAAAAAAGAAAATTACTTATATTCGGTGGTAAAACAGTCATACCTCGGTGCTTGTAATGGTCATATATATAAATGACAGATGGGTCAATATTTACACAATTAGTTGTAAGTGCTAATGCAATTGATTCCAATGCCCTTTAGCTGTGTATTTGTAAATGTTTGGCAATTATTGCCATACTATTTTGGTACCTTATACATCAGCCATTAACAAAAAGAGGCTGTGTACAAAGATGTGGTCAGCTTATGTATTATTTGACTATGCAACTAATTACCCCATTTAATGAGTTACAAGGTGAAATTTATTTCAATATCAAATTGGTAATATCGTGCGTCCCATTATAATACAATAAGCATTATCCTCTTTGTAACTGAATGAAAGAAAGCTTCCAAGTTCGTGCCAGAAGTGGTAATTTCAAAATGTGCATACATTAATGTCCAGATATACAATGTACGTTAATGAACATAGAATAGAACTTATTATATTATTAATAATTGTATGACTATAACAAACAATCACATAAACTTTTGCTATGACATAAGCGATGTAGTGCCATAGGTATTTCCATTATATGTTTAGCTAAGTCCATGATTTAATATCTTATTTCCACAAAAAATCTATTTAAGGTGAATACTAATCTATATTGATTATTTATTTGTATTCTTAGATCATGGGGAAACTATAATGGTGTCTCATTAAATACACTGCCTCTGCACATGGGGTCTTTGAACAATCACGCATACCTTGCGAAGTAATTCAGGATTGATATTCATTGAAAATGGTACTTAATAAATCGAGTATAGTCTTTAATTTAGTTTTACGTACAGTGTATCTCATTTCAAAGTGATACACCACCACATCTCTGACAATAATTGAAACTTAGACAAGTAATAAATGCTCTCAAGACAACTATAATGACACCATATAAAATTTGAACTCATATTAACGATTTTTTTAACGGAAATCTAATGCCATCGTCTTAAAAAGCATACCGTAGAACCTACTTAAACCAAATTTTAATAAAATACCTAAAATGGTTTTAAAGTTACAAGCGCATGAATGTGATATTTTAACAAGTAACTGAATGCAGGAGCGGCTTAAGGGCCGGACAACCCGGGCGACTGCCCGGGGCGTCGGCTCGGAGGGGTGCCAAACTGAGGGCCAAAATTCTTAATTTTTCTTTGGTATACCTTTTTTAATTTAATAATAGTTTTCGTTGGAAAATAATATCAAATAATAGAATCTATATCAGTTTATATTGTCATAATGCAGAACAGTCGAATAACAGTAAAACCGTCTAAATAATTCAAAAATGTAACGCAAATATGTTTGTTTAGCTATGAGACACCTCACGACTCATACCTCAAGCTTCCTGTCCTATTATTGACTGACACGGAGTTGATCATTAAAGATTTTGCATAATTGAAGACAGGCAACGTGCACTTTTCATTAAAAAAAATTAAGAATATACAGAAAATTGTTCTACCAACATTAGTTGTACGCCTTACATAATTTACAGTTTACAAATAATTAAATTAGAGTATACAAGTAATTAAATTACAGTTTATAAATAAATAAATGGCAATTTGTTTTGTATGAAATATTAAAACAATAAAAAGTAAACTAAACCTCGGGGGTCCTCTCATTATAATAGTGTTCAGATGGTGTAGACAAAAAAATGTATACTTATTACAAATTAATTATTATTAATAATATGTTGTAAATGCACATTGATGTGTAAACATAAATTACTTGAGAATGGTTTATCGAATTGCAACAAAAACATATTTTTATTTCTAGTGATATATTTTTTTATAGTGTAAAAATAAAAAAATTGGGGGTAGAATATTGCTACCCACCCCCTTAAGCAGATGAGAAGGTTTGACTTGTACTGTGTAAATACTCATGTAAATTTAAAATATGATATATATTTTAAAGAGATTGGAAGATATTGCCGAAAAACTATTTAAAATTAATTATAATTTAAAGGGGTATAATTTCCTTATTATCTATTTATTTTCGGATGTACTATAGCCACATAAATATCCAGAGACAATCTTGGACCACCGCGTATACACGGTTATGTTACTTCACGTGTTAAGTTAGAAAGTAGAGTGTTCGCAGTGTCCGAAAGGATATCCTTGCACTTTAGTGCGTAGTACGTTCGTGAAATTTCTGTGATTATCTCAGGAAGGGGCTCCTACCGGAAAATTTACCTTGAGCCGCCCCTGACTGAATGTAACTCGGAGCAAGTTGAATGTAGAAGAAAAGTGTATTGAGGTTATTTGCTGCAAATCTTAATATCTAGTCATGCCCCTTCTAATGTATTGAAACATTTATGACCAAATGATTTATGGTGTTCAGATTTCAATATGTAGCTATGAATTCAACTTCAAGTATAAATGTCGTTTTTATTAAGTATGCCATGAAATAGCAAAAGAATATCGCAAATGTCAAATCTGTAATGATAATAATTATTGTTATTTTTACAACCATTCTCATTATTTTTATTGTAAAATTGTGAAAATGGTTGATGCCCAATTGACTATCGTTGAAAAATTTCTCAATACTTTAGAAGGGGCATAATAGCACAGGAGTTTTAGTCAATATATCGCTTCTACCCGGAATTAATTATTGTTAAGCTGAATATTTCCAGGATTGTAGTTTTGGTCCAGGACAACACGTACCAAAAGGTCCCTTACTCTCCCCTGTCTGCTTCCCTGTTTTTTCGGAGCAACAAGTTCTGGTGATTAAGAGTGGGCTATCAATTTTGCTTCGGACTAGTGTGGAAAGAGTGGACACTGAAAATGAGGAGTTATTTATTAATTATTTATTTGTTATTAATTGGAGAAATCGCCCAGGCACACGTCAGGTTTGTTCAGAAGCGATTTGGATAATCTATTACTGTGGTGTTCGGTGGGTATGAATAATATTCAACGAAGGCACAGGAACAGCGGCATCGTTTTTCTAAGGGGGCACCCGTAGAAGTGGCCTTTGACGAACACACGTCATCTGTGCAGACCAACCGGTCAGAATTCTTGAGTCACCCGCAGAATAAAACCCGTCTCATCAACCTCATCTCTGCTCAATTCCAAAATGCTGGAGTCACTGTCATCCGGGCTGTGGCAGATGCGGATTCCCTGATTGTTAGGACAGCTCTCAACATGGATGTGTCAGGACAACGGGCCACCATAATCGCCCAGGACACAGGACATCCTAGCGATGCTACTTGCCCATGCTAGAGATGACACCTCCATCCTAATGCTGACTCCGGCTACGAGCACTTCAAGCGTACGAGTGTTTAAGATCCAGGAGATCAGGAGCAGTCCTGATCAAATGGACGAGTCCGTTCTCTTCTTCCATGCCATTACAGGATGCGACACCGCGTCAGCTGTGTACAGAAGGGGAAAGCAGAAGTGTGGAAGCTCCTGAAGAAAAGACCTGAGCTACAGGAATACTCCGCAGTCTTTTCACATCCTGCATTTGGCAAGAGGAAAGATTTATCGTAGCCCTTTATGGAGGCAGTGAGCAGGAGAGCTTGGACTAGCTACGAGTAGTCCGATGGAATCAGAGCGTAGCGAAGCAGTCGGTGACAGCCTTCTTTGATTTGGCAAGCCTTCCGCCAAAAAGTTCCGCATGTGAACAACATTCATTCCGCGTATACTTCGAAGTGAGAGCGTTAGGGAGGATTTAATCTCTCGAAAAGCTTGCAGCAATCAACTAATGTGCATATGCTTACAGATCCAGCAATGGATAGACGTCAACGGAGGAATGGTGGTAGAAATCAGGACTCTAGGGCCTGGTTCCTGTTCCTACCACAAGGCAGCCAGCTCCTGCTACGGCTAATTTCCTGTGCCTGCAAGGCGGACTGCGGTGCCCGGTTCGAGTGCAGGAACTCTGGTCTGCACTGCAGCATCATGTGCAGGAGATGTATATTGTATATTAAACGGTGTAATGAACGAGGCGATGAATTAAGTGTTTACTAAAATTAAATTAGCCGCTATTCATTTAATTACTACAGTAGTTAAAGAAATTTCCTATAATAAATTTAAAAAAATAGTAATTCTTTAATTTCATCATTAAAATACATCTTTCGCAGACACTATATTACTGAGATCGATGTTATTTATTCAATAAAGACACAAGGAGCTTCAAATAACCAACCTGAACATCCTACCTTTTCTAATAAATTCTATAAAATAATTGTGGTTTGTGAAAAATTGTTAAGATAGCAATGAGTAAATTAATATTGAATGTCAGTGTTTTCATTTCAAGACTGATTAAACAAGGTAAAAGTAAAACTGATTTATTATTTTTAAATGTCATTCTTGCAACGCTGTAAAACCCGTGTTATTGATACAAGTTAGCGCAATAACCTTGTTTCTTCTCTCTCTTCTGTATATAGCTGCACTGTCTAAAATGAAAACATTGAATATTTCTAATTAATTTTTAATCATAAAATAGGTTGAATTAGAAAAAAATGTATAAGAATTTTTTACTTCTTTTGAGCAAACATGTCATCCTGCAAAATATTTGTACGTATACAGCGGGACACCTTACATCAATACTATTTCATCATTAAATCTTCCGCACTTATTTTGAAACGTCAGAAAATGATATATTATATAGAAGACATATTTATGTAGTTAATACCTATAACCATTTTAGAAAATAGTCTAAATACAAATAGTTATAACGGCATCGGTTCTAGAAGTTGTAAAACTATGCAGTAAAATTAATACCTTTCATAATTTACAGCGACGAGTTAGACGTACTACGCAAAATGTCATTTGTGTTTCTATGAAATTAGGCCTGTTGCCAAATTAATATAATTAGATCACGAACGTTCATTAAAGGCGCTAGACATTTTATGTGGGAACAGTAAGGAGAATCAACTTAGCAATTATTTCAATATACTTAATAACAGTTTTTGTTTGTCGATAATTAAATACCATGTCATTCTGAAAATTTGAGGACATAATTTCAGAAATGATAATTCGAAAAGTTTACACAGTTAGACCCTGTGCAATTTTTTTTTATTTAACAAATTAGGTGTACAAATTTGATTTTTTATAAATAATTTTGTTAATTTTATTTTTTTCGTAAAATGGTAAAACGACAAAAAGAAAGAGGAAGAAATATTGCATAAACAATATAGGTATTTACAATCTTTTTCATTTTTTAAGCAAAGCTATTGAAGACAGACATTTTGCCACTAATAGACTAGTTCACAAGTTCAAAGCCGTGTTAATTCTTGATAAAACTCGGAAAAATATGAGTGAGGGCTCATTTGATTCGGAATGATGTCTAGAAAAATGTGCAAAAGTTTCAAACCCGCACATAAACAAAAGTTATAAACAATTGAAAATTGAAGAAATAACGAGTTTCTTTTTTTGCAAATAACTTGAAAGCTGTTAATATTTAAAAAATTTTAAAGAAGGATTCTTAAAGAGAAAGAAATTTCCAATAAAAAAGTCCCGACTCCCGAAACTCTATCTCTATTATTAATAATTTTAATTTAATGTTGAAAATAGAGCTCCGCGTGGCCAACACTAAGCCGTTACGATCCTCTGAAACCGGCTGTTACAAGTAAAAATATTTTTTTATGTTATTAAATATTAATTTAAAAATTTGAAAAAACTATGGTGTTATTTGGACACTTAAAGGAATACTATCCCGTTGGAAAAAAAATTTTTCACAGATTTTTCATAAAATGAGCCTATAATTAACAAATTTTTTTGGAGTTTGGGTCTATATTTCAAGTCGGATAATTGTTAAACAAAAGCCACTAAAATTATTTCGCTTCGTGAAGACCTTACGTCAATTATAATTTATGGGACTATGACATTGCGATGTTTTTAATTGTTATGGTCTATTAGTTATTAATTATTTAACCTAACAAAAAATTAAAAAATGAGAATATTTTTTTTATTAATTTTAATTATTACTGTTTTTATATTCAAAAATACTATAAGATTACATAAACTTTAAATTTGTATTGCTATTTTTTTAAACAAATTTTACAAACAAATAGATAAATTACGTATTTTTTATTTGTTATAAAACATTATGATTAATAGACCATAACAATTAAAAACATCGCAATGTCATAATCCCATAAATTATGGTTGACATAAGGTCTCCACGATGCGGAATAATTTTAGTGGCTTTTGTTTAACAATTATCCGACTTGAAATATAAACCCAAACTCTAAAAAAATTTGTTAATTAACGATAGGCTCATTTTATAAAAAAATCGGTGAAAAAATTTCCTTCCAACGGGATATATTGTTCCTTTGTGTGTATAAATATATTTTTTAAATTGGTATTTAATAACATAAAAAAAAATTTTTACTTGTTACCGCCGGTTTCAGAGCATCGTAACGGCTTAGAGTTCGCCGCGTGGAGCTCTATTTTCAACATTAAATTAAAATTATTAATAACAGCGATGGAGTTTCGGGAGTCGGGATTCTTTTATTGGAAATTTCTTCCTCTTTAAGAATCTTTCTTTAAAATTTTTTTAATATTAATAGTTTTCGAGTAATTTGCAAAAAACGAAACGTGTTGTTTTTTCAATCTTCATTTGTTTATAACTTTTGCAATGTGTTTATGTGACATTTTTCGGGACGTCATTCCGAATCCAATGAGCACTTATTCATATTTTTACGAGATTTATCAACAATTAACACGGCTTTGAACTTGTGAACTAGTCTATAAAGTTCGGAATGAAGTTCGACGGCACGGTACGGCATATAACCTCAAAGTAATAATCCTCTTTACGATTTTCACTTTATTTTTTATGTTTAGGTCAGGCATTTTAAATCCGCCATTTCGAATTTTGAAATTTTAATATGAAAATAGTAATCACTGGCCTCAAAACCTCCTGCATGAATTTTTTTGTAATTTTATCATTTAAATTGTTGGAATTGTTGATTTTTTACCAAAATATTTGCATCTTATCATTATTTGTTTTCATTGTCATATTATTTTTTTCAGTTTCCTGACGCTGAAAGTCATCGTCTCGTGGTCTCTGACGCAAGAACCCACATACAAATCCATTACGAAGAATAACATCTGATTTCCTTTTCAAAGTTTCACGAACACAACTTTCCATGGAAACTTACATCCTTATTTTGATGCTATCGGATAAAATAATGTTGACTTCGATCGAAGGACATTGAAAGACTAGACTTCATTTAGATTGAACATATATGGCAATAATTCGAAGAATGAGAGTAAAAATCGTAGTAGTTACCACATGATGAATAATATGAACCATGAATAACTTAGATTTTAGGACTTGTTGAGCGCATGAATTTATATAAATGTAAAGAAATCAAGTTTTCCTTGTTTTAAAATATCTGCAAATGAAAGAATGAAAAAACATGACTAGATGACCCACGAAGTAATTCCGTTTAAAGAATGGGCAACGATTTGCAGTGTTATTTATTTATTGGCAAAAATAATTTTTTTTTTTTTTTTTTTATTAGCCTTCCGGGTTATTCAGACCTACATAAATTATACCGTGCTAAAGAAACAATTTAATCACAAAAATATTATCAAATCGGGTAATAAATACAAAGCCACGTGGAACCTAATGCAAAAATTATAAGGAAAAGAAAAAAGTTCTAATGAAATTACTATAAATAAAAACGGAGGAAATGTGTCCGACATCGAAGTATCAAATAATTTAAATTTTCATATTACGTCTATTACAAAAATAACATATGACTGTAATTTATTAAATTCTAATATATCCTTTTATAATAAAATCATTTTTTATAGGTCCTATTTCAGAAGAAGATGTCGTCCTATAATTAATGAATTTCTGTTTTAGTCAAGGAATATTCCTTAAAAAAATTAAAATTAGCTTTTTACAATCTTATTTATAAAAAAGGGGATCAAATGAGAACACGAATTACAGGACTATTAGTTTACTGTGTAGTTCCTCTAAACCCTTTGAAGTTTGTTAAACACCAACTTTCAAATTTTTTCTATACAAAAAAAATCTACTTTCTTCTTCCTAACGAAACGGTACTTTATGATTTCCACCATTAAAATTTTAGCACAATAGGTGACAAACAATATGTCTATGGACTATATATTAACTTTTCCCGTGCCTTTGTTGTAGGGAATCACTAATTACTTTTAGGTAAATTACGTAAATAAGAGTGTGTCGCTAGATCTTTTAACTTCTTATCTGGAAATTGGGACTCAGATTGTAAGGATTTACAATGAAGGAGTTAGTAACAGTTGCAATATCATGATGGTAATCCCCCCCTCCCCCCGGACCATCCACCGGCCGCGCAGGAGCAATTATTTTTGCTCCCGTATTTAAGGGCACTTCCCTGCATATAAAGATCAATTCAAATTCATATTTAACTGTTTTTTTAAGTTTGAATATTTCTTTACTTCTTCATTCATATTGCTTTATTTTATATTCTTATCTATGAAATTAAAGATATTTTGGAATGTACTAGTTACTACCCCCCAGTGTACTAGCCGCCTAGAACCCTTGTTGTGCTGTATTTTGTATTATACTTTATAGAATTTTTAAACTCATTGTAATATCGTCCAATCTCGACGCTTTCTGTATTTAGTGCATCTACATCTAATTTTATTGAAATAGAAAAATAGAGTATCTAAACACATTTTTACACCGGTTTTTCATTTTCTTTGAGACTTTTATGTTAGTTATTAAATGATTCACTCGGATACGGTTGTTTTGTTTCCGGTAAACGGCTTCCCAATAATTGATAGCTTTAGTCTGGATTAGGGCAAGTGTGAACTTTATTGATTTAAAGCTGCATATAAGTAAATAGATAATGGTCAACTGGCACAACATTGTAATTTACCGAAGTACTCGGAGCTAGAAGATCATAATTCTAGCTGGCCAGATAAAGGTAAATCACAATTTTCTTTAGTTTGTTAGTAGACACATGTTATACGATATCTAACCATCAAATCACGTCTTCCTTAAACTGCATACTGAAATATTAATTTTTATAGAGGATTGCAGCAAAGCTACAGCTGCATGAAAAAGTGTAAATTTAATTTGAACTACAATTAGTTATTACACTCATTGAATAACACTGTCCAGTTAACTTGAATATGCTAGGCTTACGCGAAATAATAAACTAACTACAATTACAGATTTCTTAGAAAGTCAACTGAGATTATTTAGTTATTGAAAAGAATAGCCAACATATTGAAATAAAACTTTGTCAGTTAGAAAAAAAAAGTCCGGTTATAAAGGGAGCCATCCAATATCAATTGTTCGGATTAATCATGTAAACAATAATACTGGCGGCACAATCTATAAAAAACAGGCCTAACCTAGACATTTTGACTACCGAAATGAACTTTTCAGAGCGTGTAATTTTGCATAATGCATAATAACATGCTAAAAGCCCGAATTGAACGCTGGCTGCCATGTAGAAAAAGTGGCTTGCGTATGCCGTTAAAGAAAAAAAAATTCTTGCCTTATCAACCGATTCTAATATTTTAAAAATGAAGTTATAACCTTTACACACATTTAAAAAAAAACTTTAGTAACTTGTATAATAATACTGGAAAAATTGGTCAAAAATTAAAAATTACTTTTAGAGGATTCATATTTTTTCATTTAAAAAATACTCTCTCATCCTATGAACATATTTGTTAAATAAATGTTGCAGACTGTTAATGGGCACACAACGTTTTTTTAGAGTAATTTAGACTCTCCTTATAGTACGGGAGACAGCGCTGCATTTTTTCGAGGAATTTTTTACCAAATAAATTTCATTTTTATCAGTTGCTTAATATTCAATAATCAGCAAAATGAGCGTCAGTCGTCGCCACCCGCGGTGGAGCTAGAGATGACAGCATCTTAAAGTTGAAAAAAAAATACGCTACGAGTATTTTCATACTCGAAGAACCAACCTTACTCGAAGAACTTCCCTTATGTTCATATATACAGCTTTGTAAAACTTTTAATATCACTGATACAATAAAAAAAAATATTTCGCGGGCAGGATTTGACCCCGAGACGTCCGTACCCTGAAAAAATAGTGTCAGTCGCCTTACCCACTCCGCTATCTGGAGACTGAGGCCAGGTTTGGTGATTTATTTATTTTATTTTTTTTAAATAATAATAACAATTGGAATGAGTTATAGTTTATGTACATTTATGGTACAGCTCAACGAATATTTTCTTTCTTTTTGTTATTTTCCATAGAACTTATAGATTTCGATATATTCAAAGAAACCGATGGAAAACGATTTTTTAACAACCTTAACATGCTCTCACCATTAGCTCCACCGCTATCAGAGTAGCTGATGTTCAGATTGCTGATGTATTAGGGGAAAACTATTGTTGTTATGATTTTCAGTCGGTATGAAATGACTTGTTGAAATCAGCGCAGTCTCCCGTACTATTACCTGGGAGTACCAAATAAATTTCATGGTTAAAAAACATAAGACTTTATACTTAAGGGTAGGATTTTGCAGAGTGAGAGGGAAATATGCGTTTATTTTCGATTTATTATAATTAATTAAAAAACCAAACACAGTATATCTTTAAAACTTTATTAAATAATTGCTACAACTACATATATTATTTATTGTAAATTTCTGTTGTACTTAAATATCGTAGTTTGTCAATGAAAATAGTTCCTAATTTCATTATTAGAGTATGGCATTTAAATAAAAACAAAATTTATGACAAAAACTGTATACAGTTGCATTCCTTAGAGCAATGGGAAGTATCTGAAACTATTTTAAAGATTATACCAATTATGAGTTTATATATATTTATAATAAACCGAAAACAGACTCATATTGCCCTCTCACTTTGCAAAATCCTATCCTTAATAAGAAATCTTGTAAATGTCGAACCAATGCAAGTAGTAAAGAAAGCCTACCTCACTATTTTTCATTCGGTAATCAGTTATGCAATCATCACTTGGGGTCATTCGGCACATAGTGGTCATATATTTTCTATACAGTGTCATGCCATTCGATCTATGTGTTTTGTGGGTTTGAGAGAGGATGTTAGGGGGAAATTTAAGGATATAGAAATTTTAACTTTGCCCTCTGTGTATATTTATGAATGTCTTTTGTTTGTTAAAATGAATTTAAATCAATATAGTCTTGTAAATGATATACATTCCCACAATACCAGAAATAAGGGCCACATTAAAATAAATTATATAATACTAAACCACAGTCACAGTATTTTTTAATAAACTACCAAAGACGATTATAAATCCAGATTTTAAGCAATTCGAACAAAAGATAAAAGAAATTCATACAGAAAGTGCATTTTACAATTTTGTTGAGTTCTTAAATACCGACATAAATTATTAATTTTAATTTGTTATGACAGTGCATCTTTGTATATGTAACCACGTACGTATATTTTTTGTTTGTAATTATGCACCTGTTTTCTTTTAATATCTTGTTTTATATTTATCTCAAAGTATGTATGTACCAATTTTTACTGCATTATCATTTTAAACATTGTATATAATATACAATGTTTAAAATGATAATGACGTGTCTGATTGTGTAATTGCACTGAAAAGGCAAATAAAGAATTAGAATTTGAATTTGAATTTGAATTTGAATTTGAATTTGAATTTGAATTTGAATTTGAATTTGAATTTGAATTTGAATTTGAATTTGAATTTGAATTTGAATTTGAATTTGAATTTGAATTTGAATTTGAATTTGAATTTGAATTTGAATTTGAATTTGAATTTGAATTTGAATTTGAATTTGAATTTGAATTTGTTGAATTTGAATTTGAATTTGAATTTGAATTTGAATTTGAATTTGAATTTGAATTTGAATTTGAATTTGAATTTGAATTTGAATTTTTGAATTTAATATAAAATAAATAAATAAATAAATAAGTAGGAAGAAGATAAACCAGTCAAACGATAAAGGAATATGGCAACTAAAAATGACGCTGGCTTTCGTACTAAAATAAGTGTAACAAAGTGTACATTGGACTTGAACAAGTCTAGTTAATACAATTAATGCACATTTAATTAGTATAATGATAGGTGCAAATTCATTTCTAAGACATAATAACATTAAGGAGAATATTCATTAGGTTTTCTATACTGTCTGTCTATTCTCAAAACAGAATCATGCAGAATATTAATTACATTTACCATATTAAATTGTTGTGTGTTCTCGAAACACTTCATGCATATAAGGTGTGTATTTAATGAAGGACGGTCATTATTCATAATAACACTATGGTGGAAGACAGTGAGCGAGAATGTATTACCATAATTATTAATTGCCGTTAAAACCAAAAGGGCACAAAAGGTGCTATGCATATAACATTAGTTCATGGGTCAAATTACTATTATTTTTTTAATTTACGGTTAATTTTTTGCTATCAACAATTTACCAACAGTGATTTCGGGTATTCCACTGAACTACATAATAAAATGGAATGTCAATGTCCATACCTATTTGTACGTAAAATTGAACCTCACGCAAATATGGCGACCAGATAGAGGCGCGCAGTCGCATTATGGAGAATGCCAGGGGCGGCTCTATTTTTACTACAAATCACGTGACTCAGCTTCTCGATTTGAGAATTTCTGTCAATAGCCTTTAGCCAAGATAATTTATATAGTAAGTTTGCCTTCTAATCACAATTTTGCAGACAAAAATGTCTGTTTGGTTATGTTTTTTCTTAATATACTCTGACATATTTTTCCACTGCTGCATTTATCAATTTTTAACGGATTCTTCAGTTTTCTCATATCAATATGAATTATCGAGTTTATTGCTTATAGAAATAATGCAATAATTTTTTAAGTCTTGCTTGTTTCACACAGTGATTCGAGTGGGATGGGTCGAAATGAACGGTTGTGCATCTGAAACTCTCCCACTTAAAACCGTTAAAAACCCGGTAAAACTGCGTTAAAGACAAAGCTTAGGTGAATTGTAGCTTAAGAAATTGGGAGTAAATTGATGTGTAGTAACAAAAGAACAAATTTGAAATATAATTAATATTTTTAAAATAACTAATACAGAGTTATTTAGTGGCAATCAGTGTGGTGCCCAAAGAAGCGAGCTTAAAGAAACGGACATATAAACACGACCCAGACCCAGGCATATAAGAGATAAGTACCTCTGAGTTTATTTAGGTCTTAATGACTACAAGTGTCTGCCCCATAAAACCATTGAAGTGTTTAGGTCCAAACCCTTGAAAAATCCACATCTATTGACAAATTTATGAGAGCAGTAAATTATTGAAATATGGTCCAAATAAATTGTGTTTAATCATTATAAAAGTATTTAAATGAATTTAATTTAAATTATATCCGAAATAATCAATAACGTATCGTAAAGTATGGTCATATACATTTCTTTCTTTCAAATTTCTTTTTTTCATAATTATTAAAAATACTCAAACGAATTTAATATAAATTAAACCCGTAATAATCAAATGCATTACTCTTGAAGTATGGTCAGAACACTTTCTTACGTAAATTTTCAAGTGGGATTTTTTATACTTATTAAAAGTACTCAAACGAATTTAATTTAAATTAAACCCGAAATAATCAATGAGACATTGCGTCAAAACTGAATTCTCACAGCACTTCAACGGATGTATGCATGGTGCAGGCTCCTTTCAGGAAAATGGTATTTTTTAAGAAAACATACACATACGCAGATGATCTCCTAATCGCCGCAGGACCAGGTGCGTGCGCAGGGGGGCAAGGGGGGCAATTGACCCCAGGCGCGGCATGGTTTGAGAATTTTGGGATAGTGACAATTATTTCATATCTGATGTTACATACCAAATATTAGTTTAACTTCGTTTTTATGCATATGCCAAAAAAAGTGAGATTTTAAGTTCCACTGTGATGTGTTATGTGTTTATTTGGTTACCCCTGGTTGCCCCACAGGCGCGGCGAGGTTGAGAATTTTGCTATAGTGACAACCATTTCATATCTATCTAAAAAAGTGAGGTGTTAAGTTCCACTGTGCTGTGATATGTGTTTATTTGCTTCCCCCCACGGTTGCCCCCTCCCCGAACATATTCCTGCATACGCGCCTGCGCAGGACACATCTGGACTGAAAACTAACTTCAAGGAAAGTCTAATGGAGTGAGATCCGTCAACAGAAGAGAGCTGGACCAGCGGAGAGGAACACAAAATAGATGAATACTTCCTAAAAACAATGAACAAATTAAAGTAGCTAGGAACACACCTGACGAGCTAACTTGAACGGAGAGAAACGGTAAAGGAGATAATCAAAACGAGTCGCAAGGGCAATCATACCGTTCACTGAGAAAAATAAACTATCATGGGATCTTACCAAATGTATGTACATAGCCGTCGAACGGCCAACGATGACATATGGAATCAAAAAACGCGGCAACAACAAAAGCCAACAGAATAAGTTTTTGAGAAGAGCAGAAAGGGATATCGTCCAACTACTCGCAAAACCAACAAGACGAAAACAGCGGCATCAAACATCAACACTACTAGGAGGAAAGACAATTAAAAAAAAGGATAGAAATGTACGCAATGAAGTACTGTGGACATATCCAAGGAAGGGACTCAACACATCTACTGAAGAAAGCGCTAGCACCGAACATCAACAAACTAAAAATAGGGAGACCATACTACAGCTGAGAACAACAACTGAGAGGATCAGGATAAAAAAAAATTGGACACCACAAAGAAATCGCAACGATATATACTCTACCACAATCGAAAACCGAGGAATCAGAAGACTCAGAAAAAAAAGATTTGAAGAAGCAGAAACACAAAAAGAGAAACATAAACACTCCATATTACGACACAACGCGCGGCAACATATTTCACAAGAAGACTCAGAAGAAGCAGAAGTCCAGAACCAAAAACACACAGAAAAAAAAGGGAGCTTAAACGCTCGCTCACGACACAATGCGGTAACGCATCTCACAAATACCTACACCTCCCATCCCACATTCCTTTACCATGCACTATGGGGCTCTCGCTGCTGGCCACAAGCATGACGTAGCAGGTCCAGCTCTATAACCCTGGGAGTGGCAGCAATTCCTACCGCATGCTTGGTAAATCAATCAATTAATCAACTATTGCTTGTTTCACACAGTGTGTGCAAGATAAAGTATATATTCAATGTACAAGTGTACAGTAAATCAATCATGTCCTTTACTTCACATAGCGACAGCGGACTTGTCCTTTTCTTGTTGTAAGTCTAGAAAATGCTTACTGTATGGCTGTTTGCACAACTGAACTGATTTGTGCAGATTGAAATCAGCAAATAAAATATCTTTCATTCAGAGCTGGGTAAAGTACTCTGGTAAAGTGCTTTGAAGTAGTACTTGAAAGACTTTAGGGCTTCAAGTACTGTGCTTCAATTACTTTTAAAAGAGGGTACTTTGTACTTGACATTTGAATTACTTTGCATAAGTACTTGGGGCTTTAAAGCCCTTTCAAAGGGCTTCAATTACTTTCGAAAGTGCTTCAATTACTTTTAAATACTTCAATTACTTTAGAAAGTAATTGAAATCCTTTTGAAATGCTTGAAGTATTTCTAAAGAATGTGCAAGCTTTTTTTAAAATTCATTCAAGGCCCTTCCAGACAAGTCTCATCATGAATTATCAGGAACTAACAGAAAAACAAAGTCGCTTGTGTTCACTGTTTAGTGTTTAGTTATCCATAATTGGTGATGCAGGAGTGTGATTACCATTGCTGTTGTGTATTGTGAAATAAAGAAAAGGTGATAAGTTTTAGTTTTGGAATAATTGACGACTGATCCCAGCAAACATTTAGGTATTATTTGACGTCAAAACTACCTAAATTATGTATAATAAATTTAGTCGCAAAATAAGAATTAACCATGTTTTGGTAAAATTTACGTTGACGCTACGTGAAATTGACATAAGTGGAGAATAAGACGACGCCGAAATTAAGTTATATCGACTAAGACAGGTAAAATATTACACATAAATCATACTTGTAGTTGCTCAATATATTTGGTTACTAATACCTGTTTAAATTTGAAGTCAACTCCACATCGAGTTGACTAGCTTTACTAGGTAGAACTTACGGACATATGTGAAATTGGAAAATGACACCAAGAGGAAAAAAAATAGATTTTTATACTTATTTGGTATTTTTCTCTATACGTAGTCGAAATATTGTCAGTCAACTACAAATTTGAAGAGATACCTAACTCACAATAACAATACAAGATGAATGTCTGTTAGTCCCCTCGGCAGTTGACACACGTTGCAGGTGATAAGTGGTAACCAATTTTAACTAGCATCTGAGGTTGCAAAAGAATTAAATTTTGAAGATCTAGTTATAAAGGTACACTTATAAATAAGTTGGCGTGGCGTTTTAGAGAGGTGGTAAATAATCCACATTTTTGTAGCAGTATATTTATATACCCAAGGTTTAAGATAATTTTTTTTCAGAGAAAATATGAAAGAAAATGTTAAACAAGGGATACTGCAACTGAATCTGGAAATTAAAACCACTGAAACTAAAGCCAATAAGGTTTCGGTTACAGTTCTCGATAGTAGCTATGTTGATGATGGAGATATCATCATATATATATAGTGAAAATAATAACAAGAGAAGAGAACCAAAACAGTATGGGATTGCTGTACAGAAATGGCAGAGAAATCTGAAGCACTAATTGTGTAGATTCTTATAACGATAATAAAATCCTGAATAAGGAAGTTGAACAATATTTAAGTATTGATTTATTAGAAAGAAGAATTCACCAATTCTGTGGTGGGAAAAAAACTGCAAGCGATTCCTTCAGCTGTCGTTACTTTGTCATAAAATTTTGTGCTCTCCAGCAAGTAGTGTTTATTCGAAAGAAATGCACGATGTGGAAACAACGTCGATCAAATAGCAAATGAGTTACATGTTCTTGATAGTTGATATTACTTTATCACATTCTCGATAGATAATAAACAAGTTTAAAACATTTTCTGGGGTGTAATTTGAACGTGGGGGCATTTTTTGACATAAGAGAATGACTGGAATTAGTGATTGTTTCTAATCATGGCTGATTTGATAAAATTTTTACTAAGAATTCTTGAATTTCTAAGAAAATCGCAAATAATTCAGAAAGCCGTAAGTTAAACGCCTACAACATCTACATGAGGAAAAGGAGGATTTAATTTTACACAATTTATTGCAATCAAATACAAAGTGTTCTATTTGACTACAACAAGTTTTCGCAGTTTAAGGTTGACAAAAATTATCTAAAAAATTCAACACTTGGTATATTATTATTGAATTTCTTTAAACTGTAGAGCATAGCTCACCGTATGGCCTTCCTGCATGCCAAATAACAAATAAGGATCTTTTATGCGATAAAAGTTATATACCTGTCAATTTTTTTGTAAAATGTTAAATATCTCTGAAACGGCTGGCTGGGTTTTGGGATAGACTGTGTTTATTTTTTCCACTCAGAATTTTTCGGTCTTTTCGAAAACTTCGAAATATATAGGGTATTTCATTTAAAATAAGCAAGTTGGCATGGACTTCCGGTATAAGCGGAAGTGTCAAATGCTTGAAAATATTTTATTTGGATTGGCCATACTGACACTAGTAATTCCCTAAATTTTGAAAATTATCTGGGGCGTACTTCTTCCTATATCGATTGATGCAATTCCCGATAGGACACCCTGTATCCTCAGAAGCTGGAAACGTTTTTGATGAGAAAAGGAATCATGTTTTGGTAGAAAATGTAGAAAAACTGATTTTTTTGCAATTATGAATGTTTGAACAAAATTTGGTCTATTTCTATTTAAAAAACATGTTATTGTTATTTTTTTATGTTTATTGTTTATTAAATCAGTTGATTTACTTTGTTTTACACATTGGAATGTAAAAAATTATATATGATGTTAAAAATAGCATGATAATCTTGTTGGGTATACGTATCCCTTTTGTGTTTTAAAGTTATAAATAAAACCTTTAAAAAAATACATTCACTACCCAGTACCCGACCTGGTCTGTTTTGGTATGAAACCAGCATATCGGATATTTACCAGGTATCCGGTGCATTCCTAATGATGATTGAAGTTATTAGAAAATTACAAAATAATAAAAAAACTTGAAAACATTCATTAAAACTAATACTAATATAAATATAATCAGATACATGATGATTTGCTATTATTAATTTAAAAATGAAAGAATAATCTACTGGTACATACACTAAATCATTATATGATTACAATACAACTATTAACTAATCTCTACATCATTCTCTACGTCGTTTCATCCATGACGGTGTTTCGTATTTTTTCTCAAGCAGTTTTCTCAAAAATTGCTAATCCTTTAAAAAAAAAACTTCAAATAAAAAAGTTTCCTTCATCCTTTATCTTTATTATACTTTTCGCAAAAAGAAAGAGTATATTGTATTTGATCGGCACATTTCTAAATCAGTAAATATCGCTCGTAGAGAAAAAAATTTTTATATCGTTATGTTAGTGAACGAATTCTGAACAACTTTCAAAATGTCCGTCTGTCCGTGCGTCTGTCCGTCCGTCCGTCTGTCCGTCCGTCACGTTGCTTGTAAGCACGATAACTCAAGAAAGAAAAATCCGATTGTATTGAAATTTGGAGAGTAACTTAGTGTTAGCTAGAGGAAGAACCCTATTGTTTTTTTAACAAAATAGATTGGTAAATAAAAAAGTTATTAGTAATTTAAAATTTAAAAAAATATTTTGTACATTTTTTTATGGTTTGTAATAAATAGAAACCTTGCGAAATGTTATTTCCTATCACTATTTTTTTTTAATACATTTTACTAATGCGTGTTTCCCAATAATCACAATAAATTTTCTAATGGTATATATTACGCTCATTAACAATTTTAGTAATAAGAAATGGTGGTGTAGCGGCAAGAGTTTCGTCTCGCAATCCAAGGGTCCCGGATTCGATCCCTCACATCGAGATTTTTTTTTTCATATATTTTTTTTTTCACAACAAAGTTGGTATCACAAAATTTAGAATGTCCAAAAACTAGCATTATTTACAAGAAAAATGCGAAGAGTATCCTATAGAATATGTAACAATTATATAAAAAGCTCAGTAAATCGGCGAAGAGTATAATGCTTCCTCTAGTTTATTTACCATATATGTATATTGCGAAAGAAAAAAAATCCTGTTCTGCAAATTCTCACTTCTTGTAGACATAGCATTAGAAAAAAATTCACGCTGTTTACACTTATTAAAATTTGAGTTTTCATTTGTATTTTCAGAACTTCAATTCAAATCAATATAAAATGGTACCAGTTTTTAGAATCTTCCCTTTTCGAAACGCTATAACCTCCTCAGTCCCCCACTATTGACTGGCCCATTTAATTAGTTCAAAACATCACTCACCGTGCTCATACGGCTTTACTTTCAGTTTTGAGCATTAGACAAACTCCACAATCAATGTTGTGTCAATATATAGTTTTAAATATTGATTTATATTTAAATAAAATATTATATGATATTGTTTTTCAATATATCCTCAAAAAAGTTTAACCAATTTTGATTCCATATAGTCTATTAGTCTATTTTCGGTTCAATATTAAGTTTTGTACATTGAGCCAATGTATTCAAAATATTAAGTCAATATCAATCCAATTTTAATATTCTACCTGAGCAAAACATATCTTTCTTTGCAAAATAACGTACGACATGGACAGATTTTTTTGGGTTCTATATTGAATTAAAGTCATTATTTTTAATAAATGTAACTATATATTTAAATTTTGTTTTACTCGCACATTAACTGTAATATAATTAATTAATAGTAAATTAAAAAAAGTTTAATAAACCTTAATTATTAATTATTTTTAATGTCAATTAAGTTTACAAAAAAAAAATTCAATTCAAAACTGAACTAAACACGTGGTATAATTGATTTATCATTAATTATAACTCTAAATGTTTACCGATCAATAATTATCTGTAGTAATGAACACAATATAATTTAATTCCAGCATAACCATTCGAAAATGATTTACAAAAACAATCGTTGATATACTTCAATAACATCTTTTCAATCAAAGTTGATATTCAACTGTTAACCTAGCATATTTGAGCCTTAAAAAGCAACAATCTATCAAGTAAATTTCAATAAAATTGCCACGGGCCGAAGGCAAAAAAAAATTTTGCGTTCCTTTTCGCGTTTTATTTAAAAAATACAGTTTTATACCAATTTTTTCTTGTGATATACGGTAGTTCTCGTAGTTTTTTCGAAAAATATCTGTTTGAATTGACCTTAATGAAGATCCCACAACGGGTTTGCCTAAATCATACAATTCAAAAGGTTTATTTACTTAGATATCATATCATCTAATATGAAATGCACCAATTTGCTATTTCGTACCTTTCAGATAAAAAAATTTAGAAGATGCAAATTGTATTCCACTTACGTCATATTCTGCAAAAACAAAGTTACAAATTATAACCGATAAGTAGGGCTCGTCAGACTAAGTTCAAAATTGAACATTTTCACATTCGCTTATGCCGTTTTCTATAAGACTTAGGGCTGGCCCGTTGTGCTTCTGCTAAAAATTTAGGGAATTCCCCTATTCAGGTCGGATTCTGACCTAAAGGCCAAAGTCCTTCCTATAGCCTACCATGATTTTGACATGTTTCCTGCTTAATCGCAGGATTTGTTCTGCTCACTTCGGCAAGAGCTCCGAGATAAGGAGCTTCGCTTGCAGGAGTCCTGGGTGGGAGGCTCAAAATTCAAGAAACTGGGAACGAGTCCAGTTCTCTATCGTCTTCTTGGTATTTGCTCTAGGGTAACCGAGAGCTGACTCCGGACCCAGTAAGGGCAGCTGACTGTCAAAGTACAACTTTTTAATAACTCAGAATCTATTTAAATTATTTTCAATATCTAGTAAACAAATATTTGGAAACGTCGAGAATACCAGAATATTCGATTTCTGGAAACTTCTAGATTAAATCGAGAACTCTCAAAATTTATTATAAAAGAACAGGCACTTCGCGGCCACAAGCAGTTCAACCCAAGTTCAGAAACTCATCTCAAGTTGTGACAGTCTCTACACGAATAAACTAACTCGAAACATCCGAAACAAGTAACAAGGCAAATAATTCACACTTACAAACGTCATCTAATCTACTAATTAGTGCTAATAATTAATAAATATTTTATAAAGTATTGTGAGAACGTGAAACAGACAATATTCGTTTTAAAACAAAAATCATCATGTTTAACATCAACAGACTTTCTCTTATTCTAAACAGACTTTCTCCTATTCCAGTCCCAAACCTCCCTATACAGGGTGTCCGTAAACAAAAAGTAAGGTAATCGGTGCAGTGTTTCCGAGTGGATGTACTTTCTCCCCGAAAGCCTACTTCTTCATAACCAGAGCATCTGCAAACTCGATACCTTCATTGTTACTGTATCCAGGCACTCAAAAAGGTTTGACCCAGTTGGATGACCCAAATTCACAGAGGGCCTGTTTACAGTTTAAAACCGATATTGATATGGTCTTAACTGATGCCCTTATGGACCGCTAGACTATTTTCCTCTGCATTGACCAAAATAGAAAAGATCTCTGTCTCATATACCGTGGCAAATATACCCCGGCTTACCAAGTTAAATTGAAATTCACCCATGTGCTGTGCTCTGTAGGTCACAGGACCTTCGACAGACTATCCTAAGAACACGCAAAGACTGGTGGATTTCGATTTAGCATTGTAAACTCTTTGTACTTGCGTTTAAATTTTTGCTGCAGAAGATGACGTAAGCAAGAGTGAACATTTTCCATTTTGGACTTATTCTGCCCGTAAGCTGTTGACGGACTTGTGGTTTACATATTTCAATGTTGTATGTTATAATTTGTAAATTACATTGTTCCTGCAGATTATGACATAAGTGAGTGTGACTGGAACGTTAATTTCGCATCTTGTTGTATTTTGTGGCCAATACCAACAGACAGTTTGGTGAATGCCATATTAGATGGATATATCAGAGGTCAAATCTTTTAAATAACATGACGTAAGTAAATCCATTGTGAGCTCTGGGTGTACAGTATCTTAGTTTATTCTTCTTCTTCCACGTTCGTCTCTTACTATTAAAAGTATATTTTATTCAAAGGCTCGGGCTCTACCGGCAAGGGACCAGGTATCACTAAATCAGGTGATGACCGGTGTCTCCCCGTCTACTTTTTCACAATTCCATATAATGTCGTGTTCCCTAGTCGAGACGTTTAGGAACGTGATAAAATGCATCTCCTGAGTCCCGGTGGTCTGGAATGGTATACAGACGGATCCAGGAGGGAACCGGCGCAGGCATACACGGATGCAAACCAAGGGTTCGTATATCGGTGCCATTTGGTAGGTACTCCAGTGTGTTCCAAGCAGAAGTATATGCCATACTACTGCGCGCAAGCGAAAATTTCAGCAGAGGTTTCGTAGACAAACATATTTATATATGTAACGACAGCCAGGCGGCTCTGAGGTCCCTTGCACCAAACAAGGGCTGGTGTTGAAGTGTCGAAATATTTTGACGGAGCTCTGTGAATGCAACTAAAACTAGGTTAAACGCATATGGGTGCCCGGACACAGTGGTGTGAAGCGCAACGAAGAAGCAGATCATTTGGCAGGAGAGGGAGCGAAAACTCCCTTCCCTGGTCCTGAGTCAGCCTCTCAATAGAGAAAAACTAGAGGGATGATGGGCCTGATAACAGGACACTGTCCTCTGAACAAACACCTAAATACAACGCGGTTGAGAGATGATCCTATTTGCGCTCCACTAGGAGCATCAAGGTATAGGCACCTCGAGTGGCAATTCTTGCATCCAGAGGAACTACGGGATCTACCTTGGAACAGACTGCTGTCCTTCGTGGAAAGCACTGGTCTTCTCTAAGGGATCTTATACGACGCGAGTGTATAATGAACCGACAGGCTTGAGTACTGCGATATCCGCTCGCGTTCTTAATAATAATAACAACAATATAGATTAGGTTTGAATCCGAAGAGGTTAGGTTAGTTTTGTAGTAGTATTTTGGACAATATCAATTAATACATTAGATTCAATTTAACTTATCTCAATCAGCAGAGTTTTAAAGTAAATCATTTTTTTGTTTGCTTGTAGTTTCAGTAAAGAATATTTTAAAAGGATCTCGCAAACATCAGAAAGAATAATGTATGAAAAATCATAAGTTATGCCAATAACTACCAACTTTTGTTTAGCACAACGCTAAATTAAATACATCATTTCATAATGACGTATGTTATATCCGTTCTATTAACATTAAGATAATTAACTTCTTGCATGTAACTAATCAATTATTATACTCTACACAAATATGAAAAGCAAGAGTATATTGCATTTGGTTAGCAAATTCTGAAATCTTTCAAAAATTACTGTAATTTTTTTTTTTTTTGTAAGGACGATACGTAAGAAGTTTCATATTGAAAATAAAGAAATTATAACCAATAATTTATTTATTTTAAAAAGCTAAGAAGACTATTAAAATATATTTTAACCATCTGTACAACATATATCCTACTGGCCCTCAACATGATTACTTTGTCCTATCTGATATGATCTGATATAATTCCAAATTGTAGTGAAAATCACATTCTGAGCCGTTACACTTTATTACAAACCTTAGAAAATATAACATACTAGATTGATATGTATATATACTGATACATCCAAGTCTCACTTAGCCAAGTTGTGCATATTATACCCCACAAGAAAATACTCGAGCTTTGTCTAAACTCCCTCTGGATATGTAGATTTTTTTCTGCAGAAACCATTCCTATACCACACGGCATAAAATGTGTTATATCAAACAATATAACATTTCCATCATTCTCTTCGACTCACTCCCTGTTCTAACAGTTACTGAAAATACCTACAGCCCAAGCATTATTTTAAACTTATTCATCATGAAAACTAAATTACTGTCATCCAAATGGAAAGAAATATGGCATTATCACGTTTGTATGGACTAAAACGCACAATGGTTACAATTTGATGAACTGGTTGACACACTGGCAAAAAATAATGTTAATTTTGGAACCGACAAATGATATATATGTGAATGACTGCTTCCATATTTTTAAGTATAATATGAAAAAAATGGACATACATTTGGCAACAATTTTGCTTTACATCCACCACCAGATATTCATTTGTTCGTCCGAAAATTTCGAAAAACAATGATTTTAATATTCCCCGTAAATATGTCAACATAATAATCAGTTTCTTTGGACATGGATGTTATCCAGCACACCTTGCCAGACTCAATTTAAGTTCAGCATGTTTATGTGAATATTGTAACACAGAAGGCAACCTAGATCATTTAATGCTTAACTGCCAAAAGTATATAAATGAATGCAACAATCTATATACTAATTGAATCACATGCGAGTCCTATGGTTCTCTTTAGTTTACTACATGTTTTCTGTCTAAACAAAGTAGAATTATTAAAACATATATTTACCTTTTTGAGTAAAACTAGAGTAAAAACTATGTTAGTTGTGATAATGTATAGGTCCTGTTCTCTAAAGGGCCCCATTCACATTAAGATCTGTATTGCTACACGTATCGATACAAAAGTCAATACGTGTATCTGAGATTTGTGTCAAGTATCAACTTTGCCATACATATTGGAATCATGAAACATCAGTTCAGTTCAATACGCGCATCTGAAATGTTACCTCCCCAACCGGTAATTATAGCAGTTGCAATAGTACTGTCAAAATATTTAAAAAAAGAAAGGCGTCGAAAACTATGCATTTTTTTATAACAAAATTGCGGTCCGCATTGGGCTATCTTTCTTTGCACTTGTCAATCAAGTCTCTGATGGTTGCTACTTCGCGAATTTGCCTATTTGAATACTCTTTTGATGTAGAATTCCACAAGCAGGGATACAGTTTATATATGTTTAAGAATTCCTCCCAAAATTCTCGATCATCCGACATATTTTATTTTTAAGAAATATATTATTCACGTTCGTATCTCGCTACTAGATACAGAAAAATATATACTGCAATAAGTATCTGTCTCAGGTGCACGCTATCGAAGTTTCTCGACAGTGAAACAAACGGCGATACCAGCTGATACCGACACAACGATACTGAAACAATAAAATACACATAGATATTTGTATCATGATACCGATACTTGTAACATGTAGCGATACAGATCTCAATGTGAATGGGGCCCTTAACCTCATGTTGTTCTACCCGTTTATCGAGGCTTTACCTAGTTTGTACAAGAAAATAAAAACGTCTTGATAGGTCTCTAGACGAGAACCGTGTGTCTTTGTCAATAAATATTGTTATTGTTAAAATTGACTGAATTTAATTTTCCGTTTTTAGATACTCTTAATTTTACAGTTTTAGTACGTTTTAGAGATGACAACAGTACCTAAGGTTTTTCTACCAGGTTCATTCTTGGTATGGAAGTCAAATGACTATTACTGTGAAATTATGTCCTAAAATTTCTGCCTAACCATTTACGAGCTCATTCTACATGCACCAATAGCAAGAAAAGTTTCTATAAACATGTGTTCCTAAATCCTTCCTAAGGTGGCGCCTAAATAGTGATTTTTACTGATTATCTCGAAACACCATAGTAGATAATTATGTCGACATACTCTCGCGATGTGTACTCCGCTATTTTAATTAAGGTATGAAACCCTACGTCAAAAGGTCATTAAGCCCATTAGCAATCGAGGCAGCAATATTTAGTTTAGACCTATTATCCCCGGGAATGGTTTGAAAAGGACTATGAATAAAATTAAAACTAACAGTGTTAACACTATAAAATAATAAATCATAATAAGTTGGGTAAAAACCAAGAACATCACAATTGGACTACAAATTTCCATTTTTCTGGGTTCTCTAGACATTACTATCACACTTTCTGCGATGTTCCGTAGGACTGTTGAATAGCTACTCATATTCTTGTTATAAAAGGAATTTCTATAAAAAAATCGTCAGCTACGGAAAGCGGTTGAAACCTCCCCACCTGCTGGATCTTGATGCCAAAAAGAACACTAAAAAATATGAGCTGACAAATATTATTTTTGTCTTCTGGCCTCGACCGATTTTTCACTAAATCGGTCGGGGAAGGTTGTTGTTTGGTTGCTTGTCACTAATGTCAGATGTCAAACTGACAGATGCCAAATGGTCTCAGGAGAAGAAGATTAAAATGACAGCTGTCAAATTTTTTGTCGCTAAACTTTGTTAGTTCTAAATTTGTCAAACTGACAGCTGTCAAAAATTCTGGTTCCAAACTTTGCTGTGGGATTTTATTTTTTGACAGTTGTCGAAAATGTTTAGGTTGGTATTGTCCTTGGTTTGGTTTTTAGGTTATGTTAATACTTTTTCGGTTGTGATTGCCGGAAATTTTTCCGGCGTTGTGACGAAAATGGATTCAAGTTTCTCAGACTTTTAATGTCACGTTTATTAGTTTTGGGCAAAAAACTTACTTTTGGCCCAGTTTTTCTTTTTTCACGGAAACCAAATTGAAAGGGTACGAATGTGATATATCGTTGAAATCGGAATTTTTACTGCTTTTCAATGGTTCGATTACAAATTGTAAGTATTCATAAAATAAACAACTTGTTGTGCCAAAACGGCACTAAACGTAATCCAATTTCAACCAAAACCTTTTCAGATCTTCTGGAGCACTAAAGAAAACCTCATGCAAAGTTTCATCCAAATCCGTTTATTAGTTTGCTCTCGTGCTAATATACATACATACGCACACACACACAGACATTTTTCAAAAACCACTTTTTTGGGTTCCAGGGACCTCAAAACGTAAAGATTTTCAATTCAATGTCAATTTCAGTAGATTTTATTGTGGGGAGGTTAAAAAATATTTCACGATGCATGGCTATCAAAATTGTTTATACGGTGACAATTTAATTAAATAAGTATAACAATAAATGTGTTATTAGATTATTGCGATAAAAATATATGCAAATATATTCAATGTAAATATTAAGAGGAAGTGGAAAAACACCGGTTTGCGTAGAAAGGATTATGTTACCTTTTTTGCGCATGCATTTCCGTAATTTAACAACTATAAAGAACAAATTAGTTATTATTTTAATACTACAACAATTAATTTCAGATTTAATATAAACTCCCTATCTGAAGAGAAAAAGAAACGTTAATTTAACCATAATCTAAAAATAATTATAAATAAATGGAAAATCGTGGATAAATAGAAAGTCATGCCAATATTTTAAAGATGCATTGTAAGATGCATTAGGATTAAGAATAAAATGTAAGCATTATTAGGGACCATAGGGAACTTACAGGAAATGCATGCTTTAAATATAATTGTTACTGCAAAGGAGTTAGCTTCAAACACTAGAGATAATTATCACATGTAGTACCATTAATGTGTTAGCATCAGTTGCTGCACTACTTCTAAAGATACAGTTGATGATAAGAATATTTTAATAACCAATAAAAAAAAACGCTCCACTAAATCCATTACGCAAAAGGGATTTGATATTACCTGTAGAATGTAAAATTAAGTTCTTTGGCCAAGAATTTCTTTATTCAACAGTGGAATCTCGCATGATAGAATTTTAATGTTCAGCTCATCGAAATCTTCAACTATTTTCAGCGAACGTATTGAACGGACTGCAAAAAATATTTTTTCGACATATTTAATTACATACTTTTGATTTAAACATTGTCATAGAATCGGTGTATAGTATTAGTGAAATATTAATTACAATTTTTATCAAAAAAACGTTGGACTTTGAAAAAATGACATCACATACACCCACTAATTTCAATTTAGGGTACTGGAAGGCACATCTGGCTAAAGTTGTATTTATTACCGTTAAATAAGCATAATAAGACTCAAGGAGCAACATAGTATACAAATGAAAAACACGCTTACGATTCCGGTTTATATATTGTAAGTTTATGTAACACTAATATATTTTCTTGGATAAAATATGGTAAATGGGATGCTTTAACTGATTATTTCCAGTCAGAATTGCAGTCGACCGGTTTTCGGTTTAGTGATGTTATGTGGCCGCCCACAGAATATATAAATAAAACTTACACCTTTGCTAAAAAGATTATTGGCTTGTTCACATAGGACATGTTGAAGACAAAGGCCATAATATATATTGTTCTGGCAAAAGGCACTATGCTATAGCAAATAGTATAATTTTTCGCCTTTAAATTTCAATAAAACAAATTGTGCGGATCAAACATTTTGGGAAAAATAAATAATAAATGACGCAAATTGCAGGTTAATGTTTATTTATCTTTTTTATTTCAATAATTTATCCAACTGGTGAAACCCACTGACAAGGTAAATAAAAACACAGCTAAAAAAAAAGGAAAGAACAATGAAAAATAAATAAAAAGGAATGAAACAATAGAAAAAAAGCAGACTAACAAAACAGCAAGTAAAACAACAACAAGTAAAACAACAACAAAAAAGTATGTAAAGAAGGAGTTGAGTAGATAGGTTTTTTATCGGCTAGCGTTTTGGTGCTTGTGGATTTATGTATGCACATACTTATTCAAAATCAATTTGATCGGCGAAAGCCCATGTTATCTACGAAATCTCATATTAGCATTTATTGTCGACAAGGGCCTAAACATATACCATATTGTTGACAACTTCACACTCACCAACTTAACGTGTTTCGAAATGAAAACTACTTGCTCGGTCTATAATAATAATTAGTGAGGAAAATAACGCCTTACACTCCAAAAAGGAAACACGAAGCAGCTACGGACATGTGTTTCGGAATTATTGTTCCTCATCAGCGCCAGCGTAGCGTAGCAAAAAAAGGGATCTAGAAAGGACAGATAGGAGCAATAATTGAAGGTTGAAAGCACAGTACACAGTACTCTTATTTGTGCAGTCATATCTAGATCGGTCTATTTAAGACCTTCACCGACAGTCGGCACATAGAACGCCATGTGGACTGCCCAATTTCAACCTGGCAAGTCAAATAAAATAGAAAGGAATTAGTAAGGTCAAAAACAAATAGTGAGGAAAATAACGCCTACGAAGCAGCTACGGACACGTGTTTCGGAATTATTGTTCCTCATCAGCGTAGCGTAGCAACAAAAAGGATTTAGAAAGGACAGTTGGGAACAATAATTGAAGGTTGAAAGCACAGTACACAGTACTCTTATTTGCGCATTCATATCTAGATCGGTCTATTTAAGACCTTCACCGACTGTCGGTGATTAGAGGAATCTCTTGATTTACTCAGAAATATCATGAATCCCGACCCCCCGGTCATCCTGGATGGTACATACAAGGAGTATGCTCACGGCATTTTGTAACAAAAGTCAGGTAAAAAAATCATACATTTGCTCTTTAGAATTTAATTACAAGTAATTTCAATTACAAAAGTCGAGAATTGCCCAACGAGGTTTATGGATGGCATTCAGGAATTTGGTAATAGTGGAGCGGAATTTAGGTTGAAATCGTTAAAAAACAATTCAGAGTAAAAAGATATGGGGCCTAGACCATTTGATAGAGAAACAAATAACGTATTATATTCCTGGTTGACGACCTTTTCCCTTGGTCAAGACAAAATTTGTGAGCATTTAATTTCAGAAATCACAATTTTTCTTATACCGCGCGCCTGCAAGTAAAAAAACATATTACTCAGAAACTACTGCGCTTAGGTGATTCTAGTTTTGATCGAAAGAGTTTATTCCATATAATAATTCTGTATTAGAAAAGTGTCGTAATTCGGCTTATTACATTTTGAAAAAACAATATAAAATTTGAAATAATTTATAAAAATGCTAATATATTGCTTCACACAGGCATAACTTTTTATTTCACGATATCGATTTCAAATTTTTTTATATCAGCCTCTTCCCTAATGTTTAAGGAACATTTTCTGTCATATAACATATTGTCGCATTTCACAGATAAAGGCTATAGAGATATTTGAACACGCGCGTGTCGCATTGGTCAAGTAGCGCATTGTGAGACGTGAAAAAGGAGGGACTGAGATAATACAATAAAGCTGATGGAGTATTATTATTATGGTGCCAACCTGCCATTATGAAATAAAACACAGTTAAGCAAAATTAAATTTTAATTACCAGTGACTGAATAATTTTAAAATATTTGATCGTTTATATTTTTGTCCTGTTTACGTTATAATTTACTTTTAGTTAATTAATCAATTACACAGGTCTACAAAAAATATTGTCTAATCCAAGGACTTAAGTATTTCATGCCTTAAGTATTTTTGTGTGCTGAAACTGAATTTTCTACCGCGTAGATTTCGATAAATCCCAGCACACAAAAATACTTAAGGCATGATGGGTTTAGTCGTTGGAGCAGATTTTTTTTTGTTGGACTGTGTTAATTAAGTGCTCCACTTGGTGGTTTTCCACCTGTATATGACGAACCTCATCCATATCTATTTATAAGGCAAAAATGAAAATAAAGCATTTGATTTGATTTGATTTTGATCATAAAGAAATTAAATAAAAATGTTCAAAAATCAAGTTCTTCATTAATAATTGATTCAATTTGAATCGTAACATTACGGCACTCTACGTAACATTACGGCACCTGTAGGCCGATGCACATTTTAGGTTTTTTCGACGACATGGACATTTTACCGAAATGTGGTTTTTATCTCGGCAGGAAATGTTTAACATACCTCTCATTTCGTCAGGTATTGGTGCTTTTGAAAGAACTGGTCGGATACCTTATTCATGTGTATCTCATCCAAATTGAAAAGTATCAAACTCCTCAATATTAAGTTTATGACTGCTACTCCATATTTTGTTCTGCAATTAACACCCGAAAATCGAAATATTCATTTAATATAAAATAAATAAAGATAAAATTGAACCAACCTAAGCACATGCTGCTTGAAAGAATCTTCTGTTGGAGGAAGTACTGCTGACCATTTTAAAACTGTAATGTTATTAGTTTTCTAAAATCTTTTAGAAATATTGCCATTCAGTCAAATGATACTGTTGTTCTCGTTATGGTTTTGTATTATGTTGCAGTATTTTCTGAATTATTCCGAAATAAAAACATTTATGTTCAAATGGGTAACTTCAATCAGACGACTAATAAACTAAGATACATTGATATAACTTCTATATTTTCGAAACTGTTCTTACTTGTCAGCTTTACATTTATTAACTGGTTGTGATACGACTAGTGCATTTTTTAAAATTGGCAAAAGAACTGCATTCAATGTTGGCTGGAAGATAAAGGAAGATATTAGGAATTTTTCAAATTTCCATCAATCACATCTGGAAGGTGTTCTGCGAATGTTTAGAAATTTTGTTGCGAAATTGTATAAACACGACAATGTTGAGGTCTGGATGACCTCAGAAAACTAATAACATTACAGTTGTTAAAATGGCCAGCACAACATCTTCCAAGAGAAGATGCTTCCAAGCAGCATATTCCCAGGTTGATTTAATTCTATTTTTATTTTTTATTTTTTACATTAAATGAATATGACGATTTTCAGATGTTTATCACAGAGCAAAATATGGTGCAGCAGTCATAAACTTAACGTTGAGGAATTTGATATTTTTCAGTTTAAATGGGAATTATATGAAGAAGGTATTCGACCAGTTCTCTCCACAAAAGCACCAATACCTGATGAAATGAGAGAGTTAAATATTTCCAGCCGAGATAAAAATTGCATTTCGGTAAAATGTTCAGTCTTCGAGAAAATACAAAACATGCATTTTCATTTAACTTTTTTTATGATCAAAATTAACGGTTAAATATTTTAAAATAATGAATTAATTGGTAATTACTATTTATTTTTAACTGTGTTTAGTTTCATAACAGCAGATAGGCATAATAATAATAATAATAATAATGCTCCATCAGTACTATTGTATTACGTCAGTCTCTCCTTTTTCGATGCGCTAGTTCACGTATCTATCGATCTTTATCCCACTCGCAATGCGTTACTTGACTAATGCGACATGAGCGTGTTCAAATATCTCTATAGCCTCTATAGCTAAGAAACATCAAATATTAAATGAGGAAGAAAAGAGAAAATTTATTCTTTAAATAAATAGTGCTTCAATACATTATTCGGCTGCTGTACGTATAGAGCGGAAGCTAGGTGGCTTTTTCGGCACATCATCGTTTTATGAACTTTGAGATATTTTTATGGTTTAATGGATGATAACGATTCATAAAATCGACAACTGGCGGGGCACCTCCTGTCAGGTGCGTCACGAACACTGTCTAAAAATCAGTGAAATTATGTCATCGCTACAGGGCTCATTTTTGTTTTGTGTGTACACATTTTATGTTCAGAATTAATAAAATAAGATCACTAGAAAGTGTGGGCCATCAGAAGGTGTAGCAGAAAGGTAATAATGATACAATACATCTGAGGCACGGTAGGAAGTCAAGTTAGCCGAAAGAGTTAAATTCCTGTATATTTAAGAGCCTATGGTACTTTTGTTGACTCAAAGAACTTTCTGGGAAGGCTATTTTATTATTGAAGGAGCTTATATATACGTTTTAAAAAGGAGCCAGAACTTGTAACGATGAGTTTAGAGTTCTGAGATGAAATATGTGAAAAAATCCAAGGTTCAAGCGAACTATACACATTTTAGATGATAATATCAGTTTTGTCCTAAAATGTTATTGAGATATTTTTAATAAAACTATTATGAAAATAATAAAAGTTCCAGTCGGTCGTTGCCGACTGTGGATGTATTTATTAAGCACGATAATTTTTGTTGAACTTAAAATCTTTGATACATATGGAAAATATAAAACATATACAAAACAGCATGGTGAAATTGGATCATTTCCGTCGTTCAGTGTGATCAGCAGATCATTTCATATAAGCCGAGTTAATATGACTTTAGAGAAAAATGCACCAAAGATTGTTGATTAAAATCATAAAAATGCAAAGATGTACAAGATATCTAAACTGCAATATGCAGCGCGTCTTTCAGGTTCGAGCGAATTTTATGTGGGTTAGATGATATAACAATTTTACCTTAAAATGTTATTACGGTATTTTGGTTAAAACTATTGCCAATACAAATAAAATTTGCAGTCGGGTGTTGCCGAACACCTAAAAAACACTATAACTTCTGATAGAAAAAATTTATTTGTAGATCAACAGAGCCGACTATTACGACACGAACTATAGTTGCAGTCAGAGGTTTCCGACATCTATATCAAAATGAAAATAAAATGTAAGCATGACTGTGTACTTAACCTCAATGGCACCTTTTGAAGGTGAATCGTGCTGTGTTCGTGCAAAATATGAATCAAATAGGTATTCGCAGTCTGCCACGTCCGATTGAAACTTCTACTCGTTTTAAAATAAATCTGTGGAATATATGTCAAAAACTTGAGAAACTAGTAACTTAAACTTAACATTTACGTTGCATTACTAGTTATTAGGCATGTGTTATGAAATGGATAATTATATGCATTTACTAATAGTTAATTGTCACGTACAGGTCAGTCAATCAAAAAAATAACCAACCATTGTGAAACCGGATGAAGGACATTAAATTTTTATCAAAATCTGAAATGGGGAAATAAATTTAATCTCGATTTAATCAGTTATGATATGACGATTTTTGTTATCCTTGTTTTTGGTTTTTAATTGTTTATATTTTTGCAAACTATATTTATTGGAAATTACTACAATTAGGAATACATTAAGGGATGGAGTTCATAACAGTCAAAATCACAATTTTTAATAATCTCAAGATTTTAAGCTAATTTTCGACATTGGTAATTTTAAGCAACGATAAGTCCAATTTGTTTTTAGCTTTATAAGAACCCAAGGCTAGGGCTGATCTATAGTACATGCCGGTATCATCACGCTAAGTAAGTGAATTTAATCGGTTTATTATTGACGGTTTTTAAATTGAATGAAAAATTACCACATGTGGCAGACCACCCAAAATACAAAAAACACCAGATTACAGACAGCTCTCTTGTGCTAATACTATAATTAAGTTAATGTATATAAAATTAACCTTATAATACCTTCTACCTATATGATGACGAAGTAGTGAATTATTTTTTTCGACAGAATTAAGTAAATTTATCTTCTCTGAAGAAACATTGTCAAGAACTGGATTTTAGGAATTATATCATTAAGAAAAAAAATAAACCCAAAATAAATTTCAACTTCCTCCATTGGTAAAACAAAAGTGATAAACAATATTGACTGTAACAAGAGGCCATAGAAATTAAGAAGAACAATAAATGAATGAAATATAATATATATAATATAATATATAATATAATATAATTTGAATATAATTACCCATATAATTTTCAAACGGCAATAAATTATAATTTATTTCTCCTATTTTTCCTAATATCAATGAACTATTACTACTTTATCGAATATTGTTTTAATATCACGGTGTTATTACCTCAATAACAAAATTGTAGCTATTATTGTGAATTGGCACCACAGAGTGTTAAACACTCGTTAACTCTGCTGAGCATGCCACGAATTCCCATTTCATTTTCTCACTTCAGGAAGAATATTACGATGAGGAACTTACGAAAACAAGCAAGGGACTATTTACAATACAACATAAATTACTTCACCACGTTCATGCTGTCATCCATCAATGAACTGGAGCCTCGGTTTTTGATATCAACAGAAGACGATCGTAACAACTCACCACATAGTGTACATTATTACAGAAGACACTCTGCAGCTTATAATACAAACACTACACACAGTTTCTGTCCGAACATCTCGTCGCTATAGATCTCCAGAAGGCATTTGATACTATCAGCCATGGGATCATAGTCAACACCCTACGTAACAAAAAACAAAGGAATATCCTATCCCCCCGACTCTCCACCACGATACTAGACAAAGTAGTACAAAGCACAATAAAATAAACACCAAATTTTAACGAAGACACAGAAATATTGAGAATCCCAATCGTACTAGTATACACCGATGGTCTCCTAATCGTTTCAACTCCATAGAAAACATGAAACCGCATGTGGACACATCTAGACTGAAAATAAACTTCAAGAAAAGTTTAATAATGGTGCAATAGTCATCAACAGAAGAGAGTCGGACCAGTGGAGAAGAATACAAAATAGACAACTCCCTAAGAACAACGAATAAATTGAATAAAGATGCACAAAAGGCTGCCAAAAAGCTTGCAGTTGTCCGAAAGCTGGACTTTACTGCTCGATAATCTGCGAAATTTGTCGAGAATTATATAGTAATATGAATGTTGAAGGGCAACATTTTAGTAATGACGATGATGATAATGGTGAAGTAAAAATGTTAATGATGATAAAGTAATGGAACTGTAAATAGTGAGAGGCCCGAAGTTGAAGTTAACACTGGAAATACATATATACAACCGACAACTTCAAGTGAATCTTGTACAGAACGTCGTATAAAGCGGAAGAGACAACAATTCGACTAAATAAAACATAATCATAAATATAATCTGGTCCACTTATTAAATCGTCAATCCTGACCTTTCTAAATAAACATTGACAATTATTTTTATTTTTATAATTTCCAGCCTCATTTTATATCATTATAGCTTGTATTAAACTTAATTTTATGGACGAAACTTGGAAAATTTGAAGGCCAAGGAATATGTATCTGGCGATGAAATTGCATAAGACCTGTTTTGTAGAGAATTTTATAAGTTTTAATTTTAGTTTAAATTAAACGGGAAAGTCGGAAATCGTGAAAAATCATATTTTCATGACTTTTCTCCCTTCTGGGGGGGGAGGGGGCTCGTCATTTTATAAAGACTATAATGGCAGCCACTCTTTCCGTTTATTTGACAAAATTCGACATAGTTGGCTAAATGTCATCCGACAGTTATAGAAATACAGGTGTGCGGTTGGAACATTACAAAAAATATATACTTTCTTGTGTTAAATTTTTTAGTACAACATTTTGTGATACTTTTAATATCATCATATTATTGAGATCTTACATACTGTGATAACTATACTGTCACATATCAAAATTAATAACTATTTTTCTATGCAAATTTGGCAAATTATCTTATTAGCATATTCCCTATAAATAAATACAAAAATAGAAAACCTAAATTAAAGGATTTCCAAATTTAAATCTATAATAAATAAACTAAATTCATTGCCATTTATTATTTTTCAATATATAAAACATACAGTAGTAAAGCATTTAAAATGTAACAAAGGATATAGAGTGTCGGATTACAATTACTAATTAATAACATCAGGTCATAAGCTTCGGAACTCTCTATTGCGTATGAAGGGAATATGCTGATTAAACATTTCTCAAACATATAAATAGTCCAGAATGAGTGGACAGTGGGAGTCCATTCTGGGGACCCATCTCCTCCTGACATGTGCTTGTGGTAAGAAAACTTTATTTGTTATTTAATTCATATTTTGTGGCTTTGTTGTTTGGCTGCAACCATTATTTAATTAATAAATATTATTGACTATTTAATTGTGTTTAATAATTTTCTAACAGAAAAACCTCTCGCAGGCCAAGTGGCCCTTATTGTGGCCGTCTTAATTTGGCGGTCGTGACAATACTATCTGAAGGAGATACGTTCGATATTGGATTTAAATTTATTTATAACTATTTATATACAATGCTTTACTTTCTTAAGTTATTATGGAACCTGATTATCGAATTATGGGACTTATTATGAACTTAATTTTAATTTTATCAATTCATTATGAACACTATTGTACAACCACTTTGTTATCTTGTCAACCTATCAATTTCTGCTGGCATATTCCCTATCAATCTAAAACTAGGGCACATTACGCCACTGTACAAGATAGGAAATGTGAAACTGATAGACAACTACAGAGCAATAACGCAAAACTCGTCTATATCAAGAATCTTAGAAAAAATCGTTTAGACACGGATCTATGAATATTTAACATCATTCAATCTTTTGAGTGAAAATCAGCATGGCTTCAGATCTAAATATTCAACCATAACAGCAGCATATGAGTTTTTACAATTCATTTACAAATCATTAGATGCTAATAAATATGTTCTTAGCATACTGTTTGCTTTAAGTGGAGCATTTGACTGCCCTAAATCATGCGTTTTTAATTAAAAAAATTGAATCACTGGGAATTCGAGGAAACATCAGTAAATGGATAGAGTTGTAGTAAAATTTGATAACATTTACTCACAAGAAAAGAATATCAATATCGGTTTGCCTCAAGGAGCAGTCCTCTCTCCCCTGCTATTCATAATTTTCATTAACGATTTGAATGCTCATCTTAGTAAAAACATCAAATTACTCTAATACGCAGATGACGTTATAATCGGACTGTGGCTGATTCGCCAAAGAACTAAATACTACGCAAGCAACCTACTAAAAGCATTCTCATACGAAATCAGTTGATATTTAACTTAAATGAAACTACGTATATACAGTTTCATAAAAGACGACAGCCACCTGTTTTAAATCTAATATTCGATCAAGGTACCATTTCACGATCGGCACCTATTAAGTTCTAACACTAGAAGAAAATTTCACTTGGACAAATCGCATAAAGTTGGTATGCAAAAAATTAGATTCCACAACTATTAAATGTATATTATGGACTCGTGCATTCTCAACTCAGATATTCCATTATCTTCTGGAGTGTAGGTGCAAAAATACAACCTGTTTGCAGAAGAAAATCATTCGCTTCATATTTTTCGATCATGCCATTAGATTCATGTCGACCAGTATTTATAGAAAAATAATATTCTAACTTTAGCTTCAATTTTTGCATTCGAGGCAGCTTGTCTACCAAAATAAAAATAATTTCACATTAAATTTAGAGAAAGTCCGTATGTCTGATGCGCCAGCATTTTTAATACACTTCCTGTTGACATAGAAAACCAACAGAGTTTTTCACTTTTTAAAAATAAACTAGGGAAACGTCTAGTAAATAAATGTTTTCCCTGCAAGAGGTTTTCAATAACGATGGCAATGAATGATGTATAAAGTATAGTATAGTGTAAAGTTTTATTATCTGTACCGCTTAATATTTTAATAATGTGTAATGTTTTGTAATTTATTAATTCTGGTATATGTATTATACACTGTAATTTTTAATGATATCGCTAACTACCTTTGTAGCAAACTGTAGCATTATCATGTGCTTTTATTATTTTACTATTTATTGTATTTAAGTGTGTTCAATACTGACCTGTCACATCTATACTATTGTATAGCAAAAATGAATAAAGGATTATTATTATTGTTATTATCATGTTATTACTGTTATTCGTTTAGGCACATACCTATTTTATGTATATCGTATTCGAGACAGGAAAAGTGGTGTAATTACTTGGAAATTAATTTAATAATTGCAGTTTTTAAACGTTACTCACCAGTTAATTTACATATATGGTCAAAATTACCACTTTCATTATCAATGCGTAATTGAGATTTTTATGCAGTTGATTTTACAGACCTTAGGATCAGCTCAGGATGATTTCTAATTAGTTGCTATCGATTAGTTGGCTTAACTGAATAAACTAGAGCATTGATATGGCCTCACAAGAAGTAGTCCGTAGGAATTAGGTCTGGGGATCTTGCAGTATTATACCATGCTATTTTGCTACGTATCCCATCAAAATAAAAATTTTAAGTCTAACAGAAATTACACTTACATACAGATATTTTTATTCGATATTTGAGTTCAGCGTATTATGAAACGGATTTTTGTACAACTGTTTTTTATCTACGATGATTACAACATTTTTTTGTCTAGTCACAATTTACGTGTTTAATTAAATCAAACAGATACAACAATAAGAGCGTTTATAAAGTGTACACTCATATGAAGAAAAATTAAAACCTTCATATTATTCCATTCCAGTTATACCCTGAATTTACTGTTTAATGTAAGCATTACCAAGCAGTTTTGTTAGGCAATTAGTATTTGAATATATTTAAACATGCATTTCTTTAGCTGTTGCATATTCACCGTATGCCAAAATACAAAAATAGAGATACAAAGTAAATTTTACATCTGACATGGCAAATATATAATTTTAAACTGTAACCGCAAAACTTTGTTTTATTAGTATAATCAATGAACATTAGGTTCGTTTACCTTTTTACAAGCGATAATCGTCAATCTATGTGACATTGTATCCAATTTTACACTAAAGGCATCCGAGAACATTCAGCTCGTTATTTAATTTTATGATTTTATGCCGATTTATTTTAATATGCAAACATGCACAAATTGTATATGGTAATCGTAATCGCTTTAGATTCAAGGACACACATCTCGTTAATTTTTTCACTCGGAATCAATTTGAAATCATTTTTTAAATAAGCGCAAATACTTATCACGGCTTTTTTTTACCTACAAATTCAACATTTTCCAGAAATTTGAAAATGAGAAAAGTTTGTAAGATCTGATTGCAATTAATCGGTTAAGACTGCGTGATATAATGTATAAATTAATTTTTGTTGGGCAATATACCTATCAAATAAAATATCTGTGAATTGAGAAGAAGAATCTTACTGATTTTGACAAAATGAAACATTTTATGAACAAAATACACATAAAAAGTGTTCTAATCTTTGATAGGTAAGTGTCGTAAGTACTTACAATTTTAATTATCTTCCGATGATACCATCTGGATTGTCGAAACGTTGGTTAATATGCTATTCAGTATCTTTGTGTTATATAATAAACTAAAATAAAAATAAACAAAATTGGGCTTTTTTGTTAAGTTGTTGTAATCACAAGAACGTGATGGACACAGAGACAGACGGACAAACGTACAGACTGACGAATGTTGAGGACATTCAAGATTCGTAGAGTATAAGGTTGCCTAATAACTCCCCACCAAAAAATGTCATTAGCCAATGAACAGCTGATGTGAAATCACACCAGATGCAGGGCCTTATTCAAAGTATTGTAAGAATTTGTGCAATGTTAATTAAGCAAAGAACTCGTAACTGGAACGGGCTCGCAATAACCCGCTTTTGAGGTCAGTGATAATTATCCTCACATTTTGAGTCACTGTTCTGCATGCTGGTAATGAGGATAAGTTGTAGAATGTAACACTACAGATCATAGTATACGTCACAACATATTTCGGGCTAGTACGGACGGTTCTTCTAACGTGAGATAACTGCGCCGCTACTGCGCGTTCGAAGAACAAGGAAAGTCCGACTTTTCATCTTCGCACTGATTTCTCGCCTAAAAGCCGTATATTCGGGAACCTCATACTCTATAAATCTTGGAGGACATTATAGTTATTCGGAATTCTAGAACTAGCACAATGATATTAATTTTATTTTTCTGCGAGTGATATTTAGGGTTTTAGAAATGAGTCGATCAAATGCAATTTTCGGATATCCGAACATGGCGAAGTTTATAATAATAGAAACGAAAAAAATGGACGTTACATATTTTGTGGGGAATTTTATAAGTTTTATTTCTTGTAGGAAGCTTAATTCGATATCGCTAAAGGTAGACTTTCGCAACATGCGACAGCGACAGGCGACCGAGACAGGCGACAGAGACAGATGACAGCGACACCACCGGTTCAATGTAATTCAATGCAGCTCCGTTCGAAGCATGCGACAGTTCAGTGTCGCCCAGTATCGCACGCTTCGAACGAGGTTGCATTGAATTACATTGAACCGGTGGTGGCGCTGTCGTTTGTCTCTGTCGCCTGTCTCGGTCTCTGGTCGCTGTCGTCTGTTGCGAAAGTCTACCTTAATGGTTAGCGAGATATAAGCAGAAAACTTAATCGTAGCACCATTTTCCCCAGATGGCCCTCTAGCGAAAGAGATAGAGTAGGCAGTCGCATGCTGACCCACCCCCGGGACACCGGGAGCTTCCCGGTGGACCCTCAGAAAGTCTCTCGAAAGGGCCTTAGAGCCTAGATGAATTTTTTTAAATTTTAATTTAAAAAAAAGACAAGAAATATAGCTCGCCGCTGTGCGCCCCTTACGCACCTGATATTCCTAAGTGCAAAATTTGGCAATATTTTCTGATTGACCAACCGCCACGGCTCTTGTCAAACTCTGAATCCAATTTAGTATTCGATGCCAAAGTTAGAAGTCAAGTAGATGGTTTGCTGAAGAAACAATTTTGCTTGCCATGACTTATATACAAATTTTCTAGGTAACAACTCCTGTTTTGGATTATTTAGAAACTGAACGTCTGGATTACGGGCAGGCTTGGCGACAAATTTCTATTACAACAAAGACACTGAAAGCACATCAAAGAAACGTCGATCCCGTCTCAAAATCTACCAATATATTTGTTCAAACTATAAATACTGCATTAGATTCCGATTTATTCATTGAAAATATGATCCCAAAGAAAAGGAGAAGAACTGTCCAAAAATGCTGGGGGAACTTGCCACAGACGAACAAACTAGAATGGATGAATAAAGTCATTTTCGTTTAACTATATACAATGTTATCATGGGCAATATAACAACTTGTTTTGATGAAAGATTCAGCGAACATGGGCATTTTATGGTGATCTGGAATGTCCTGACACCAGAAGGTTTTCCGAAATGAGTCAATATCTCCCAGAAGGTTCGCTAAATAAGATTTGTACAGTAATTCCTTCCTTAGAGAGAGAAAAATTAAAAGAGAAACTAATGATTTTTGCCCATCTGCGGACCCAACTTTCAAAGCGGGATTTCCAAGAGGTACATAAAGTCCTGATAAAATAGATCCTGATTTTTATTTTTCATCTGAAAACGAGGAGGAGGCTTCTGTCGAGGCAGTTGAGAAGTCTGTGATGTGAACCAGTAAACAGGTTTTTTCGGGCATATCCTGTGTTTTTCAAGTACTATGCGAGTATAACCTACATTCTTTAGAATTTCGACAATTGCATTTTGTTTATAAATTTCTTCTGACAATACCACTCACGCAAGCTTCATGCGAAAGACCATTTTGATTGAGGTGATTGAGATTGTTAAAAACGAGACTACGCAGTTGCCTCCTGCAGGAAAATTTGGAAGCGTTATTCCTTATGGCTTGCGAGCCTGAAATAACGACCAATATTTCCACAGAAGTAATTATTGATAAATTATGTCAAAGAAGTACTGCTTTTAAAAGACATCTACTTGGTGGTTATTACCTGTGACATGTTATTGTTGTTCATTTTTTTTTATTGCATTGATAAGTTTGAAGTTTTATTGAGAGTTTGATGTTGATGATAAAATAATGTTGAAATAAATGTTCAGAAAAAAGTTACATAAAAGTTTAATAGAAACCCTACAGCACAGAACATGAAGTGTCAAATATTTTGTCTATGTAATGTGGTTTTAATTAAAATACAACCTGGGGCCCTTTCCAAGTTATTTTCCTGGGGCCCAAAATCGTCCCAGCACGCGCCTGAGAGTAGGAGATTTTTAGTTTCTTTAACAGTAAGCCTTATTATGCTTAATGATAAGATAATTATTCTTCAATATATGCACCTAAACATTTGTAAATGATGGAGGGAAAAACAGGTTACTTCTTAAAATGTGACGAACCATCATGTGTCTCACACATTGCTTTGCAGCAATTCTCCTGGGGCTCAGTTCTCGACTTGAGGGAGTAGACTTAGTGAGAGAAAGGAAAGAGAAAGAAATAGGAAAAGTAATGAAATCAGAAAAGATAAAATACCAATTTGCCATTGGAATAATTTCTAGAACTGAACCCCTGGTGTGGTGATAATAAACTAGGATTCACCTAAACTATTTGGTTTGTTTCCTCCTCTAGAGCGGTTCTTACAATTGCTTTCCGCATACAGACTTTCAGATTTTCAATTCATTATCATTATTGAAGTATTGTCAATAATTATATTACCTTTTATATGTAGTGATTTTTATACATAGTATAATTTATTTTCGCTAAATTGTCTATATAATAACAAAACGTATATTGTCCACAGTTCTCATATTTCTACTTCATAATACATTTAAATTGTCTATATTTTAAGTTAGATAATATTAGTAATAGTTCCAATTATTGTTAAAAACACGCATAAGCTTTTGTACTCGTACACTCTTTGACTAATGAGGGATAAAAAAAACTAATTATGGTTATTATCGGTTCATATTATGGACTGAAAAACTAGCCTACGTTTTTACTGATAGGGAAACCTTGTGTGTACTGTACAACATAAAAATTAAAAATTAAACTTTTTAGATAAAATGAATATAGAAATAGGCGTAACATGCCAGCAAAAAATTTCCCTCAGTTTATCACTTCCATGCACATACAAAGCAGTGACGGTAATAAGAATATTATCAGTTTTTCTTTCAAATGATTTAATTAAGCTATCGTTACATTCTTCCTAATCTTCTTACAGGCACTTTTCATCCACTTGAGCTCTGAAATTTCGCACACATCTCTTCTCCATAACAACAAACTATATAATGGTAGGTCAGTATTTAGCGCGATTAGCTTACAAACTGGAATACCTAGTGAAGGTGGTTTTACCTACTGCGAAATAATTTTAATTAAAAAAAATTCCTCAAGAAGAGCTTCGGATTACACTTAAAGCTATAGGGCATGAACTCTTACCTAATACAAAATTCTGAATTTTGAAGTAGTTATCTCGGTGACTTGAAAGGTGGTTAATGAAGAGTGTTTTAAGAAAACATGATATCAGATTTGTGATATCCTTTCCATTTCATCAGCTGTTTTTCTCTTCTAGTTACTTTTAAAGTAAGACTCTCAAAACAACTATGCCATCCAGGATTTCGCAACTTTTGCACCTTTCCAAAAAAAAGAAAGATGGGTCTAACTGGATTAGAATTCAAAAATTAAATTTCTTATCGACATACAAAGCTACTTAACAGCTACTCTTCAAAATTATGAGTGAAGTACTAGTAGTTCTAACTTATTTAAAAATAGGGCACATATTTTTAACCTCGGCACGCTTACTAGCAATAACGGAACATCCTATATGTACTTTAAAGTATTACAAATGACGACAACTTTGTTAAAAGATTGAACTTTTTTTAAAGACAGTACCAGTGGATCTTCTGCAAAAAATCTAAAACCTTCTACTTAATTTGGGGCAGCTTCTTACACCGTAGGAAAATAAATGATGAAAAATGATGCTGGTTTTCCAACGGAGGTCCACGTAGAGTCATTAGGTTTGTACTTGAAGAGAAAGTCAAAGATCTAAAAGGTGAAATGTTTTCCTGTTATTTAAAATCTGAAGTACCTCACAGCATGTTTTTTTTCTTCAAAATAGATTTCTTGAGAATTTTGTTAAACTTTTCATTACTTTTTAGCATATTCAAAAGGCTAGGAAAAATACTACCTCTTCAGTATTTCGTAACAGCCGGAGAGGCACTAGGTCATCGTTTCTGCTTGGAGAAACCACATTGTAGAAGAAATGGTCTATATACGTCTAGAAACATACAAACAATCGTATAGGCAAGCACTTGTTTTGAATTCAGAGTTTTATGAAACAGATTTCAGTGCATTACAATTAAATTTAATTTTGATTTAAATCCAATGTGTTCTGGCTAGTTGGTTTAAACCAGTGCCATCAGACCAAACACGCACCAATGTGCTCCATAATATAGTCTCTGTAGACCATATATAGACCACGGACCACGGCTTGCTATCAAGCCGTGATTGAGATCACACGTCTATCAGACGACTCCTCTGCGAAGTTAAATACAAAGTGTGTAAGGTATATTTGTATTTTTTGCATAACGCAGTAAAATATAGTGCAGTGCAGTGACAACGTCTATCTGCTGATAACAATAAAGACAAGATAGAAATCAAATACACGAATAGGAAATACAAACATCAGGATAATTTTTAACAAGTTTATTTGCATTAATAACAAACGCATATTTTTATATATTATGCCTATTTTATATATATTACAGAATAAATAACACGTGGTATTTTTTTTATTTATAATATTGAAATAATATTTTCTATAGAAAAAACGTCAAACGGGTTTCGTATATAAATAAACAAGGTCTTGGTTGTATGATAAAATTTATAGATAGACAATAAATCCTTAAAATGTGGCCAGAAAATAAAGGACCACGCTCTAACCTTATGTAAAAGTGGTTTCGGTTAAATTGGCTATATTTTTGATATGTTATGTATTTTGGCATCCTGAACAAATATGTCCATGGGCACGAAGTCCCAAATCCTAAGGATTCCGAGATACGATACGTTAAAGTTGGATAATTTATGTATATCTCAAGGGACTATCCCTTGAGATAAAGTTTTTTCCCAAAAGTTCTGTGACCAGACCGCAAGACATTAACCCCCCCATTTTCGAGGGCGGGGAACACGATGGTGACAATATTTTCCGACCCACCGTCCTAAATTGAAAAAACCACCTTTTTCCGATTTTTCGACGCTAGGCTTGCAAGGGCTTGACGGATCGGGTTTATCCTGATCAATTTGAATAAAATAAAATAAGTAAATATTAACCACAGGTGACCTAACTCACCCCCAAGGGTTGAACTACCCCCACCCCCAATACCAAAATGCCACGAAAATAACGAAAATCAGCTGAAAACCGGTATACCCCCATTTTCAAGGTCGAGGAATACGATGGTGATAATATTTCCCGACCTACTCTTCACCCTCTACCCCTAAACCTGAAAACTACCCCCTTTTCCGATTTTCCGGTGCTAGGCTTGCGAGAGCTTGTCGTATCGGATTATTTTTTGGTCAATTCGAATAAAATAGGTAAATATTGACCACAGGTGACCTAACCCACCCCCAGGGGTTGAAACTACCTCCACCCCCAATAACGAAGTGTCACAGAAACAACGAAAATCAGCTGAAAAGCGGTATACCCCAGTTTTCGAGGGTGATAATATTTCCCGACCCACCTGTTCCGATTCCGATTTCCCGGTGCTAGGCTAGGCTTGCGAGATCTTGTCGGGTCGGTATTTTTTTGGTCAATTTTAATAAAGTAGGTAAATATTGACCACAGGTAACCTAACTCACCCCCGGGGGTTGAAACTACCCCCATCCCCAACAACGAAATGCAACGAAAATAACGGAAATCAGCTGTAAAGGGTATACTCCCATTTTCGAGAGCGGAGAATACGATGGTGACAATATTTCCCGACATATCCTTCACTCATTACTCCTAAACCTGAATCCGATTTTCCGGTGCTAGGCTTTCAAGGGCCTTTGGTTCTTGTACACATACTAAATCACAATTTTATTTTTTTCACCCCCTTTAACAAAAGGGTGAGGTTGGTAAAGGGGTGTCTAATACAATTTTTGGAGACTTTAGCTTCTCTTATTTCTACCATCTTAAACGGTTCCAGAGTTATCGTGTGCACAAAAAATAAATAAGGGTGAAGGATATGCCGGAAAATATTGTCACCATCGTGTTCTTCGCCCTCGAAAACGGGAGCATACCGCGTTCAAGCTGATTTTCGTTGTTTTCGTGGTATTTAGTTATTGGGGGTGGAGGTAGTTTCAACCTCTGGGGTGAGTTAGGTCACCTGTGGTCAATATTTACCTATTTTATTCGAATTGACAAAAAAAAATCCGATACGACAAGCCCTCGCAAGCCTAGCATAGGAAAATCGGAAAAGGAGGTATTTTTCAGGTGAAGAGTAGGTCGGGAAATATTATCACCATCGTATTCCTCGACCTTGAAAACGGGGGCATTTGGTATTGGGGGTGGGGGTAGCTTCAACCCCTGGGGGTGAGTTAGGTCACTCTTGGTTAATATTTACTTATTCTGTTCAAATTGACCAGGAAAAATCCGATCCGACAAGCCCTTGCAAGTCTAGCGTCGAAAAATCGGAAAAAGGGTGGTTTTTTCGACTCTGGGGTAGTGGTTGGACGGTGGGTCGGAAAATATTGTCACCATCGTGTTCCCCACCCTCGAAAATGGGGGAGTTAATGTCTTGCGGTCCGGTCGCAGAACTTTTGGGGTAAAAACTTTACCTCAAGGGACTATACACGATATACATAAAATATCCAAGTTTAACGTATCGTATCTCGAACTCCTTAAGGTTTGGGACTTCGTGCCCATGGACACAGTTGTTCAGGATGCCGAAATACATAACATATCAAAAATATAGCCAATTTAACCGAAACCACTTTTACATAAGGTCAGAGCGTGGTCCTTTCTTTCCCGCATCAATATTAAAATTTCTGCCACACAACCAAATATTGAAACTAAATTAAACTCAAACCAATCAATAGGGAACTACTAATATATCTCACCAAAACTGATGTTTCTCAGCACATCAGCTAAAATGCACATACAAATTTCTTTCAGGAAAATAGTGTGCCAGAAAACACTAAAAGAATTATAACGGCATACAGAGTTACAAGAGCAAATCTACCACCATCCGTCTAGAAAAATAAACCACCATGCACCCCGATTAAAATTATATACGTATAGTACACGCAAATTAGATTAAAAAACACTGAATAGGAGAAATAATTTATAAAGTAATAATATTTGAGATGCGTACTCTAGATAGGGTTAGGAATAGATACCCGAAAAGTTCCCCCCCAATTTAGGGGTGGAACGTCCCTTTTTTTGCAAAAAACCACCCCCAATGGGGCTGTTTTCACTTTTATCTTATAAACCGTTCGTCGGAAGAGAAAAATGTATAGGAAATAAAAAAATGTTGTTAAAATCTGCATAAGAAATTTCTTCTAAACTGTCTAATTTTCGTGGACTAGTAGCCATCATTCTGCTAACAATGACGCAAGGAGTTAAAAACGCGGCAATGACAACAGAGAAAATCTGGGAAGAGCTGAAAAGGACATCATCCAACTAGTTGGAGAAACGGGAGACTAAACTAACCAAAGAAAAAACGTCAATATCAACAGAAGGGAAAACAATTAAAAAAGGATAAAAACTTATGCAATGAAGTACATGGGGAGATGTCCAATGAAGGGACCCGACACATCTACTGAGAAAAGCGCTAATATTTAACAGCAATGAACCAAAATGAATATTATAAAGAAATCGCATTGAAATATGCTCCGCCAAATTCAGAAACAGAGGAAACAGAAGACTCACAGGAAGTAAAAACACAAAAGACACTCCAACACTCCATATCATGGCACTATGCGGCAACGCATCTCACACTTTCCATCCTACACCCCTGCACCATGGTTCATTTGGTTCTTGCTGCTGACAACAAGCATGAAATCCAACCCGTAAACGTAGCCATCCCGGCGGTATGTTTTCCGGAAGTTGCGGCAATGCCTACCGTACGTTGGTAAATCAAATCAATTCCAACATGCTCTGTAACATAATACTTTAATACAGATAAAAGCATATTAAAGTTGAATAGGTATTTTTGTAGAGAGGTTTATGTAACATTACCAATCAAATATAATTTTTTCATTTTCTTTCCTAGAGAGGAAAGTTTCCTGCTAAATATACTTCTCCTTTATTAATGTATTAGTATGTAGTCAAAAGTACACTTCAGCCTTGAGTAACGTGAAAATTAAAAATAATTATTTTAGTAATTAAAGACTGAGAATTATAATGATACCCTGTGTTAGTTCCACTACAGTTATCGTGCTTCACATAATAAATGCGTTGGTAATATTCTAGCTCATTGTCCTCCCGTATATGGATCAAAGCCATAATTATGAAATTAAACTAAAGCTTTTTTATATGGACTTCTATTTATTTAGACAAATTGTAAACTTAAATGACTGGAAAAATAATTATAAGCACCAATATTATTATTACATAGATGTAAAGAAATTCGAAATTTGTCGGCATATATAGATCTGCATTCTAATTCAAGTCATTTTCAAATCAAAGAGGATATAGCCTATTTCTAATTGTTTACGTAATTGTAGACGTAATATATATCATGCATAACAAATTTTAAAGTGTTATTGTAATGTGTTATGCTAGATCATATAAAGCATACTAGAAATCTATATAGTAATAAATAAAAGAATACCCTGACTGGGTGATCTATAAACGCACAGCTCAAATCCCTGGGTCTGGAAACTTCAAATTTTGCGTAGAGGTTCCTCAAATGACGTAAGCAACCACTAAAAAGGTATTTTTCGAAGTTCGACCTCCAGGGGGGTCGAAATTGGCTTTTTCGGAAACGGTTAGATCTAGATGCATGAAATTTTGGCAGAAATATTTTTTGTTGAAATCTATTAGATACGTGTAAGACGAAGTTTCGATATTCACTTTTTGAACGGGTGAAAACGAGGGTGGTAGATGGTTCAAAGCGCATCCGTATTTTTGAAACGTGATTATTTGAGTAATGGACTCTCCTGAAGATATAAGGAGATGCGTAGTCGACGGTTTTCAAAAAGAGACCCCCGAACGAGTGAACGGGGAGGGGGGGGGGTAAGCTTTCCGGAAACGGTTAGATCTAGAAGTATGAAATTTGGCAGAAATACTCTTTATTGGAATCTATTAGACTCGAGTGAGACGAAATTTTATGAAAACGGGGGTGGTATATGGTCTAAAAGGTACCCGTATCTCTGAAATCGCATAAGTCAGAAACGCGATATTCCAGTGATGGGCTTTTCTGAAAAAATAAGGAGACACGTATTCGACAGTTTTCAAAAACAGACCCCCCCTCCCGAACGGGTGAACAAGCAGAGGGATGTTTTTGAGCATGAAATTTGACACATACCCGTCCATGTGCTCTATTGTCGATAATAAATTTTTATCAAATTGTGATCCGCAGCAGGTTTCCCCGAGTACTATGGATGCGCAGAATATGTTAATTGTGTACAAAACTATACTGGAAGTATATATTACGTATGTAAGAAGTCCGTGGTACGATTCCACCGCATTTAGTTTTTTTTTTTTATTAAATTTGTTTAATACATACGTATACAAATATAATTTTAGGTTTTAACATTTTTGTAGAAACATGTTTCTTAAAAAAATATGGCAAAAATGCTCCCATGTTTGGATATCCGTGGGCAAACTGGACAAGATAACCCATGGATATCGATTCTATTACATCCGTAGGATATACAATATTTTGTACACCTATCCGTAGGCAATCAGTTACGGATATCCGTAGGATATCCATAATTTGAATCTTTACAGAACATTAATATCCAGTCAGGTTAACTCTGGAGGTGACCTAAGGATATGTCTATGGAATGATCTCAGATCTCGGACAGCAGAACTATACTAGGATATCCCGAGGATATCATGTGATATCTGGGTACTAATTAATAAAGATTTATATTTATATTATTATTTTATTATACATTTCGCACGAATGTATTCAAATTGAAGGGGATAAAAACGTTTGTATGTTTTTAAATAAGTTTCGATTCCTTAATGTGAATGCAGTATTATTAATTAGAATGCTTCATTTTAATTGTCCAGCAATTTATTTTAATTGGGTAAATTAATGTGATTCGATTAAATTTTTTTGAAAAAAGGAAATTATTTATTATACAGGGTGTCTCGTAAGTTACTGGCTATAATTTTGTAGAGAATAGATAACTCTGATTTTTATTATATCCCCTAATGTCCTTTGTTTTTGACATACAGTATCTTTTCTATTATTTGCAAAAATTCTATCGGCCATATTTTTTGTATTGTAATGGAATTCTACATAATTTAGCAAAGGAGAAAATAATAGGGCCGAGGTCAATTTTTCTTTTTTTAGGAAATAATCTAAAACTGTCACCCTGCATATGGATTTCGGCAATTTTATATACTTAATAATTTAATAATATTCTAATAATGGACCGAACCCAGTATTTAATTTTTTAACGCATTGTGAATGGTTTGAGAATTAACAGCCAAGTTTCATAAAACATATTTGCGGACCCTTGTACTACAAAAACATCACGAATAGGTGTATACATGTGCGACTTTAACTTTGTGAGAAAAGATTTGATTTTATTGTCAGTCTACTAGAGTAATGGTCATTCAAATGTTGACTCATCTCTCGTAAGTAATGAGGGCCTACACTATTGTTACGTAGGCGTAGTCCTCTAATATTTATGTCGTGAAATAATTGTAGTAACGTATCTCGTAAAATTTTAAATACACTACTCAGTGTATCTTGGTTCAAAGAAACGTATCTGATTGTGTACATTAGCCCCACACCAATATATAGGGCATTTGCAATAACTGAACTATAACAGACTCTATGGGAAAAATTGGTTGTGAAAATTATATACAGTGTGTTTCACTTCTCGTAAAGACACCCTTTTATTTGTGGCCGAATTAATTTCAAATTTTTATCAGCCATACAGCTCCATAAAGTGACTTTATTCAACACAAATGCCGTCTAAATCTAAAACGCCGGCCTACTGCGATAAAAAGAAAATGTTAATTTTCGAGAAATCATAGTAGGCTTAGAGATAGACAAAAATTTTGTTAATCAAAGTTGTTCAGGATCACTTCATATGTCCCTCTGTAAAATTTTGTGAAAATCGGAATATTTTCAAAAAAAGAGAACACAAAGAGAACTTTTTCCAACAAATGAAAGTTGTGAACAAAAATCAGCATTCAATAAAACACTAAAAGGGCTTATTATTTTTACATATCAAGTTGAATGTAATATCTTTTCTTTTTTTCTTTTTGTTATCTCTATTCTGGAGGAGTAACTCTCCATCATATCCTTCCTCCTTATCTGCTCAGAAATTTAGGAACATGGACGGTTTTGTTGTTGTTAAGAGTGCCGTGAAATTAACTGTCAATATGTATTGTTTTATTTATTTCGCCATTGCTTTCATGACAGAAGTGATTGTTGTTATTTTCTGTGGAGTTTGTTAGTTTTTCTTGTTTTAATAATCTAATTCATACTAAAGTTTCCTTATTTCATATCTTTGCTCATAATGGTTAGAATACTTTTAACTACTGATGAAAAAATTGAAATAATAAAGATAGTCGGTGAAAATGTACAGTCTTCAAGAGAAGTAGCAGAAGAATTTAATTTAAGACATCCTCTAAGACAACCAGTACACCATGGTACCGTAGCAAGAATACGTCACTTGTTCAATACAACTGGCAATGTGCTTAAACCGAGAGTACATCTTAATCGAAATCACTGAGATGATAATGTTATATTAGCGGCGTTTAACGCCAATCCCACTACCAGTATTCGAAATATGGCTCGTGACCTTAATTTGTCGGCATCAAAAATTTGGAGATGTTTAAAACGCCATAAGCTACAACCGTTTAAACCAAAATTTTTACATACCTTGGAGGAAGGTGATGAAGAGAGAAGACTAGAATATTGTTTATGGATCCAAGGTAATTATTTAAACAATAGAGACTTCTTGAAGAAAGTAATTTTCACGGATAAGGCAACTTTCTCCACCAACGGGGTAGTGTCATCACAAAACTCTAGGTTCTGGGCAGTAGAAAATCCTGACTGGATAATAAATTGTAAAAGGCAATATTCCCAGAAGGTAAATGTGTGGTGCGGAATTTTTAACGAAACAATAATAGGGCCGTTTTTCTTTTTTCAAAATATAAATGCGTTAAATTTGCTAGAATTTTTAAATAATGATCTTTGGAATGCAATAGTTGATATTCCTTTGGAATAATTGTATTTTCAACTCGACGGAGCATCTATCCACAATTCCGTAGTAGTGAGAGCATGGATGAATGAACATTTTCCCCAAAGATGGATAGGACGAAGCTATTCCCTCTAATACATTGGCCACCCAGATCACCTGATCTCACTCCAATGGATTTTTATTTTTGGGGTCACATTAAAAACAAAGTTTATATGACCAGACCTCAAAATGTAGAGCAGCTTTGTGAGAGAACTGCGAAGAGTTGTAATAAATAACAGAAAACGGATTGAGAAGTGTATTACACTTGAGGGTGGGTTAGTGGAAAGGGGCCCAATATAATAAATAAGTAAAAAAAAACCATTAACTTCTTTTATTTTTGAACTTTTCTAACACTGCGGCTTTTGCTTTATCTATATTTTTTTTTCCGACAATATTATCATTCATTATTAGTAGTCTTCTCTGTAAAAACAATGGCCCTTTTCAGGGCCACCAATTTAATTCAAAAAGAATTCGTTATATGACAGCATCCTACCAACCTACATATTCTTGACAGATGTTAAAACTCATTAAAGTAATTAGATTTTAATTTTAATTATTCTAAGGCCGACATGGGGCATATGAAGTGATCCTGAACAACTTTCATTAACAAAATTTTTGTCTATCTCTAAGCCTACTATGATTTCTCGAAAATTGACATTTTCTTTTTATCGCAGTAGGCCGGCGTTTTAGATTTAGATGGCATTTATGTGTTGAATAAAGTCACCTTATGGAGTTGTATAGCTGATAAAAATTTGAAATTAATTCGGCCACGAATAAAAAAGATACAGAGAGAAGTGAAACAAAAAATTTTTTTTTGAAAATATTCCGATTTTCACAAAATTTTACAGAGGGGCATATGAAGTGATCCTGAACAACTTTCATTAACTAAATTTTTGTCTATCTCTAAGCCTATTAGGATTTCTCGAAAATTAGCATTTTCTTTTTATCGCAGTAGGCCGGCGTTTTAGATTTAGACGGCATTTATGTGTTAAATAAAGTCGTCTTATGGACTTGTATAGCTGATAAAAATTTGAAATTAATTCGGCCACAAATAAAAAAGATACAGGGGTGTCTTTACGAGAAGTGAAACACACTGTACATATGATACAAAGTCCAATTAAAGAACTTATATCTAGATATATAATGTATATTGGTTTGTTTGTTGCTGAAATAGTCGCAGTCTAAGGCACTTCAGTAGCACACATCCCATAAGTTCCTGATTCGCTAGTCTGTTTATTAGCGCCGTTTCGGACACGATCGGTTCAGTTCGATTATCATAATCTCAGTTTGACGTATCGGCCATTAACGTGAATAAATCTTTTTCATGTTCTCTGATCAAAAAATGGTGGACAGTCGTATTTACACAGTTTAGTGACAATATATTTAGTGCAAAATGGTGAAGTGCTGAGCCGTTTGCAGAAAACAGTTTAGAAAATAACAAAATCGATCATTTCATAAGTAGGTATAAACTTCCTAGTAGTAACATGACGGGGTTCAGTTTACATCAGTTGTAATAAGGTGAACAGCAATTAAATTTTAATATCCTTTCAATACATATTTTCTTTAATATCCTTCAGAAAGCAGTTATTTATTATTTTAAATATGTAACTCACGCCCAGACAATTTTGACATTGAATTTTGAGGCTTATCTCATTTGTGGTGTATTTATTTAATATGCCATTCAGTAGTGCAGAAACATAATAAATTAAAATGACCAGCGTTCATATAAAAAAAAAACAATTTAGCCATGTAAATATATGTATATTATTTACCCTGTTATTATATGTAAACTTTCAGAAAGAATAGAGAAATGTAATTTTTATGAATTTATTTTTATCAGACATTTTACAGATTTGTAACAATAGATATATTTCAAAGTTTAGGCTAATTAAATTTGAAATATATTAAACATTATATTACTGTGATATTGCATGCCTACATCATGTTGTATAAAGAGCCGGCAATGCAGGGTTTGCAATAATTCATTTCAATGAAAATGTTTACCTTTCTACACATACCCGCCACTGTTCCGCATGGGAAGCCTCTTTAATGAACATATGATGTGACTATGTTAGGAGCAAACAAGGTATACAGAATCGGAAAGCGTTTGTTTTGGTATTGCACTAGTTTCAACCATTTAATCGACGGCCCACAATAAAGACGTCTACCAGTACTCTAGCAGAGGTAAACAGTGACACGCCCATCAAGAGAAGCATGTACATGGTTGCATGCTTCGCTCTCGCTTACTCTTGTTGCAATCCCAAAGCCACTTTCCGATACTGTTATAGTGAAGAGATAGCTGTTATGTATGTATGTATTATGTATGTAAGTATAAGTTCTTTAATCGGAGGATACAAACAATATTATTTAGGTATTATGCAAATCACAACTTACACACTTTTTTATTTATTATGAAAATACCTACTTTCTGTATATTGTTGCCCTAATCCGGGCACGCTAATATACTAGGTTAGGTAAATACTTTAAAACACTCATTATTGGAGAACCAATCAAAACAACTACTCTTCTAGCTAATACTGACGAAATATTGAATTACATGATAGGATTCTTAGCATTTTAAAGAAAAAAAAATATATTGAAAATATTTCAATCATTTATTTACATTCAGTCATCACACTTTTTTATTTAATATGAAATTATCTACTTTCTGTATATTGGTACCTTAAACAACTACTCTTCTAGCTAATACTGACGAAGTATTGAATTACATGATAGGATTCCTGGCATTTTAAGGGAGAAAAAATATATTGAAACTACTTAAATCATTTATTAAAATTCAGTCATTCACAACAATTACACAGGCCCACAAAAAAAAAAGTTGTCTGCGCCGGGGTACTGACCATACCTATCCCTTGTATTTTGTGCCGCTGAACACGAATCTGACCTTAGTTTTTCCCCTATACGTCAGGTTTTTTTTTTAACAGCAAATAAATATGTAAATATCACGATTCAACACGAGTTTTTTTGCTGTTAAAAAAAAAACGGACGTGTAGGGGAAAAACTAAGGTCAGATTCGTGTTCAGCGGCTCAAAATACAAGGGATAGGTGTGGTCAGTACCCCCGCGCAGACCATTTTTTTTGGTTGCCACAGTGCCACACTCAGTGTGGCGCAATCCCACAAAAAAAAGTCATCTGCGCGGGGGTACTGACCACATCTATCCCTTGTATTTTAAGCCGCTGAACACGAATCTGATCTTAGTTTTTCATCAGCACGTCAGGTTTTTCTTTTAATAGCAAATAAATATATAAATATTAGACTTTTTTGCTTTAAAAAAAAAACCTGACGTATAGGGGAAAAACTAAGGTCAGATTCGTGTTCAGCGGGTCAAAATACAAGGGATAGGTATGGTCAATACCGCGGCGCAGACAACTTTTTTTTTTGTGGGCCTGTGTTATTGAACCTTACAGCTACAAAAATATTCTTTTTGTAGCTTTTTTAATATCGTTTGTGCATTAACCATTTTCGGTGGAATAATAGCCCATATAGACATACTTCAAGAAAACAGAAAAAAAAGCTGATATAGGTACGGAATGACTGGATAGCAATTCACGAAAAGTAATATATAATTTTGTAACTTTTCTAATATCGTTTGTGCATTACCCATCTTTGGTGGAAAATTAACTATGTACCTATACTTGAAGAAAACATAACAAAATTCGATATAGATATGGGATGACGGGGTAACAATTCACAAAAACTAAAATATTATTTTTGGAACTTTTTAAATATCGCTTGTGCATTAACCATTTTCGATGGGAAAAAAGTTGCAAAAAGAATATTTACTGTTTGTGGATTGCTAGCCCGTCAGCCCCTAACTAGATCGGGTTTTGTTCTGTTTTCTGAAATATATCTATATAGCTATTATTCCACCGAAATGGTCAATGCACAAACGATATTAAGAAAGTCACAAAAAGGATGTTTTAGTTTTTGTGGATTGCCACCTAGCTGTCAGCTCCTTGTCAGCTGTGACCTTGTCAGCTCCTACCCATATCGGAATTTGTTGTTTTTTCTTGAAATACGCATATAGCTATTATTCCACCGAAAATGGTTAATGCAAAAACGAATTTGAAGAAGTTACTTAAAGATTATTTTACTTTTTGTTGATTGCTACCCATCAGCCCCTAGCTAAATTGGATTTTGTTGTGTTTTCTGGAAAGATACGTATATATCTATTATTCCACCGAAAATGGTTAATTCACAAACGACGAAAAAGTTACAAAAAGAATATTTTACTTGTTGTGGATTAGGACCCCATCAGCCCCTATCTATATCGGATGTATAAAGCTTTTTTTCCACTGAAAATAATTTATACGACGTAAAAGAAAGAAAAGAGGTACGCTAAAATGATTGCTAACTTCGCTCCACCAAATTTGTATGCTTATTGTGACGTTCAAGCCCTCATAACTTGAAAAGCATTCATAGTTGAGACTTGTGCCCATGGGTACTTTTGCTCAGAGAATCAAAAACTAAAACATATTCAAATTTCAGAAAATTCGACTGAGAGCCAATTTCCATAAGGATTGTGGGCGATCCTTTCTTATTTTATATTTTGTATAACTGCAATCGGATAAAAAAATATTTCAGATAAAATGTAAAGTGGAATGGGGATCTGGGGCAAGTGGATATTTTTATTATAATTTGTGAAGAAGATTCTATTTGCAAATTTAACTCACAGAAGATTATTCTTCAGACCTCCATGCAGCTGCAACGTATTGGGTATAGATTTTGAAACATTTTTAAGGCATCAATTTGTTCATTTTGAAATTGTCTACATTTGATCGAGGTTTTCAAATCGGCTTAAAAAAATTCAACATTTTTTATTTATGAAAGCAGATTATATAGAATAAAACTTTCAAGACTGTAATTTTTAAAAAATTTTATTACCCTGTTTGTCAAGTTTAGCCCCATATTTTCCACTTGCCCTGCTATTTTTGTTAGCGGGACAAGTGGGGACTAGTCCTTAAGGGAAAGTGGGGATTCATCCCCACTTGAGAAGAGGGAAACTCATCTTTTCCATTGACTTTAATATTAATTAGTTCTTAAATAATTTCTATTTCCTCGTGATACAAGTTTTGTTGTAGAATGAACTTTTTCTTTGTACAAAACTTGAATTTAAATAATTTCGTCCTATTTTTGCAATAAAATCGTTTAATAGTCTTTTACTATTTTACTCCAGAAAAACACTTTAACTTAAATTAAGTTCGAAACTCCCATAATTTTGGGAATATTTTAGATTTGGAAAAAACGTTTTATAGCTAAAACCGTGCAGGTTAATCCACTTGCCCCAATATAACTATCCATATGAAAAGTAGAGATGAAAAACCCACTTACCCAGTCACGAGGGTAAGTGAGTACTAAAGGTGAACTTACCGAGCTGATTTTTTTTTTTTAGAACACTATGTTGAATTGATAAAAATAATGTATGGGTATTTTGTAAATATAACATACTATTTCTTGTTCAAAGCGTACCACTGTATCTCAATTTTACTTCCACATCCAGTGGAAGTATAGTAACGACAAAAAAATTTTTAAAAATTTTTATTTTTATTTAATGTCACGAAACGTCGAGATTTTAAGTTTGAGCAAACAAAATTTCTGTCTGTCGGTCTGTCTGTCGGTCTGTCTAACTTTTTTTGTGTGCACGTTTACTCTGGAACCGTTTGAGATATTGACTTGAAATTTGGTACATATATGTACTTTAACGAGATCTAGAACTAGATTATATTTTCATCTTGTTCCGTCGAAGGGTTGGGGGGTAAATTGGGGTAAATTTGGAGAAAATAGGTAAATCAAGCAGGTAATAGTCCATAAAATTGGTGTTTAGTATATACAGAGAAGCTAAGGTGTAAAAAAAAATTTTGGCATTAACCACCCCTATTACCACTCCCAGGGAATTAAAAAAAAATGCAATTTAGTGTGTGTACAAGAACCAGAAACCTCAAAATGTTTTTTACTTCATCCACCCCCACTACCACCCTCTATCACCACCCCCACCCCGCTACTGATGTGGGGTATCGTTTTATGTGTTTTTGAGGTAGAGGATTTCAAATATTATATTATTAAAGTTCCATAAACAATTATTTCCACGTACGAAATTTTTTCGTTGTGAGTAACCTGAATAAAAAATTTGGATGTGGAAGTAGTGATTCCTTGGGCAGCGGTTTTTCATAAAGTTACGTGACTTGAAAGTCAACCTTTTAAATTTTTAGTCCCCACTTACCCCACTCCACCTTACTCCTTTTTTGTGGAATAAGATTTCGTAAGAAAAAATATAGATTTCCATTTGATCAGGATCAAAAAATGTTATTTCCCCCTTGACAACGAATAACTTTTGTTTGAAATATTTTGTTAAAAAATTGATTATTTTCAAGATATATGATTGCTTCAAGTTAAAAGACGCTCTCGGTATATTACCAATATTTTTGTAGCGGGAAGGTGAATGAATAGTAATATATTCAATTATTGTATTTACATTACAAGAAAAATGTATTTAGACGGCTCCTGGGGAATTCACTGATTTTTAGATTTCAAAGCGTAGAAAAGATAACAGCACCAGTATCCAAGAGATATGTGTTGAATATATTACATGCACTTTCACGCCTCCTCACTTACATAAATGCAAGCCTACATTGTGACTAGACAGTTAAAATAATAATTTTGTTCGCTCGCACAGGAATTTTTATGTTGCTAGCTATGGATACATTTGAAATTCGCATTCATATTACATGAGCATTTTAGCAATGCAATAATAAAACAGCAGTGTCAAACTTAATAAAATGTGATAATATTCCGGTTAAGTAATGTATTTCCTTAATTGATGTTTATTTTTAAAAAAGGTTTACCCCTACAAACTCTCTAAGTTTAATAGTAAGGCCACATTATACTGCATTCAAGAAAATTGTATTCAACTGTCTTGCGAGCCATTATTTGCCAAGAGACTTTGTGCTCACATATAAAACGTGCAAATCAGACTGTTTTGTTCTTTGTAATATGAGGATGTTCTCACCAGAGAGGCTTAAAAAAGATTCTTTTATTTGTTGGTAATTTTAATTTACGGTGGAATTTATTTTTTATGTAAAATAAAATGTGGTGACATATTACTGCAAGCGAAAAGTGAAAATATATCCTCCAGACGAATAAAAGGCCACAAAATGTGCATTTAGACATCATTGGAATATAATTAAAATTCATAAAAATAGGTTCACAGATAATCAAAAAAAATATTCGTAATTGTGTTTTGACATACAGGGTGATCCAAAATGGCGCTGTCAAAATGATAAAGCAGAGAAAGCATTGAAAATAAAAAGACATGTATTCTTTTATTTTGTTGAAGTTTAATTTTTTGGGGTCATGTGGGACTTTTACACAAAAATGGTCCACTTATATTTTCGTCAGATGGGCACCGTTTTCAAGATAAATACGATTACCGTTGCATCGGTGGATGAAGTAAAAAAAATATTTTGAGATGTCTGGTTCTTGTACACACACTAAATCATAGTTTTTTTCATCCCCTTTAATAATGGGGTGGGGGTGGTAATGGGGGTGGCTAATACCAAAAATGTTTTTGAGACCTTAGCTTCTCTTGAATATACTAAATACCAATGATGGACTCTTACCTGCTTGATTTACGGATTTTTCCCAAATTTACCCCCAATCCCTCGACAGAACTAGATGAGAATAATTTTATTCCAGATCTCGTTAAAGTACATATGTGTACCAAATTTCAAGTCAATATCTTAAACTGTTCCGGAGTAAACGTGCGCACAAAAAAAGTTACAGACAAACAGACCGACAAACAGACCGACAAACAGATCGACAAACAGACCGACCGACAGATAGACAGACTTTTTTTCGCTCAAACTTAAAATCTCGACGTTTCATAACATTCTAAGCCCATTTCAATAAAAAAAGTTTTTAAAAATGTTTTTGTCGTTACTATACTTCCACTGGGAGTGGAAGTAAAATATATTTTGAGTCATCCTCGATTCCTATCGTGTGCACTTCGTATTGAACGACTCCCATAACTTAGCTATTTGCAATTGGATTTTAATTTTTTTTGCAGCACATACTACCCATAAGGGACTACGTTTGGAAGATAGAACTGGTACTCAATCTATAAATTAGGGCCAAAAGTAACATCAGCGATTGAGATAGAGGAAAAATGTATTTGGAAAAGTTGATCAGAAAAAAAATCAAATAAGTTTCATTGGCAAACATTTTTTTTTTAATAATGCAAGTCCGAAAAATTAGATTGTTTGTGAATTTAGAGCATCCAAATTGCTATAAATGACAATCACATACCTACATCAATTAGAAACACCACACTTAACAACTTTTATATCTAAATGCCTTTGAAATTAACAATACCAAAAAAAAAAGCAAAAAAAATATTTTCCAATGAAACTTCGTATTTAAAGTTATATTTTTTTCTGATCAACTTCTCCAAATACATTTTTCCTCTATCTCAATCGCTGATGTTACTTTTGCAAAAAAAATATATTTGCCTCAATAGAAATTTTTTCATGACATATTCAGGTCATTAAAACCGTCCAATCAAAAACCACTCGCAATTCCGTTACCGAAGATAAAGTTCTAGAAAGAATTGAAGAAAACCCTACTATCGGCACAAAATGCATTAGTATCTTAGAAAATAACCCGCAGTCAAGTGCTGGCGGGTAGTACATGAGTTGCAACTTCAACATAACAGTACAAAAGTTGCTTTCCGAAGATTTATTAAAACATCAAATTTTTGTAGTTGGATTATTCAACAAAATCTAGATTTCACAAAACGAATCCTTTATATGGTTTTACTAAAAGTGGAATATCTAATTTAAGAGACAGTATTACTGAGCAAATGAGAACTTTCATAAGAGGAATGTCGATAGAGAAATATTCCCTATTTAAAAAATCAATTGTTGGGTCGGAATATTGGGAAACAATATTTTGGTATATTTGAACTTTTAAATAACGTAAATGGAGAAAGTTAGAGCTTTTTAGAAATTAACATCCCGATTTACTAAACGACGCCAGAGTCAAATATAGACATAATACCTATGTGGTACATTAGATTAGCTCTCTCACATTACATAATGATAGTGACAAATTGACCTCAGGAGAATTTTTTTGAAAGACGAAATAGTCGAAAATAAGAAGCTGTTCACCTCGAAGCCCAAATTTGAACCCTTGATTTCCAAGTGTGTGTGGAGAAGCGAAAAGTATACTCGAGTGCCAGTCAAGTGAACGAGCAACTGATATGTTCAATAATATAAAACTGCTAAGAATATTATTTAATTGCTTAAAACGTTCTAGAGCTCGTATTGGGATTCGCGGTGGTTATATTGAACAGCTGCCAAAATAATACGCACATATTTAAATTTATTTCACTTAAGTAATGCTTTTTGATTATATTTGGACAAATTATTTAGCAAAAACGTTCATTTATTTTGTGTTGATCGTTAGTTACTGTTTCCATTATTATCACTATTGTTATCATTATTATTTTATTATATTCTTTGGCGTTATTAGCTGTTAATGTTTTAAATGGAATACTACGTCAACACAATCAAAAGCGTTGCATTAAATACATATTCGCGACAGACCTCGTTACATCATTACAACAATAATGACAACAATGTATAGTAAAGTATAATATGTATAGTATAACTTTCTGAAATTTGTAAGTTTATATTTTAAGACAGTTTTGTTTTGAATATGCTGCCTGTGTATGTGATGGAATGCCAACACCCAGTTATATGAAGATATTTTATTCATACTTTGGCAATATGAAATGTGTGTTGACGTAGGAAAATGATTACTCTGTCATGTATTTCATTAATAAAACAGCAACATTTGGAATATTAATAGTAAATGATTGACGGTACACCTTTAAATTTGGGAGGCAGTTCTCGAATTATATCGTTTTCACGCACGTCGGCAAAACCGGAAAGGACATACAAATAGATTTTAATTTTTAGTATGGTATAAACTACTGAAATTTTTCATATAAAGCTTATAGCATATTCAAGTAACTGAATAATAAAAATTAATGTCCATCACAAAACATTTCATGAACAACACAACATAAAAACCAAAAAAAAACAATTCAATGCATTGTCTACGGATTTATTCTACAAGTGAAAAATGTTGGCGTGTTTGATGGTGCGGTAAAGGCGCCGATGTTTTTTTCTGTATGAACAATTTTTCAGTGACAGCACATTTAAAAACTAAGCCTATAAGGGCGAGTTGTACCAACTAAGTTCAAGCCAAGTTCAGCTTGATCCAAGATCAAAAGCCCAATGGGCACACGTACGTTTAGAAAATGTTATATATAAGGTTTTTAGAAACGAGTTGATTTAACGTTAAATATCACGCGAAAAAACGTTTTTAATGACCAAATATAATCGTCTTTTAAACATCATAGATAACGATTAAATAACATTAAGAAAACGATAAATATAATAATATGTTAATTTTTAACGTTTACGAAACGAAAGTAAACGTAGAATATAAACGTTTTATTAAAAGTTTAAATAACGTTAAATATTCACAATTGTGTACGTTAATTTAACGAAATTAAACATGCTCTTGAAGGTGTCCATTTTTCAATATATGATGGATTACAGGATGAACCGCCATGTAGATGAATTGAAGTCCTAAGTGCATAAAGGCGTTATGTCGCATTTTAAAAAAAAATACTTTATGCAATTTTTGAACACCCCTGATATATTTGGGATACAAACAGAATAAAAATTCCACAAAAGTACCCACTAGGTATAAATAAGCATTTAATTGGAAAATAAATAAGAAAGAGAATATATATTAAAAAGAGCTTATAGATAAATTATAAATATTTAAATAACATTTAAATGAACACACCTTATTATAATGACTAGCAAAATTATGACAATAATAAGAATAACATAATATTTGTTGCAATTAACGATTATACAGTGTCTCAGAAGCACAAGGATACAACTCCATCCTCGGCGCAGCAGAGCCAAGGACACTACTGGGTCCCAGTAATTTGAGAATCCAATAGTATCCCCAGCCCCACAACGCCGAAAACGGACCCACACCTCCGAGCCACTGAGGCACCGATATATCAAAATACATTAACAAATAACGAAAAATATTCAAGAAACATTGAGAAACATCTTTTTTAAGCGGTTTTTTAGAGAAAGGGACGTTGTTCCAAATATGTCTATTTCAGCACAGTAATTATTAAAATGGGTTACTATGCGACACAATGGTAAATTAAGGCTCAAGTTTGTGCGACTAAAAGGCTGCATAAATAAATTATTATTTCTAAAATGTCTAGTTGGTGTGTACAAATGAATAGATGATAATAAATTTGAGCAGTCTATCAAGTTGTTTAAAATTTTATGTAATTATAGTAAATCAGCAATAATACATCTATCGTAGGGATATATCAATTTAAAATGTAGTCTTAAAGTTTTATAATTATTAATAGTATCATGTAAACTGAATCTACTTGCCAAAAATTTTAATAATTTATTTTGGATATTTTTAGTTCTGTTTATGTAACGTACGTATTATGGGTTTCAAACCAATGAGACAAAATTTAATTTACTATGTACAAATGCATAATAGACAGATATAATTGAATTCGGATTCTTAAAGTTTCTACAATTTCTGATAATAAATTCCAGCATTCTGTTAGCCGCATTGATCATCTTATCTATATGTGGTTGAAAAGACCATTTTTTATCTAATATAACACCTAAGTCTCTCACTTCACTAACTGTCTGGAGGTTTTCGCCATTTATATTATAATTACAATTTATAACATTACGATTTTTTGTAAAAGTTATTGAGCAACATTTTTCAATGTTAACAATGATATCTTTTTGTGTACAATAAGCACTTAGTCTGTTTAAATCACTTTGAATCTTACCGCGATCCTCAATTGAATTTATTACAAGAAATAACTTTAAATCATCAGCATACATTAAAAAATTGGAAAACATGAAGCATTTATTTATATCATTAACATAGATATTAAAGAGGAGCGGTCCAAGGTGGTTCCCTTGAGGAACTCCAGAAGGTACATTAAAAGAATCAGACTTATGTCCAAGAACCGTAACTATTTGTGTTTTATTAGAAATGTGTATATCAAGTGTATATCAACCTCAGCTAACGATAGCATTTGTTTTGAGTGGTTAATTCTATCAAATGCCTTGCTGAAGTCAGTATACACGGCGTCAACCTGCGTGCGATTATCCATAGAATGACCTATGTATTCCGAATAACAGATCAAATTACTTTCAACAGAACATTTAGGTTCGTTTATAATTAAATTCTTAACTTCACTTAGAATTATATTATGTACATATAACTCTAACATTTTGGCAAATATACTCAATTTAATGATAGGGCGATAATTTGTTACATAATTTTTTGCACCACCTTTGTGAATTGGTACCACAAATGCCATTTTCCACTTGTCCGGAAAATGGCCTGTTTTTAAGGACATATTAAAAATAATTTTCAAAGGAATAGATAAACTTTCTTTGCATTGTTTAATGAAATAGACCACCTGAAATCGGTCCCTTTTTTGTGTTCAGTGAATCGATAGAACTCTTTATCTCTGATGTACTAATATAATCATGATTGGACTGTAAAAAAATTGCTAGGTAAAGTATCATTATCATAATTACTGTATACACTACTAAAATAATCAGAAAATAGGGTACAGATTTCAGATTGCCCATAAACATCCTCATCATTGTAAAACTGGAATATTATTGTCATATTTCTTTTTATTTGAAATAAATTTCCAAAATATGTGACCCTCCACAGTAAAAGGGGGTACGGAAGTCAAAATAATTTTTTTTTTATATTTCAATATATTATTATTCTACACACATTTAGGTTTCAGAAAAACCAGTTTTATGGTAAACAACAATTTTCGGTCGGTACCCCCTTTTGTGGAGGGTCACATATGTTCTTATTACTATATAATGTCGGATTCAACATTTTTAATATAATTGTTATAATTTTCTTTAATCAATTGTTTAGATAAAGCACGACTAATTATTGTCAGTGACACCATCTAGAAATAATTTCTGCAACAAACTACATGGTAAGCAAGCAAATTTTGTGCATTAATATAGATGAGTAGAAAAACGTTAAAAAAGCGTCATTATCTACCATTTATTTCACCTGTAGATTTAGAATGTCGTCAGTGCATTTAAATAAGTTGAAAGCATCAGTTATTTTAACGTTGTTTAAAATCGTTTTTTTTTTCTTTAAATAAAACGTATTCCAATTGCTGTATTAGATTAATGCAATAAGAAACGTTTAATTTTCGCGTTTCACAAACGTTACATTTAGACGTTACAACGTCTCATATTATGAACGTTTATTATACGTTAATATATTAGTAGAAGAAACGTTCTGATCAAGACGTTTTATTTCAGTAATCTCGTACGCTACTGATTGGGAATGTGTGTAGAAGTAACATATTTTATAGGTTTTATTTAAATGTAAAATTTTACAAACGAATTTTATGCGTTGATATACATTCGTAGAAAAACGTTTAAAAAACGTAATCTTCTACCATCTATTTCACGTCTGGATTTAAAATCCCCTTGCATTTGGTAAGTTGGAAACAACAGTTATTTTAACGTTTTAAAAAAATACTTTTTTTTCTTGAAATAAAACGTTTGCGCCGTATAAATATACGTAATAAAAAACGTTACTTTTAGCGAGTCGTTAAAACTCCGTACATTATAAACATTATAAACGTGTTTTATAAGTTATTACATATTTGTGAAAAAACGTACTTATTATAACGTTTCATTCCAGTATTTTCATCTACTAGTTGTTAAAAATGTGTGTAGTAGTAACGTATTTTAAACGTTGAAAATTTCAACGTAAAACGTTTAATCAGCGACTATGATGTTTTAAAAACGTTTATTAAACGTGCGTGTGCCCATTGGGCAAGATTACAATTAGATCAAGCTGAACTTGGCTTAAAATTACTTGGTACAACTCGCTCTAAGTATTATTCAGAGTCCTGAAAATTGTATATATAGCGTTGCGTGTAATTGCGATAAACATTATGCTTGTAAGTCATCCAAACTTTTCAACGTAAAACTTGATGAACATACAATTATACTTGAAGAGGAGAATTCGCAGTAAAAAAAAATGTGAATACGTGTATTATAAAAATCATATGACCCAATGAGTCTATGCGGTGGAATTCCGGGAAAAAAACTAACAGAGCAAAAAAATTTAAGGAATCTGCTATTATTTTGGTAAACGAGGACAAATCTGCGCTAATTTATTTCTTAGATTTTTGTACCAGTTGGTATACATCTGCAGATTAAGTAAAAATAAAATAAGTGTTATTTAGTGTCTCACGTGAATATGAAAACACATAAACACTGTCATGTTTGATGTACTAAGGAGCTAAAGTATTGAAAACGGAAATAGAATAAATCTTTTCGAAATGTTAACAGCATTAATTTTTAATTACAGATTTGACAATTTTGTTTTAATTTGTATATTTTTAGGTGTGAGACATTTTCTGGTAATCAGAAGTATTAAAAACTAACCTAACGAAGGGTCATAAGAAATTATGACCACTAATAAATAATTATAAATAATGTGATTACATTTGCGTGCTCTCAACCTCGTTGTAGTCAATTAGTTCGATGAAGTTTTGTTGATATATGAATTAAACGGGGTCCAATATTACCAGTAAATTAATCGCGATGATACTTTGCGTCTTCCAGCTCTGAATCAATCACTTTAAATTGACCTGTAATCGCTGAAACACCGAGAAAATTCTCTCCATTAGGCGTTCCTGTACATCCTCTGCACATCTATGAGTTATCTATTCCTCATCGAATAACTTTATTATTATGTCGAGAATAAATGTCTGCCTTATACGCTTGAAATATCATACATTGTCAATCTCAAAATGCATAATTTTAAAATCCATCATGCACTAGGGAGTTTCTATACGATTTAAAAAATAATGAATTTTTGTTACAGATTCAGAGAAGAAAATAAAATCTCAATAAAAAGAGTATTGATTTGATTTACCAGTGTACGGTAGGCATTGCTGCCAGTCTCGGAAAATATAACGACAGGTCGGCTATGTCTACTATACGCTAGGTTGGATTTGGGTCATGTTTGTTGTCAGCAGCGAAATCCACAAGGTATAGTATTGCAAGATGGGCAATGTAGGTGTTTGTGAGATGCGTTGCTGCATTTTGTCGTGATATGGAGTGTTTATATTCCTTTTTTGTGTTTTTGTTTCTAGAGTTCTTCTTGTAAGTTCTCTGTTTCCTCTTTTTCTGATTCCGGCAGAGTCTATATCACTGCGATTTTTTTATGATGTTATTTGTTTTTTTGCTGTTCGCTCTCAGTGTCCTTGGTCCTTTCTCAGTTTATTCGTGACACTCTCAATTGTTATTATCCACCTGTAGCATGATCTCTCTGTTTTTAATTTATTGGTGTAAAATATCAGTAATATCTTTAATAAGATGTGTTGAGTCCCTTCTTTGTTCATGTCCCCAGTACTTCGTTGTGTATATTTATATCATTTTTGTAATTGTTTTCTGTGCAATTAATGTTTACTTTTTATGCGTTGCTTTAAGCTATTGTTATTGTTTTTGAAAGTATTTGAATGGTGTCCCTTTCAGCTCTTCTCAGACTTCTTCTGTTGGCATTTGCTTTTGCCAATTTTTTTTCACTCCATATGTAATACATCGTTGGCAGAGTATGATGAATCTCTTGATCAGTCTCCATGGTGGTCAATTTTTCTCTGTGAGAGGTATAATTGCCTTTGTAACTTTGTTTGCCATTTTAATTTCCCCTTTTAGAGTTTCTCTCCTTTTCAGTTGGTTGGTCAGATATGTTCCTAGGTACTTCTATTTGTTCTTTTTGTAGTTTTCAGGGAGTAGTCGCCTATTTTATATTCTTCTCAGCTGACCGGGCTCTGATTTTTTTAACCATTCTCACACTTTTAGTAGATTATTCTTGAATTTTTTTCAGTCAGTTCAGATGTGTCTAGATGCGGTTTCCTATTTTATAGAAAGTTGAGAATGTTCTCTTTTTCTTCCGTTACGATTAGAAGATCATTGGCTTATGCTTATACGATTGGGTTTTTCAATATTCTTCTATTCTTCTTCAATTTCTTCCCTTCGTTAAATTTTGGTGTTTCCTTTACTGTGCTTTTAGGTCAAGTGATATAAAGTGGTGAATAGTCGGGAGGGTAGGGGGCCTCCTTGTTAAACTCCTATATTCTTGTATTTGGTTTCTATTGTCTGTCCGAACTACTGGCTATTATTGTCTTGTTTATTAGTTAGTATGGTACGAATATGGCATCGTGAATGATAATATCAAAATGCCTTCTGGAGGTCTATTTCGGCGATGGGTAGTTTTGTCCCTCCTCTCCATTTTTATTCCAGGATTCTTTTAGTGTTGCCTCTCCTTTGATTACTACTGTTTGGTAGTCTGGCGGTTTTCCGATGCGTCTCTCTAGTTGTTCGAGCAGAAATTGTAAATACGTAGTATTTGCATCCTATGCTGCGAATGTTATTGTTGTTACTGTACTTACTATTTAGCCCAAGCAATGAAGGGCTAAAATGGCCATATGTCGGAAGTAATTAGAGACAAGCTGAATTTTTGCCAGTTGTTGAAACTCATTTTTCCCAAAAGTCTCCTTCCGTCCCCCTTGCGCTTCCAAATTAAACACAATTTTTTTAACTTTTGCACGAAAAACACTATTTTCACATTTTTCATGTTCCCACTCCTCTATATCTGTCATTTGTTGACGTAAAAACTTGATATTTTAATATTACAATATTCAAACCTTTCGCTTTCCAACGGTGTACGCAGAAATAATATTTGTTATATGACTCAAAAATAAATAAATATGATTCGAGAAGTTGCGATTTGTTGTGTAATTTACAGCGAAAAAGTGTGGATCGAGGTAACTTTTTTATTTTTCAAAATAACTACATACTGTAATGAGAAAGCTGTAGCTAATGTAATGAGTAAATTTCTTCATTTGGAGCATTTTTTCATAAAATGCATATGAAGTGAGATAAAGGCCTTGTAACATAAATATTGCTTTGGCGCTCAATTCCCAACCGTATCATTCGTGCAGGTAATGAAATCCAAAAATGACCATATGTCGGAAGAAATTAGAGACAGGCTGAGTTTTTACCAGTTGTTAGGAGCTAATTAGAGGAGTATTTCCTCAAAAGTCCCCGCCCCACCCCCTTGCGCTTGCCTCCCTACCCTCCCTTAAACATAAAATTGCAAGCTTTTGAGTTATCGCTCATTCATCGTTACCCTCAATTCAAATAATAGGTATGTTTTAATCCTCGTAATATCAACCATATAAAAGACTGGCTTGCCATTTTTCTGGATTTAGTACTTTATTCGTAATTCGATGAGTTATGTAATTTTTTGCATTTTTAAGCACGGAAAAATGTAATTTTTACTATTTATCACATTTGTTATATATTATTTGAAAAAAAAGTAGAGTGAAACTTGTTGAGCTATTCTTGAGCTTTCCAGCAGTATTCACATATCTAGAATTGAAGGCTTGGGATCATCAGGTGTCGATCACGTGAATAAGAACAAAAGGAGCGGTCAGCGGTTCATACCCCTACCCGGCTACCTGCTGCCAACCGCCAGCGTGGTTAAAAGGAAAATATCAATCTGAAGATGATGTTGATGTAGATATAGTGAATGTTGCTATAGAAAAGCTCAAGGAGTGCTCTAAGGTTGTTGTTGTAGGATCTGATACAGATTTGTTGACTTTACTGGTGGCCAGAGAAAAAGAAAATTTATTTTTGTAAGCAAGGTGGCAAGGATCCAACTAAAGTATTTTCAACATTGAAAATTTGATCGAGCAGCACAGTAAAATCAGAAAAAGTCTCTTGCTTGTGCATGCAATGACCGGATGTGATACTACGTCATGCTTTTATGGTTTAGGAAAGATAAAAGCAGTTGAAACGGTGAAATCTTCTGTAGAAGCTCAGCAACAAGCTTCAATATTTTTACAAGAAAATATATCAAAATAACAATTACAAATTAGTGGAGAAAGATTTACACTTGGATTATATGAAATCAATAGATATACAAACATGAATGAAGCTCGCCACTTCAAATTTATGAGTCTGGCAAAGAAATCAAATTTGCGATCAAATTTCGATCTGGCAAAATTACCTCCAACAACACATACTAAGAGTTTAAAGAAATGGTTAGGCAATAGTTTGCCAGTGGGGATGGAAGCTGTAGTCTGTTAAGGAAAATGAAGGAGAGAAAAAAGTTCTCCAACCACTGACTTCTTTGAAGCCTTTTGCGTCAAATGATCTTGTGCTTTTAGTGTCATGTTCCTGTAAATCTGCTTGTGGGAATTATTGTGGATGCAGAAAATCAGGTTTGCTTTGTTCAGCTATGTGCCAACATTGCAGTGGATATTCGTGTCACAACGCACCAATCGTAGACGATGATCAAGACATAATTAATGATAATTAAGCATGTATATAATGTAAATAGTAATCTATGAATAACCTAAAAATTTGTAAATATGTACTATTTTATGAATTATTCAAGTAAAACATCAAATAAGAAAATGTAGATAAAAAAAATAAAAAGATGAAATTAACTAGTGGTAGGTGAGAGATCCGTGATGCTGTGGATGACATTGATTTCTATTACTCAAATTAGTAACAGTTTATTAAATTCCACAGCTGCCGGTTGCCAGTTCGGTCACGGCGGGTCCATAGGTGGTGGATAATGGAGTGATCTTAAATTTTGAGGTTAGGAGCAAAGCTCCCCCGAACCAAAACTGACAGAAACTTAACATAACAAAAAACCTGTTTTTATCATAAATACATTTCTAAAATATTTATATTCTTATTAAGGCCTATAGTGTCACTGCCTATAGTGGTTCTACTTTCAGATGCAAACTTTCCCACTTGGAATAACTACTTGTTTCACATAAGCAAGAGGCATCGAGTGCCTCCTGCGTAAAGGCGTGGCGGACACCCGATAATTTGTTGCAGTCTGTACGTGTTAACGACCCTCCCCCCCCCCCCAACAGTAGAAGCGGGTATATCGTTTGAGAGGCTGGAAACTGCACTACAACTTTTATTCAAACTGTTTTGAGACATTATTCCAAATAAAAATGTTGTGCCCTAAAAACCACAACAAAAATTTAAATACAATGCGAAAATTTTGCATACTTTAGCGAGTTCTCGTAGAAGTATTATGTTTACAGAAAAATGTTATAATAGCTTCTTTAGAGAGTAGATATTAAGGAATTACACGGTATAAAATTCATGAATTTAGAATAACTAATGACGGAGATATGAACGATAAATAAAAGGCTTGCAAAATGGATGGTTAAGTGGGGTGGGGGATTAAGCGCAAGGGGGAGGGGCGGGGACTTTTGAGAAAATAATCCTCTAATTAGGTCCTAGCAACTGGCAAAAACTCAGCTTGTCTCTAATTACTTCCGACAAAAAAACCTTCATTGCTTGGGCAATTGGTGACTATAAATGATTAGAAAAAGCTTTTGTTTCTTGGATGGGTGTTTTCTTTGTCTACTGCAAAATACGTTACTCATACATCAAAATGTGAAAAATATAACTGGACAGATTTCAAACTGGTAAACTGGTGGATAATTAAATATTTATCTATTTGTAACGTTATCCCACCTTGTGTTGCGAAGATCCTGAAACTAAGAAGTAACACAACAAACAGAAAATAAAAATATTAAAGTTCTTTCAATGTTAGCATAGCACGTTTCACCATACGGGTTCTCCTGGTACGAACCATTGGCAACTCTCTTTTGATATCAGCAGTCTCCAAACTCCACTCTTTCATTTAACTTGTTTCATAGTGCATTAACTCGCTGTTTATTCCAACTGCTCCCCTGCATGGTTAAGTATTTATTCTAGCTCTAGGCATTATCTTTAGCAATTGATTTTTTGATGGTGGCTTGCCTAAGGGCCAGTGGTCTGTTTATTGTGTTAATTGGGTTCGTTCTTCGCATTTTCTTCTTCCTCCAGCGTATTGATCCAACGTTGCAGTGGTATGTATCTTATTACTTTTTATTAGTTTTATCTATCGTTATTTAATCTAGTAGTCTAAAGCCGGAAAAGGGGAGGCAATGAGAAAACTACGGAAAATACAAAGACTGGCATGTCTAGGCATAACGGGAGCAATGTCATCTACCGCAGCCATGGAAGCGCTACTTTGCCTGCCCCCACTACAGTTAGTGGTGGAGAGTGAGGCACTGTTGGCGGCGTACAGGCTGAAAATAAACGGACATGGGACCATTCCAAGAATATGATACCACACCGAAATATTCCAACAAATAGGCAAAAATTGACTACTAAATATGCAGTCAGATAGAATCAGCATAAGCCACAACTTCACAAAGACCTTCAGGGTATACATACCCAATAGGGAAGAGGAAGGAACAAGGCAACTGCGAAGACATCCAAATGATACCATATGGTATACTGACGGATCGAAAACGTCAAGTAGTACTGGAGCAGGTCTTACGGGGGACCAACCAGGGACAGACATCAGTCTGAACCTGGGGAGTACTGCAACGGTGTTCCAAGCAGAAGTCACAGCCATGGAAATCTGTGCACAAGAAATGATACGGTACATACCACTGACAAAAGAATCCGCAACATCACTGACAGTCAAGCAGCTCTCAAAGCTCTGAATGCAGTAGATATACGTTCCCAAAGACTGCCTTGAATCCCTAGCGAAACTGGCGGAACACAACAGTATACAACTGGAGTGGGCGCGAGGACACCAGGGCAATGAAGACAACGAAAAAGCAGATAAGCTGGCCAAAAAAGGCGCAAAAACAGCCTTGATGGGACCTGAGCCATCCTGCGGGACTTCATACAATACCGCAAGAGGAATGGCGGGCCATTCATGACAAAGACCAACGAATTGCTAAAGCTGAGCGGAAAACAGATGAGATGTGCAGTGGGAGTCCCAACAGGACACTGCACACTGAATAGACTCCTAACTAACATGGATGTGAAAGATAATCCAGAATGCAGGATGTGTGGTGAGGATGAAGAAACTCCTCACCACATACTATGTGAATGCCCAGCCTTAATGGCTGGGAGGTTCTCACACTTCGGGGGACTAACCGTAACCCCGGAAGAAATAGCCAGAGCTCCCACTGACCGTATACTCCCCTTTTGGAGAGGAACGGGATTAATGGAATAACGAGACTATGGGGTACAATAAGCTCAAGCTTCAGTACAGCGGGACTTCGGCACCGGAACCCATAAGGAAAAAAAAATCTAGTAGTCATTATAATATTAATTATAATAGTGTCAAAAGCCTTTGAGAAATCAGTACACTTGCGCAGATAATGGAGGATACTGAAATCTCTGAATACGACCCTGTTTGCCAGTTTATCAATGTTTATTACAATAATTTATGACTCGGTATTTTATTAGGTTGTGACTTAACTTAAAATATTTTAAACAGTAATAATAAACAGTAATACCACTTCATTGCAATAATACACCGCCTACGCAGAAAAAATATTATATTTATCTTTCCTGAAAATAGTGGATAGAAGAATAAATCAAAGATATTTTGCGCACAATTATTCACAAAAATATTTGGTTTGATTTTACGTATGCAAATCGTGATAGGTACTACAGTATAATGTATGCAAATTATATCAAGAACTTGCAGTGTTATCTACTGATCAGTAGCCAAAATAACGTCGAAGTAATTTTTCCGAGCACTAATATTGCACTCTATAAAAATTTGATGTGTTTGTTCTGTGGTTACTAAAACTTCGGTGTAATTTTTAACTCTTGTTATAAGGCATATTAAATTTACAATTAAAGTTAATATAACATAGAGATACACCAAGTTGACCAAAATACAGTTAATGGAAGATGCTACTATATTTTACAACAACAAAATATTACTAGAGTGCATATTTTATGAATTGTGGTTACCAATTGAAATACTTTCCCTTTTTGAATTATTTGAATTTTGACCCCCCCCCCCCCCCTTGACGTTATCATCACTATAAATGGTATAAATTATTCTTATTAAAAACCCGTTGGTTGAGAATTAAAATTAAATAACTGTGTAAATGAAAAAAATAAAATCCTAGACAAAACGATGGTTTGCAAGTGCTTTAAAGTATTTTACAAAATTGCTATAAAAGGCATTTGCTATAAATAAATAGAAATCATATTTGTTTTGTAGCTCATAGGAAAAGTGTCCTTCCCCACTACTATCACAATTTAAAGAATCCTGTTGTAATTTTATGGAAATGGGTTTCAGCGAAGGTGTCTGGATTTTGTAGCCCTCGTCATCCTGAACAAAAGTTTCCATGGACAGAATCTTCCATATTGAGTATTGAGAAGACGACACAATTTCAAGTAATTATTCTGTATTTTAATAACATGCCGAATTGTTTTTCTGTCGCTTTTCAGTCCTTCATATCGTGTATAGTATGGTTCATTTCTTGTTGCAAGAATAAAACCTTATTAGTAAGCTTAGAAAAGGTATTCTTTTATTGTATTGTCTTTTTTAATTGACCCCAAATCTGTCCTATTAGGTTAGATATGCAATAATATGGGGTTGGGCATTTAAAATAATTTGTCCCAATTTTTCAGCTGTGTAGCTTCTAGTAATTCTTTTTCCTATCTAGTTTATCAATGTACTTATATGTGTACACCATATGGAAAAGGCTCAGATCCTCGATTGTAGTTTTCGAAATATAAGATACTTTATGCAGGAATCTCGAAATTTTCACTAACTGAGTTATTTAGGGCCGGTTTTAGGGCCGTTATTTTCGGTCCCGATTAAACGTTATCGGTGGGTCAAACCGATTCAGTTACCATGGAAACAATTGTATTTTCAATGATTTGGCAGACGGTTAAAGTTTAATGTGGTTTAACGTTGATAGAAAGTAACGGCCTTTATAGGTTCAGATTAAACCAGAGTTTAACTAAAAGTTTCACCTTTTCACCTTTTTTGGCATACTTTTGAATTGTGCGCCTTCTTGTGTCTTACTTTTCTGTGAGCGTATATGAGTCTTTTTTCACAAACTGCGGCGCTGATGCCTTAAATATGTTATGCTCTACATTAATTGTCTTTTGATAATTTTTTTTTCCTGAGTTGAAGTTCTTATTTATTCTTTGATTTGGGTCGATTCTGGGAGGTTCTATAACAATAACACTGACGATCTTGACAAACGCTTATAAAACGGTATTTTACAAAACACTAAAATCTACAATTTAAACCTCTAGGTGAATCTTCAAGTTAAACTTTAGTTTAAACTGAACCTATAAAATCGGCCCTTAGACAGGTTTATAAGATGGCTAATTACAAACAGGTAGAAATAAATTTGGTGGCCCCGAGTTCAATGTCGGGTCAAAGAGCCTGCCTAAGTTAAAATGAAAAATTGCTTAAAATTTATTATCTCGAAAATGTATACAGGGTGGACCATTAATAATAGGCCATACTTCAAGGATAGATTCTTTGGACTAAAATATGAGGATGTAATCAAACATGTTTTAGTAAATTGTTGCTGTGAAAAAGATACAGGATGTCAAAATTGTAATTTATTTTTCTTTTTTTTTTGCAATATCTCAACTACCTCTTGACCGATCTTCTCCCAATTTAGTAAGGCAACATTTTTTAAGCTAAGAAACAATAATTTATGTATTACATCACGCAAACCCGTGGAGGGCGCCTCATGAGCTATACCTGATGATGAATATTTTTTCTCTTTCTTTTCTACGAAACATAGTGGCACTTTTGATTAGAACATTTCATGCGGGAGTCATTTCTACGTAAAAAAGGTACACTTGATAGAACTTGTTAATTCCAACCGGTTTCGAGAAAATTGCCGCATAGATCTCAAAAATTTTTTTAAAACAATCCCAATTTGAAAAGAAAAAATTTTATTTATTGAAAAGTGTGCTTTGGTGACGTCTTAGGTCTGTCAAAATATCAAACTAATGAAACTGTATGTAAATGATAGAACTAAGACGTCACCAAAGCACACTTTTCAATAAATACAATTTTTTCTTTTCAAATTGGGTTTGTTTTTAAAGAATTTTTGAGAACTCTGCGGCAGTTTTCTCGAAAACGGTTGAAATTATCAAGTTCTATCATTCATCATCTTTTTTACGTAAAAATGACTCCCTCATGAGATTTTCTAGTCAATAATGCACTACGTTTCGTAGAAACAAAAGGGGGAAAAAATATTCATCATCAGAGGCGCCCTCCACTAGCATGATGTAATACATAAATTATTGTTTTTTAGCTTAAAAAATGTTTCCTTACCAAATTGGGAGAAGATTGGTCAAGAGGTAGTTGACATATTGCGAAAAAAAAGAAAAATAAATTACAATTTTGACACCCTGTATCTTTTTCACAGCAACAATTTACTAAAGCATGTTTGGTTATATATTCATATTTTGGTCCAAAGAATCTACCCTTGAAGTATGGCCTATTATTAATAGTCTACCCTGTGTATCTTTGACTTTTTAATACAAAATTTTATTTAAAAAATCAAGAAGTTGGCCTAGAGATCCGCGGATTATTTTATTTTGAAGCCCATTTTTTGTTTATTATGTACGTGTGCAATGTGCATAACTAAACTTCGAGCAAAAAGTATTGACAGTGGACGAATGCGAGTTGGGGATATTAAAAGTGAAAAGAGCACGTGCTTTATAATGCGTATTGCGTATGGTACCGCGCACGATCGCCGGACGCAATTTTAAGATTCCCAACATTCCTCCACTGTCAATACTTTTCGATTGAAGAACTAAACTCGTTCCATATGGGGCTATGCATATTCTTGGGTGTTTACCAGCAATACAAAATTATCTTCAGTTGCATTTGTAAGCTGTTTCAAGATAAAATAAAAAATGTAAATATTATGATATTCAAAAAAATTCAACATTTGAAACTAGAAAGCTATGTGATATTTCAATGTTTTATTGAGCATACAAGAGATACTGATGTGCTAATTGTGCATACTTCTGCATCTTAACTGCTTTAAAATTAGCTTTGAAATAGCATAAGAATATCCAATCGGTAATCATTTCTAGAAGTGTTGAATTTTGCACTCTCTTGGTAAAATAATCATGTATGACGTGTGACTATTAAACAAAAGTTAGTAAAACGCACGATCTTCTTATCTGGTCAAAGTTGATGAATGAATTATTCAACACCGTCTGTTGAAAATTGTATGGCTCGTTGGCGAATTAAAATAAGTTATAATTGGAGAAATACTCACATGCACCACTGTCATGCGTTTTGTTAATTTTCCACTAATTTATAATTCATAGAGTACACACTGTGTTTTGTAAATATGTGCCAAAAAGTAGTGCGATGCAGAATGTTTCGAGAAATAATGTTTTCCAAAGAATTATATGTATAGTATTTTGTATATACCTAGAGGGTGATTTGTGAGGAGAAGGTCGTACTTTACCAAAAGATAGAGGACATTGAGGTGATCTTAAATCCGCATACAGTAATGGCTAAAGTGGCCCCATTTTCGAAATACAAAGTGCTTTGGAAGAATTCTCTTTTCGCCATATATCTGTACTGCGTAAAAGAAATCCAATGAAACTTTGTATTTTGGTTGCAGTAGTCATTCACAATCAATGCCTGGAATCTTAATATAATATCAGGGCCAGAATAAAAATATTTTTAAATTATTTCTAGAAAATAACATTCTGTTTATAAAATTTTTAAAACTGAAATATTAATTAACCTGGAAAGATACAAAATCCCATAAAAAATATTTTGGCACCATTTTAGTGTTTGAATAAAAAAAATAATAAATTGTTAAGGATTCAATTCCCTCTAATAGGAAATTGAGAGAAAAAAGTCACTCCAGATATTAGTAACATATTACTCTACTCGCTGAAGGTCCCATTATGATTATAAACTTCAATTTGTATTTTAAATCAGATAATTTAAAGCAAATGCAGTTTTTTAATCACCTATTCATTTCAAAGTGACCACACCACGCCAAATTCATTATATTTTCTTAATCGTGTTGTATGGCTTATACTATTCTATTAATCTAATTAATTTTTAATTTCGTTGCAAGAGTAATTGATTGTTACAATCATCTGCTCTTGCTGTTACATTTGTTTTAAAAGTTTTGGCTACCTTTTTATTAATTTCGTAGGTACCTGTTAAGATCAGTATTACTGTAATTAAGGAGTGTCGTCACCACTGTTCCTTTTACTGGTTATAATATTGTTTAGTAATAATTCTAAATCATGTAGAGAATACGCGAATATGGTTTTTGTCTATGGATATTGCAATGGAAATGCAAAAGCTGCTGAAAGAGAATACAGATGTCGATTTGGGAATCAACGTGTACCAAACTATATTTAACTGTAATTAACAATAACATGGAATGAAGGTATTGATATAACAGATCGATTAGAGCAGCTATCGAGCTTAGTTGCTGCTGATTTAATTTCTCGTCCAAGTATAGTGAGAAAAAAAAAATAAAAAATTTTTATTGTCCAAATAGGCTTAGAATGTCATAAAACGAGATTTTAAGTTTGAGCAAAAAAATTATTTCTGTATGTCTGTCTGTCGGTATGTCTGTAACTTTTTTGTGCGAACGATTACTCTGGAACGGTTTAACTTAAAATTTGGTACACGTAAATTTTAATGAGATCTGGAACTAGATTATATTTTCATCTTACTCCGTTGAAGGGTACTCCGTGAATTGGGGTAAATGGGGGTAAACAGGTAAATCAAGCAGGTAAGAGTCCATAAAATTGGTATTAAGTATATACAAAAGAAGCTATTGTCTCAAAAAAAATTTTGGCATTAGTCACCCCTATTACTACCCCCATCCCATTATAAAAGGAGGTGAAAAAAAAAAAAAAAAATGTGATTTAGTGTGTGTACAAGAACCAAAGGCATCAAAATATTTTTTTTACTTCATCCATATCCACTACCACCCATCACTACTCGCACCCCACTATCGATGTGGAATATCGTTTTATGTGTTATTGGGGTAGGATTTCAAATAAAATATTATTAAAGTTCCATAAACAATTATTTCCACACGCAAAATTTTTTCGTTGTGAGAGACTTGGGTAGAAAATCTGGATGTGGAAGTAGGGATTCCTTGGGCAGCGGTTTTTTAAATAAATGAACGGTGAACAGTGAACGGTGAACGGTGAATCTCTCAACTTTTTGCAAGAACACTTTTTTACTTTACTATCAAAGAATCATAATGTCAAAGCAAAGTATCAAAAAATGGTATAATGACAAAAATATAGATAGGCCAATCGGAATAGATGGAAAAAGGATCCTTTTACGAAATGTCGTTTACCCGCAATTTTTTTTTCTTAAATTGGGATGTCCGCAAAAATATGCCAACTATCCGCATGCGTGACAGGTGGGGCAACATATTTTAAAACTAAAAAATCATCCATTATTTGCCATTTTTCGCTTTATTTGCAATATAACTCGTCAATGAAGCATTGCTTGAAAATATATCAAGACTATCAAGAGCCATAAAAGTTGAAAAAAACTGATTATGAGCATTTTATCATTCCTGACATTTTCCCAGAAAATTTTTCGTTTAAGAGCTATAGATGAAAGAACAATGCCACTTTTCTATTTTCTTATTTTTTTTAATTGAATATAATTAAGATATATTAATACGAAGTATATCAACGGTATAATGTAAATTTTGTTTAAATGTTCAATTTACAGTTGAAATAAAAACACATTTACAGAACTGTATATAATTTACATGTTAAAGAGAAAAAAAATAATAAAACTTTTCAGGTATTGAAGTATTTAGTCCAGTCGAATTAGACATCATAAAAAATTTTGCGTACTGCGGACTTTTTTTTTGTGGAAGTTGTTTAAGAGGGCATAATAATCAAGCACAGAAAACTACACCCTGCTACACCATGTGAGTCCCCTATTTTTAGGGGTTGAAACTTTGAAATTTTACTTATGTGTCCATATCTGTTTCCCTATTGCCCGTAGGGCTCTTTACCAAGTTACACTTTTTGAAGATTCATCCCTCCTCTACATAATATATATATTACAGATTTGCCGTAGGACAAACGGTTTTGGCTGTACGAGGCCGGAAATGTCGCGCTGTCCGAATTTGGGGGTCTTCTCTTCAGGACAAACGGCTATTATTTCCAATCTACAATACTACACATACTACTGTCTTTAAAGAGGGATGATGATTTGTGAAAAAACTTTTCATGATACGGGATGTTGAAATTTTGAAAACCCGTTTTTTAAAAAAAAAGTGAACCTACTTTTTTCACTCATTTTTCTTTCATGCATGTACGACCCTAATATAAGAAAATTTACGTTGGTTTTATTTTAATACAATCGTTGGTTTAGGAGCTAGACAGCAAAATATGCCAAAAATGGCTATTTTGGTATTGTTGCATTAAAAAAACCAAAACCTGTACAATTCTGGTAAATGTTTTTGTTTATCGTAAAAGTCCAATTCATTGCGCATAGAAAATGTGTTTTTGTATTTAAGTAGGATCAACACTTATTGTGTAATAACGATTTATGTCATGTGTTCTCCAGTCTCCTTTTTCACAATTTTTTTTTGCGGCCTGGTTCATAGTAGGGCAGAAAGCATTATACACGTGGATAGGGCACATAATAGGGTGTTAAAATGGATCTCTTGTTAAAATGCGATAGGACGTACCGTTTTCGAGTAAAACGCACTTGTTTGGTTATGTTTGCTTTGAGCTTTCATTGTATTCTGAATTGTGATCTGATAAATAAATTCTACATTTTGGTGCTTTCTTTCTTAGGAGTTTGTTTTTTTAAGTCTTTTTCCGATGAAATGGACATATAATAGCTGTTTCTCGAGGAAGGCAAAATTACTGTGGATTTTGTTATAGACACAAAATAAGTTGCAATGATGATTCGAGACAAGCGTGAACCCTCAAATAGGGGAGCGAGAACCCCCTATTCCATCCGAGTCCCTTCATTTTTTCATTAGCAATGTCCCTCATAAACAGAAAAAGCAAGAAGCGACACATAGTTTTATTTTTTCGTAGTCAGCGGTGAGTATTTACTAGTCAGTCGATGAAAAGTGTGATCTGAAATAATTCTTTGCAAACAAGTGCGTTTTACTCGAAAACGGTACGTCCTATCGCATTTTAACAAGAGATCCATTTTAATACCAATATGTGCCCTGTTCAGGTATACATTGCTTTCTGCCCTACTATGAACCATAAGGCCGCAAAAAAAAATTGTGAAAAAGGAGACTGGAGAACACATGACATAAATCGTTATTACACAATAAGTGTTGATCCTATTTAAATACAAAAACACATTTTCTATGCGCAATGAATTGGACTTATAGGATAAACAAAAACACTTACCAGAATTATACTGGTTTTGGTTTTTTTAATGCAACAATACCAAAATAGCCATTTTTGGCATATTTTGCTGTCTAGCTCCTAAACCAACGAATGTATTAAAATGAAACCGACGTAAATTTTCTTATATTAGGGTCGTATATACATGAAAAAAAAAATGAGCGAAAAAAAGTAGGTTCACTTTTTTTTTAAAAAAGGACTTTTCAAAATTTCAACATTCCGTATCATGGAAACCGCGCTGTATTCGATGAAAGTTTTTTCACAAATCATATTCCCTCCTTAAGGACATTAGTATGTGCAGTATTGTAGATTGGAAATAATAACCGTTTGTCCTGTACAGAAGACCCCCAAATTCGGACAGCGCGACATTTCCGGCCTCGTACAGCCAAAACCGTTTGTCCTACGGCAAATGTGTAATATATATATATTATGTAGAGGAGGGATGAATCTTCAAAAAGTGTAACTACGGGGAATAGGGAAAAAGATATGGGCACATAAGTAAAATTTCAAAGTTTCAACCCCTAAAAATAGGGGACGCACATGGTGTAGCAGGGTGTAGTTTTCTGTGCTTGCTTACTATGCCCTCTTAAACAACTTCCACAAAAAAAGTCCGCAGTACGCAAAATTTTTTATTATGTCTAATTCGACTGGAGTATTAGAATGATGGGAAAATAAATAAACAAATATATATTTTCAAAAACAGACTATTTGTTTTATACATAGTACAGTGTCCATGCGTTTCATATATGACTTAATAGAATAGAATAGAATAGAATAAGTTTATTTAACAAATTGTTCTACTACAGTTTTTAATAATTACATTGTAGTAGAACAATTTGTTAAATAAACTTATTCTATTATCTTCTATTCTCTTCTATTCTTTTCTATTAAGTTATACATGAAACGCATGTACACTGTACTATGCATAAAATAAATAGTCTGTTTGTGAAAATACATATTTCTTTATTTATTTTCCCATCATTTTAATACCTCAATACCTGAAAAATTTTATTTTTTTTTTGTTTAACATATAAATTATATATAGGTTATATATATATATATATATATATATATATATATATATATATATATATATATATATATATATATATATATATATATATATATATATATATATATATAGGTCTGTAAATATATTTTATTTCAACGGTAAATTAGACATGTAAACATAATTTTCATTAGACCGATAATATATTTCGTATTAATATTTTTTATATTTACTTAAAAAAAAATAAAAAATAGAAAAGTAGTATTGTTCTCTCGTCTGTAGCTCTTAAACGAAAAATTTTCTGGGAAAATGTCAAGAATATTAAAATGTTCAAAATCAATTTTCTCAACTTTTCTATCTCTTGATATATTTTCGAACAATGCTTCATTTACGCAAATATAACGAAAAATTGCAAAAAATGGACGATTTTTTAAATTTTGAAATGTGTTGCCCTCCTTGCCACGCGTACGGATATTTGGCATATGTCTGTGGACATCCCAAACTATACTTTAAGATAAAAAAATTGCGGGGTAAACGATATTTCGCACAAAAAAACTATTCTGACTGGTCTAAGATAAACATATTCACTGATACCTCAAAGTAGTTTACCGATAATTGCTTAAGATAGCCCCTAATAGGGCTGGACTCAAAGTGGATCTGAAGAAATGAACTAAAGTCTACTTTATGGGCACCATCTTCAAAGGGCTCTAGCCCCCTAAGGAAGCATTTGCGGAACAATGTTCAAAGGAACTTTTTTAATATTTTTTTTTTGTATCCAATCGCCAGTTAAAGTATGGTTTCTATATTTTTTAGATTATTTTTTTAAGGTTTGTCTGAAAACACCATCTTGTTTTTTTTTTAAATATTAGCATCAAATTTCCAATCAGCCCATCCAAAACTTACAGATATTATATTATTATATTTATACATAGGTATATTATGAATTGGCCAATTATTCGGGGAAATTTCCCATCGAGCTAAGTACCTAACAGCCTGCTCAGAAAAATATCTATCGTTTGCAGAAAACTTCATCAAAAGCTCTGCACTCGTTTTAAAATGAGAGAATAGAAAAAAATGAGCAAATAAGATCACAGTCCTAAACACATACAGTAATGTACACTTTTATATGAGAATATTATTGGTAAAAGACGAAACAGAAACAGGAATTTTTAAACAGCACGCAGTAATCATAAATATTTTGATTTAACAATAATAAACCACAAATGATGAAGTGCAATTTAATAAAACATTAAGATAAACAATCCATGAGAGGCAATCTGCACTCAGAAAGGTAGCCTGATAAAAAGGTTTGCAACAGAAAATAAACAAAACCAGTAATTGAATATTGCACCTTGCACCATTGTTTTGGCGAGATCGATTAGGTATTTGAATTTTCATAACAAAGTCACGTCTCAGGTTGTTTATATAGTGAAACAGTAAGCTTATTTATATTTATCGTCTACAATTTAACAAAATACGCCGTGTGTGAACCTCGAGTGCTGACTCTTACAGTCTAAATACTCTCCACGCTATCTCGAGACGAAAGATTAATGCAAATTGATACTTTAACTTATGTAAATATTTATTAATTAGACGTGTGAATATTCCGGTCTTGAAAGCTTATGCAGTTAAAAAATAAATATTTTAATATTTGTTTAGGATATTAATATTTTGGCGGTAGGCATCCCTTGAAATAATATATCTGTTAATATAAATTAATACATTAATATCACTTACTTTTAGAATAGGCGATAAAAAGTTAACAAATTAAAGTTACAAAATATTATTTTTAATAAATCATAATTTTTGTGATACAGCAAAACCATTAAATATATTTTATGTATTCTTTTACTTGTAGTTAAAAAAAAACAGATGTCATGAAATTAGGTGGTAGGTACTTAAAATTCAATTTTCATATTTATTATAGAACAACAATTTCAAAAGGGAAATAGAAAAATATTTATTTTAATTCCATGAATCCTTCGATACGTAAAAAAGTTAAATATTATGTCCTACACTTTTAGGCTACTTTTACACAAAAATTGTTAACTACAAACGAGGAATAGCGATAAAAGAGAAATAAGTAGAAAAATTTACGTAATTTTGGCTAAAATCATAACTTATATATCAACTTAAAACTTTACATTATTTGCAGAAAAACAAAGAACTGATTCTTTGTTCGACCTTTTGTAAAAAGGGTGGCACTTTATATCACTCATTAGTCCATGGAAAATTGAAACTGTCTTAATTCATATTAATTTGTAAAGGGTGGACCAAATCAGATGGGATTTGGGATTTTCTCTAAAACTATGACAGATAGAAAAAAACCAATATAAGTGTCCTGAGTTCGATTTCCGAGAAACAAACAATGGCGTAAACCCCGATCATTTATATTTTTCGACTACCGAGCTACAGAGTGTTTTGTTTACCAAGTGTCGAATCGAAAATCGAGTGACACATTCTTAAGGCACTTTTTTGAGTAGAATCCGTTGCTGATGAGAAGAAAATTATTCATGCCTCAGGTTTCGAGATTTAGACATAACTTATGTTTTTTAAATGGAATTATTTCATTATTCGATCACAACTTAGCTATCCAACGATATATCACGTGTCATATTTATCTATAGGAAAAGTGTTTAATTTTCCAAAAATATATTATATTTGTGAGAGGGAAAACTATTAACAACAACACTTCCTATAATATAAAATAATTTTGCCAAAAATAGGAAAAACTAAACTACAATAAATGTTCGAATTGTCTTCCATGGACATCTATGAATATTTATCGCATTTCTAACATTTATTGAAAAGGCCATGGTAAAAAAAAGAAAATCGAAATAATAAAAAAAAATCGTAATGTCTCTTATCAGCAACGGATACTACTCACAAAAGTGCCTTAAGAATGTGTTACTCGATTTTCGATTCGACACTTGGTAATTGAGATATAGAGGTCATCCAAAAATGCCAATTTTTCAAAAACGCTCGGTAGTCGAAAAAGAAAGACGATCGTGGTTTACGCCATTGTTTATTTCTCGAAAATCGAGCTCACGACACCTATATTGGTTTTTTTCTATAATAATAATATTTATTTATGTATCAAAATATTTACATATACATACAAACTTTGAATTAACATTAAATAAATAAATATTAGGGTTCCATAAGGAAAGAATGTAACACAAATAAGAATAAAACATACATTTATGAATCAAAGAAAATATTCAAGAATTACTAAGTTAAAACTTGTCAGCCATTCATGAATATTGTCGTATCCACTCAGTGAATCATACATCGTAAAAACTAAAAGTGATTATTTCTATTTACCTATATTCCCAAAACATAATACTAGAATTTAATTTTTATATCTATTGTTAAAAGAGAAAAAAAAAAAACAAAAATACTTCATATTCAACAATAATAACTAAAATTCTAAGTTAACATCGATAAGCCAATCTGAAATAAATTTTTTGAAACTTTTTAATCTAGCTTTGGTTCTAAGTTCTTGGGGAAGCGCATTAAAAACTTTTTGTCCAATGTAATAATAATTTCTTTGTCCTATAGAACGTTGTGTTTTAGGTAAAATTAGCTGTTCTGTAACTCTAAATCGTGTGGTATGGTTATGTGTACTAGTATTAACTAAATGGTTGTATTTTGCTAAGTAAGTGAGAGCAGATTTATAGAATAATTTTTTTATACTTAGTATTCGATACTGTTGGTATATTAATTCAGAAGGATGGCGTGAATCTAGTTTAAATATTATTTTAAGGATTCTTTTTTGTGCTACTTCTAGTGGTCTTATAGTCGTAGAATAAGCCCCTCCCCACCCTACAATTCCATATAAAATCAGTGATTGCACTAATGCAAAATAGGTTGTCATCAAATTTTTTCTATCTAAAATTCGAGTTATTTGCTTAAACAAGAACATTAAAGATCTAATCTTTTTTACTAAATTTTGAACGTGAAGGTCCCATTTTAAATTAAAATCGATTTCAATTCCTAGATATTTAACATGTTCAGTACGTTCGAGAGCCCATGTACTGTTCCTAAAAGGTAAATGTATATTTATTATATTGTTCCTAGGTAAGCCATTTTTGTAATTAGCAAAAGGTAAGTAGCATGTTTTCTGTAGATTTATAGTCAACAAGTTGTTATCGAAGAACTATCATAGTTTTCAGGCCTCTGGCGATCCGGTTTTCAACTTCATCCCAAGTATTCCCCTCTACGAGTAGTACGGTATCATCCGCAAATGAAATAATTTTTCCAGAGCAATCTAATGTGAGTAATTCATTTAAATAAATTAAAAAGAGAATAGGTCCTAAGACCGTTCCCTGGGGAATTCCATATGAAACATTTAAGATTTGGCTAGTACATTTGTCAATTTCGACCATTTGCTGTCTATTTGTTAAATAGCTGCCTATTAGGGAGTGCGCTAGACCACGAATACCAACACTATATAACTTTGACAAAAGCCTTCGATGACTTACTGTGTCGAAGGCTTTTGCCAAGTCTATGAACACTCCCGCACAAGGTCTACTATTGTCCAGGCATTTATAGATATTTGAAGTTAACAAGGCGATTGCGTCATTTGTTGATTTATTTTTTGTGAACCCAAATTGAAGCTTTGAAATTATACTATTTTTATCAAAAAAATCTACGAGCCTGACCTTTAAAACTTTCTCAAAAATTTTTGCTATATTAGATATGATACTGATTGGTCTATAGTTTTCCACTTTGTTTCGGTTCCCTTTTTTATAAATCGGTTTTATAATAGCCATCTTAAAGTGGGATGGACATTTTCCTTGTGTGAAACTTAAATTAATTTTATGGCATAAAGGCTTTGAAATTTCGTTACCTATCTGCCATAATTTTAGAGAAAACCCCAAATCCCATCTAATTTGGTCCACCCTGTACAATACGTATATAAAAAAAATATTTCTGAAAATACAACAAAACATATATTGCAGAAAAAACTTAACAGACCGAGATTTGAAAGATAGATGCGAACAAACGGTAAACTTTGCTTAACTTTTGCAGGACAATTCTTGATTTAATTATTTTTAAAAATAATTTGAAAAATATACAAGGTGATTGAAAGCTAAACCTCACCTTCTTTTGAAAATAGAAATGTTAATATCAACATCGATCTGCAAATGTTCCGTTGTCGATATACAGAGTGATGCAACAGATGTGTTTGACGCACCATTTTTTTATTATTAAATAAATACATGCATACCGGGTGCCAACAAAATCATTTTCCGGTCGCCATTTTTTAACGGATCTAAAGAATCTAGGCATGTGTCGACATTTTTTATCCATGTGTCATGTTTCTACGAGTTTTACCGGAAGTGACCCATTCTTTTTACCTTTAAATGGATGTAAGAAATGATAACTTAGCTGAAACTGAACTAACTCTCAAAAATGTTGCTGATCTCCCAGCATAAAAGTATAAACATTTTACTAATGTCTCTAATGTCCGATAATATTCTTCGCTTATAATAAATTCACGTTCCTGGAAAGGTCCAATTTAGTAAAAATACCTTTCATGGAACACCCTGTATATATTTGTGTTTTTGGAATCTAGAGGTCATTCTCCATATGACTGTGCTAATTTCACGACTCTTTCCGTCATTTTGAAAGTTTTCGGTCAATTTTAATTGACAATCTGTCCCGTGACCAACCAGAAATTGACTCGCCAGGGTGTGTTGTGATACATCGTTAGATTGGTATTGAAAAAATACATTTAGCTGTAGTATGAAAGTGACATACTTTCATTATAAAATTTTTAGAAATTTTGAAAAAGTGATTTTATAAACTTTCGACCTCTCTATGGCACAAATTAACAACTCTATGGCACAAATTAACAACGCGGAAAAAAGTCACAAAATTAACACAGTCGTATGCAGAATGACCTATAGATTCCAAAAACGCAAAAATATACAGGACATTCCATTTAAACATCACAAGGTGAAACCGAAAGTCGTATAAATTTGATAGATGGATTAAAAAAATGCCATTTTGGTAATACATGACACAGTTTCATCTTGATCCGTTAAAAAATAAAGAAATGACAGCTGAAAAGTGATCTCGTTGTCACCCGGTATAGTGGTTCACTTACGCCACATAGATGTGTAATTTTTAAAAAGAATTCGCAATTATTTCCGAATATTTGAAAAATGGTTTTAAAAAGTTTCGGCAACATGTAACTGTTTTCTTATTATAATGAAAGAAAGACACCCCTAAAACGATGTTGCTTATTCTTTCTCTAAATTACTGTTTGTATTATATTTCTTTATATCTCTACTACAAATAAAAATATAGATGTTTTATACTAGAGTGGCTCAAGAAATTAAGTTTAAACTTATTTTGGCTCACCTTTCATATTTGTTCTAAATCTCAAAAATGATCCTCTACAAATTTGAGTAAGATCGGTTAATATTAACACGAACCTTCGAGAAGTTTTCCATGCATTTCTATGGGAACAGCATTTTTTCCTAAATTTGCTATAGAATCGTGAAATTGCAGTGAAATTCAAATGGCGCAAAAGGATTGTCCACAGAATACTAAATCATTTAAACCCTCACAAGCCCTTTTATGGGGCCTCAAAAATGACCCCGTAAATGCAAAAATAGAGTATCTCGCATTTTTGACGTATATTATTGTTTATTTGCGATTCTTCTGAAACAAATTCAGTCAAATTCTAATTTATAATAATGACAATATTCTAATGTTTTCCAAATTTATAAAGAACTACAGAAAAATAAAGTCGGCAAAGGTGTCAGACAGGGCTGTGTTCTGTACCCAATCTGCTTTAATATCTAGAGAACACGCGATGCGACGAATACTGGGAAGTCACAGGGTGGAAGAGCTATAGGCGGAACCACAGAAAAGATAAACTAGACAGAAGCGAAGGCTTGCCGCGGTACCTTTCATGTTGGGGGAGTTTGATTTATGTGACCTCGGAGTGACAGTAGGAACCATTAGCAGTACACTGAGAGTAATTTTTATACACGTTATAGCCATTCAGTATATAATACACTGAGAAAAATTTATAATTTTATATTTAAGATGCATTAAAGAAGAATTAAACGAAAATTTTAAATTATTTCTATACCTCGTAATCGAAAAGGTCACAAAAATCACAAGACATCATGTAAAGCATTGTCAACCGTCAATCGCAAACGTAAACTATAATCACATGGCTTGTGTTGTGAGAGAACGGGCGGTATAACATGGCGGATATGGGACATACGCTCTCAAATTTGGTCCTTACAGCTTTTGCTTCTGTAATAGTTTATCTTTTCTGTGGCGGAACCAAGATTTCTAACTTGACATTTGCAGATGATACTACCTTAGTTGCAGCAAATGAGGATGAGCTCAATCACCTGTTGGATAGACTCCAGATAATAAGCTCTAATTGTGATCTAAGTGTAAATTATAACAAAACGTATTATGATTGTAGACCGAGTAAATTGTAAGTTGAGGATACGTTATACCTTGGTGCCCTTGTGGGCAATACTGGCGATTGTGAATATGAGACTCGGTGAAAAGTACAGATGGCAAGTTCGGGTACTTGCCAGTTAAGCAAAATTTGGCGTGACAGAAACGCACAAAGATCAGACTTACTAACGCCCTAGTGTTCCCCATCTTTCTTTGCACCTCTGAGACATGGATTGTTAGGGAAGCAGCCAAACGGAGTATTGATGTTTTTGAAATGTGTGTCTGGAGATGTTTCTTACAAATTCCCTGAACAGCTCATCGCATTAATACCTTTATTCTCTAAGAAATATTAGAAATGATTTCAGCATTTTTCTTTATTAAAATATTTGTTTTTCGTAAGGAATATCTATGCTAGTACAGATCTGTTGGAAAAATATTCCCTAAAGTTGCTTTACAATAGCTTCGTATGAACCCTATTTGAATATTGTCATATCAAGAAGAATTCAAAGAATTCAGACTCCTTGTCCTCGTCTAATATATAACATAAACAGACGATAACGAATCTCTCATAAACTTAAAGAAATAAACTGACTAAATATGGGGAATAAAAGATTATTACAACACACCTATGTCTGGTTTTAAAAGATTGTGACTATCGAATCACTGCCTTATATTTTATACATGCAATAAAATTCGCTTTCGTACATTATCCATAATCATAATGTAATGAAAAGAGGAAACCATTAATCACTCCCCTTCTTCATAAATATGGTTTATTTGAACAATCTTTGTCATACAATATCTGTAAATTACACAGCCCCACAAAAAAAAAAAGTTCAGACCAGCGGACCAGACCCATGTATTCCTATGTATTTTCGGTCGCTGAATCCGAATCCGAGGTCAAAAAAATTCGTACACCCCCAAAATCTTGAGCTAGAGCCAAAAAACACCCCTGGACTGGGGTAAAAAGAATATTAAGCTACGAGAATAGTTGTTACATCCTAATCGGTCGAATTATACAAATTAAGGTTCAACAGCAGCGTACATACAATAGATATGAAACACACCCCCAGTGAGGGGTGAAAACTAGCCCCCATTTATAAAAAAAATCGATCCGAAACAGCAATGACTGTTGAAAAAGCTCGAAAGGTCTAAGTTTTGTTAAAGTGCATCAGATCCGACGTAATCTTCATAAACTGCCCGTATAGGGTTGAGAACAACCACCCTCAAGTTTAAAGGACACAAAACAAGAGAAAATGTAAAATCCGACAGGATTTCTATTTTGCGTAGTACTCTAAAATAGAACTAGAAACTTACGTACCATCAACGCCCTACAGTGTCAACCCTCAGATGGTGTGAAAACTACCCCCCATGTAAGATTTATCTATAAGAAGTCACAGTGACTTCTATAAAAATTCGAAACACCTACGTTGTATGGAAGTGAGAAGAAACTAGACTATGTTCGGCGCTGTGCTTGAAAACCACCCCCATGGGGTTGCGAGATGCTACCCCTATATCCGTAGGACACTGGAAGTGTGCATTACGATTTTTGCTAATCATAGCATAAAAATGTAAATCCGGTTAGTTTCTCTCTGTTTTTCCAGCATCCTACAGATATAGGGGTGGTATCTCGCAACCCCGTGGGGCTGGTTTTCAAGCATAGCGTCGAACATAGTCTAGTTTCTTCTCACTTCCACACAACGCAGGTGTTTCGAATTTTTACACTACATTTTTATACTGTAACTTTTTAGTTTAGGGGGTAGTTTTCACACCCTCTGAGGGTTGACACTGTAGGGCGTTAATGATACGTAAGTTTCTAGTTCTATTTTAGAGTACTACGCAATTTCAGCCAATCATAGCATTCATGAAAATAGAAATCCTGTTGGATTTTACGTTTTTTCTTGTTTTTCTCGTGTCCTTTAAACTTGAAGGTGGTTGTTCTCAACCCTATAGGGGCAGTTTATGAAGATTACGTTGTACCTGATGAAGTTTGTTATCACTTTAACAAAATTTAGACATTTCGAGCTTTTTCAGTACTCATTGATGTTTTCGATCGATTTCTCACCCCTCCCTGGGGGTGTGTTTCATATCTATGTACGCTGCTGTTTAACCTTAATTTGTATAATTCGATAGATTAGGATGTAACAACTATTCTCGTAGCTTAATATTCTTTTTACCCCAGTCCAGGGGTGTTTTTTGGCTCTAGCTCAAGATTTTGGAGGTGTACGTATTTTTTTGACCTCGGATTCGGATTCAGCGACCGAAAATACATAGGGATACGTGGGTCTGGTTCGCTGGTCTGAACTTTTTTTTTTTTTGTGGGGCTGTGTTATATAATAAAATACCTGGAAAATTGATAATATAAAGTGTATAAGAAAATTTACAAATTTAAATATAAAATGCTAAAGTAGTAATTTATGCAACAAGTGCATAAAGTGGTACTTTTTTCACGAATGAGCAATCCCACGAGTGAAAAAAAGCACTTTATGCATGAGTTCCATACAATATATTTTCTACGACAGTCCTCAATTTCCACATTTAGACAAATAACACAAATTCATAATTTGACGTTTCTAAAGCGAAAATCGTGAGGCAACTTCAATTGTTTTCAATGCACTTATGAATCCAGCTATATACAGTGTGTGCTATTTAGTACCGCAACACTTCGTTATTTTGGAACGCGTTGAAGGATTTTAGAAAAATATTTTCTTTTGAGAAATAGTGCTCGATGAGCTTCATTTGACTGTTTTGAAAATTGTATAATTTTCACAATTTCAATGCCTACTAAGCTCCTTAGGGTCGAAATTTCGGGATCGAAATTGCCTAATAAGTCAATTTTTTATCGGCAAATTGGCCTATTCAATTTGCAGTTGTCTCAAATACCTCTATACAAAATTTTAGCTCGATACCTCATTAGGGTGTTTGTTATTCAATAGCCAAATTTAAAATTTCTCAGTTTTCGACTGGCCCTGTATAAAAGTCGGTTAGGTTTACTAAAAAAGGTAAAGTAGTCATTCTACTTAAGAAACATCAAATACTAAATGAGGAAGAAAACAGAAAAGTTATTCTTTAAGTAATCTTTATTACTATTTACCCGGCTTGTTCTAAGCAGTTTTTTGAACTTATATGAAAATATTGATGACTTGTGACAATTCTGACCTCGGATTCGGTTTCAGCGCCCCAAAATACATATGTATATGATAGTCGGTAAAAAAGTACATAACCTTTATTTTTTTGTGTGCCTGTGTAATTGGACTTGCAAAAAATGACTAAAGTAAAAAGTTGAGGCTACTTTACTGTGGGTGGTTTAATAATCAGGGCCTGCTGTAAGAAAACGGGGGCTGAATCAGCAATTAGGAAGTTTCCTATTTTAGAAATATCATGTACATTCAACCTCATTTAGTAGCCTTTCAGATAACTAGTCAAACAAAAAAAAATTTCTCGATATCTGAAAAACTCACGAACTTATTCAATTTCACAATACATAACGCGCTGACTTGCCATGTCGGCGGCCCGCCGTATGTTCCCTTTATTTAATGTATGTGCTCGATTTTCTAAAATGTCATAAAATATCACTTTTGATTCGTTCTTGCCGAGCCGAATTTTCGAATTTCGCCGTGCAATTTACGATCAGGTTTATCTGGAAGACTTCCTCTTTACGTCGCGACATCATACGGCCGTCCCAATGGTGTTTTTCCAAAAATATGAACGTGCCAAAATTGCATGTTTTAGCAATTTTTTCGGCTCTCAAACGCAAGCTGGCTATAAACTGCCGGTGATCTTTTTTGTATCATTAGCTTATTTGACTAATTTTTATTATATAAATACGGTAGTAAATAATTTTGCGATTTTGGAAAAGAAGCTGTTTTTAGATTTATAAGTACATTTATGAGGAATAGTATAAAAAAATATGTCATTAAAAGTTGTAAAAGGTAAAGATTCTGAAGTATTCGAGTGGCCGTATAGCTGAAAAATTTGGACATATGATTTATTATTGCATCCTTAACCCAATAAAGCTTGAGGGGATTGGAATTATCTTAAAAACATAATATAATTGTATACCTTCTCTAAGTTTAGTGACAAAGTGGTTGGACTATCGAAACAAAAAATACACCATGTGACGACTGAGACGCGGCAAGAAGCTCCTGTAAGCTAGCTTTGTGAATTAAGCGAATAAAACAAATATGGTTTCTATTTATTTGTAATAAATACAGCCACTGTATAAATATTTTCAAGCATTGCAAACTTTTATCTAGGTGTTTTATTTATTTTATTTACGAAAAAATCCCTTCAATTTTCATCCATAACTAACAGATTTTTGATAGGAATAACTACTGATAATAACAACGCACGAAAATATTAATGCATTTTTCTATATATTAAAATGCGAAATTTTGCGAATGTACCTTAATACCCCCCGCAGCCCCATAATTAAAACTATAGTGTTTGTATTAGCAAGTCTTTATGGTGCATTATAGTTCTCTTTCAGCATTTATTTGTAATAGCAAATATCGTTTGGTTTACTATAATAAATTCCTCAGAAACATGTATTGTCAAAAATAAGTGCAACTTGTATTTTACATCAGTAGTCATATGAACCGCAGAAAATAGTGTTAGAATGCCGACTGTAGGTAGAAAATTTAGAAATTGTCTAACAATGATAAATAAATAAATAAGATAAATATAATTTTTGGTTTTAAATCAGCACCAGCATTACAAGAAATTTTGATAATTTTCATGTGTGAGTTCTTATGAGGTCAGAAAATATATAAATAGTAAAATTAATAGTCCTAATAATTATGTATATACGACTAAGGATAAAATCTGTCAACACGTTTAACTATAATTAATTGATACCAATTTATTTTGTATGTCGGTTGTCTTTATTTCTATAAATATAAACGTAAATTGTATTGAAACTTAGTTTCTATTTCAGAACGCCGCCCATCGTAAATTTCACTTATTATTTATTTTATTAAGTAACGACCTTGCCAGTAAACTTTAAAAAGTTCTGAATATGTGCCAAGATGTATTAAGAGCCATTTATAGAGCACTTGAAATTAATAATTTATTATTTTCCACTTTATAAGCTATGTTAGTTAAAAGCTGTAGGATCTAGATCAAATATCACCTGGGAACCCGCATAATTGTAAATTTTGAACTGTTTATACAAATACATATATGGCCACTGGGGCATGAAACAAAAGTAATACTTTAATATGAAATAGTTGCTGTGTGTAATTCAATAGCATTAACTAATGTAAGTAATTTATATCCATGTGTATGAAAAATAGCATTTGAAAAAATATGTGTCTTCACTTAATTGTAGTTCTTTAACAATGGTTGAATAAACCGAAAAATAAGAAAATAGTGAGTTCATTAAAAAGACCGATAACCCAGGATATGCCTACATCAATACGGGTGGCTTAAGGGCCGGGCAACCCGGGCAACTAACCGGGGCACCGCACAGTGTAAATAATATGCCCTTTTTTGGACAAAAATCTGCCGACAGTAGGGATTTCAATCAAATTAAATGAAAAAAATAGTAAATACCTTTAATACATTGTACTTTAGAGTAGTGCTGCGACAAATTGGCTTTTGGGTTAACCTAACCTAAAAATCGCAGATATTACTTCCACATCCAGTGGAAGTATAGAAACCACAAAAATTTTTAAAAAATTATTATTGTTCAAATAGGCTTAGAATGTCATGAAACATTGAGATTTTAAGTTTGAACAAAAAAAATGTCTGTCTGTCGGTCTGTCTGTAACTTTTTTTTGTGCGAAGGGTTACTCTGGAACCGTTTAAGATATTGACTTGAAATTTGGTACACGTATGTATTTTAACGAGATCTGGAACTGGATTATATTTTCATCTTATTCCGTTGACGAGTTGGGGTAAATGGGGGTAAATAGGTAAATCAAGCAGGTAACAGTCCATAAAATTGGTGTTTAGTATATACAAGAGAAGCTAATGCCTCAAAAATATTTTTGGCATTAGCCACCCCCATTACTACCCCCAGCCCATTATAAAAGGGGGTGAAAAAAATTGTGATTTAGTATGTGTACAAGAACCAAAGGCCTCATTTTTTTTTTACTTCATCAGCATGAACACTACTTCGTTTGTTTGTGACTCTCAACCAAGAAGGCTAACGCGGAATAAAGAGAAAAAAATCGCTGCCCAAGGAATCACTACTTCCACATCCAATTTTTCTATCCAAGTCTCTCACACCGAAAAATAATTTGTACGTGGAAATTATTGTTTGCGGAACTTTAATAATATAATATTTGAAATCACAAAAACCCATAAAATGATATGCTTCATCGGTAGTGGGATGGGGTGGAAGGGGGGGTAGTGGGGGTGGATGGTGGTGTTAAATTTAACATAATTGAATGGCTTTTTCAAGAAAATGAACTCGTACTTTATTATTTTTCATTCTTACGTAGAATTTTTTAGAAATTACGAAAAGAAATATTTTTGACATTACAGCGCCATCCGTCACGAATCGAAAAAAACCTTTCAGAAAAACTTGACGTAATTTTTGCCGTAGAATCCGATTCTGCAATAAAAAATGGGGGTACCCATTTAAGATTTTAAAGTTGCCCCCCGCCCCACTCCAAGGGATGGGGGTGGGGGGGTCGCGTTTGATATCATTGGATAGCTCTTTCAAAATTATTAAGGTCGCATTTTTTCTTTTTTGGATCCAATGTGTATTTCTCGAGATATTTGGCCGTTTCCAGACTTTTTGGACACCCTGTGTATATGGTAGGAAAAGGTTGTTCGTTAGGTTAAATAACCAATTCTTCCACAGCTGCCTGGGAAGTAACTAGACAATATGTAAATACAAAATACAAAAGACAAGCTAGTTTTTTTCTTTTTTCACCCCCAAATGAACCTTAACCTAAAAGTTATTTAATACTAAGTGCATATGTTAATTAAACTATACATTTACATTATCTACTGCAGATTAAACAAATAGCATTTAAATTGACTATTGAAGGCACTATATGGTAGCACAAAACTCAGTACATCCTGGATATCGCCAAAAGTTGCTACATTACAGGAAAAAGACCTCTTATAAATTTCTTTTTTGTAGCGCCAATTTAAATTATGTACGTCAGTTCTAAAGGTAATCTTCCTGCACAAATATTGGGGAGTTTAATTCTTGAGTATTCTTGAATATTTTATAGAAGCACGCCAAGTGATGTTTGCGGCGGTTTTATATGCTCAGCCATCCGGCCTCTTTTAACTTCTAAGATATACGTTGTGGCCTTTTTATACGGTATAAGTCGTAAATACGAATTTTGCGTTATTTGTATTCTTTTAATATCAAAGATATCCAGACATGGGCCACAGACTACATCACAATGATTAAAATGGGAAAGTACAAGGGAATCACACAACTTTATTTCTAATTTTGGACTGAGAAAGTGTCTTTGGCTATATATAAATTTTATTGAAGTATAGGCCTTTTTTAATTTGTCAGTTACGTGCTCCTTAAAACGAAGTTTAAAATCAATAAGTAAACCTAAATTCTTGCAATTATTTCTGAAAGGTATGACCTAAGCGGATATTCATTATATTAGACGCCTCGTCGTTTTGGTTCTCAGAGCCAAATAGAATAGCACAAGACTTATTAGAATTGGTTTTTAAAATATGACTATTAGACTGCAGAAGGAGTTTGTCTAAGTCTGAGTTTATTTTGTTATTTGCATTAGCTAAATCAGAATTTCAAAGAATAAGTGTAATTGACTGTCATCTGCATAAAAATGGTATTTGCAGTGGGATAAATGAGCATAAAAATTGGTTGTATATATGGTATAAAGTAACGGTCCCAGGATACTTCCTTGAGGTACTTCCTGTTGTAGTTCAACCAGATCAAAGACCACAATGTGTAGAATAGACCTCAAAATTTTATGGTTCAGTGTAGGCTTTAGAATAGTCTAAAAGCACTAATACACATATTTCATTATTGTCAAGTGATTTTAAAATATCATTCGTTATTTCCGCTAAAGCCATTGAACAACTACCCAGATCTGAATCCTGACTTATATGCCGGCAATATATCAAATAAGTTTAATATGATCCCCCATTTGCATTTCCATAATTTTTTCCAATATTTAATTATATGAGGACAACAGAGCAAGATTACGTTTATTTTTATATTGTCGGCACCAAAGGGCTTCGTTTTTATACCCTGAATAGTTTTTAAAACTGTATCTTCAGATGCAGATGAAAAGGAGAATAAGTTATTGATACCCTCCTTAATGTTATTAGAGTAGAAGTTCAAAGTCTCAGCCTGCGGTTGCCAGTTATCCTTGGATGAACTAATAAAATAATTATTTAATATATTCGCATCTTTAATGTTGTCTGGCAATTCGCATTCTTTAGACTTCAATACATACAACTATCTCAATAGTTCTCATTGTTTTTTATATTTATTTGTTGAAATTTATGATCCAAGTAAGCTTTTTTGCCCTTCTTATCGTGGACGATGTGTTTCTCAGCTGCTTATAATAATCATGCCTAGTTTTTCTAAAATTTTTTAATGCTATATCTTGCATATAATATGGCCCGTTGTAAATTACTTAATTATACTCTTTTAAAACTCGAATCAAATCGTAGGCACACACAATATTGGCAAAATTATTACCTTCTTAAGTAACCATCACAACTGACTGAAATTAGGAAGGGGCAATTAGGGGTTGTCCACAAGGTGGACTCTTATCGCCCTTGCTGTGGTCAATGGTGGTCGACGATTTCCTCCATAAGTTGAGTAATTAAGGCTTCAACGTTCAGGACTATGCTGATGACCTGGTTGTTACTGTTAGAGGCAAGCATGAGGTTATGATCTCAAACCACATGCAAATTGCCTTAAAGATAATATCTAAATGGTGCTTGTTAGAGGGTCTTGGTGTCAATCCGAGCAAAACAGTTATTGTTCTATTCACCAAAAGGAGAAAACTAAATTTGAGAGCTCCTATGTTAAATGGAACATTACTGAATTTTTCCAGTGAAGTCAAGTATCTAGGAGTAATCCTAGACCAAAAACTTACCTGGAATTCACACTTAGAAAGGACATGCTATTTGGACATGATACATTGGTCCTACCTTTCGGTTGGCAGATCCATAGTTACCTACGCATCATGTGTATGGTGGACAAAAACAGACAATCCCTGAAGCAACTGGCACAGAACAACTAGGTTACCTTGATGCGGGTGCCAGAGCATGAGGGAATAGAAGACAACGAATTGATAGCCTCGTAAGAACAGGGGCTGAAGCTCCATTTTTTGGACCCGACCCGTTCTGTGGCTTATCTAAGGAACACATAATGGAGGAGGTGCAAAAATGGGAAAAGGAACAAAAGAAGGCCTATTGGAGGAATAATCCAGGCCAAAAACAAGCGAAAAGTTTTATAACCTTTTCAATAAAGAATGCCACAAGTCTTCTCGAACTTGAAAAGTCCGACCTAAGGCTGATTACAGGCCTTCTAACTGGCCATTGCCCCTTGAGATATCATCTCAAAAACATGAACATGGTAGAAGATGACAAATGCAGATACTGTGAAGCTGCAACTGAGACAGCGGAACATATACTTTAAGAATGCAAGGTACTAATCCGCATTAGGCTAAAGTACCTATAATAGGCGGAATTAACGCCTGAAGAGATAGGAAAATTAACTCCCAGGAAAATCACAAGCTTTGCAAAAAGTCTTGGAATCCTGGGCAACAACTAGTTTTAGATCGAAGTGAAGAAAGGCCAACTCAGGGCCGAGCGACCCCTTAAACAATCTACAATCTACAAACCATCACAATTAACTTATTGGAAATTCGTACAACACATACAAAACTAAATTACCATTAAAAATTTACAAAGAAGCGTATTGATCTACGTTATTTTTCAACAGCAAAAGTTATGTTTCAGGTCCCATTGATTGTTCTCTGCAAATTAGTTCCTGTCATGTATAAATTAATAAATCTTCAAAATGTCTCAAAGAACTAATTTTAGACAAGACTATATTACCGAAACAGACTTGTCTTTCAAAAACAATGACAGCTTTACAATCTAGACAGCAATATGCGGGTCAGTTAATTGTGGAAATAAAATAAATTATTCTTCTACGACTTATTCACACCAACTTGCCAGACGTTTTGTGCATTATGAAAATTTTTTTAGTTGGCCTTCGTTTGCTGTATAGCATGTCTGGCGGCATCATGCCATCAGTTACAGTTACCTGTTAGGTGCGCAATTAGCACAAATTATTAACCAGTACCGCACTACAACAAATGCGAAGTCATCGAATTAGCGCCAACGGGAACATATAAATTCAAACATTCCTCTTTTAATTGGTTTAAAATAAAAATCCCAGGCATTATATTCTCGTCTAACGTAAATAAAATGATAAGAAACAACTGTTTCCGAGCTACAAGTAATGTACAATTTTTCTAATGTCAAATGAAATGAGATATCTATCACTTTATAAGCGAGCCGCTATTATAGATATAAACTCCTGCACAATAATTGAAGTGAATATTGGCAAAATATGGGGCATATTTTGACTGCCATATATTTTTGAAACGAGTTGGTTAATCTCAATGTGGTCTTTTGTGACCGTTACCAAAGTTCATTGACTATCGACCATCGTAAACAGATTTCTAAATTATCATTGTTTCTTTTATCTACAGGGTGATTAGCCAGACCCTTACATTGTTGCTAAAAGTCATCGTTCTCCCAAATTCCTAAACAAAATTTTAGATTTTTTTTTAACGTGTTAATTATAATCTATGAATAATACTTCAGAAACGGTTTTAGAATTTTTTGACTGTCTCTCTTTTTAAACAAGATACATTTTTTTTAAATAAAATCGTATAATTTGCATTTGAAAAGTACTTGAATCGTCTTAAAAATCTAAGGCAGTAATATGTGATACATCGATATGAATAATACAATGCTGGTCACTCTTTTTTAAACCATTGGTGCACTGCAAATATTTTCTAAAGGGTATTTTTTTTTCGGCAACATCACTGGAACTCGTGGAAGTTACCTTTGATACTTAAATACTCGTAAAACATTTTTAGCTCCCTTCGGCCTATAAGGGTAGTGACAAAAGTTATAAGAAACAAATTTTGCAACATGTAATGATTTAATGAATTAATAACAAACGAGAAGGACCAAAGTAAAACATGATAAAAACAATAAATCTAAAAATCTAAACATTTTCGCTAGTCTGCGATATTCCAGTATACATGCTATTGAGCCTATTGCAGGTGACCTATTTTATGACGAGGAAGGTGACTGAAACATGGAGCACGCCATCTTAGCTTAAACATATTAATTGATGTTTTCAGCGTAGGCTGAATTTCAATAAATGAAGTACTGGTTATTTGACAGAATTCAATTTGACAGTTCTGACAACATTTATTTGAGTATTTTGTGATAAAAGCAATTCAAGAATGGCTCGTGTCACTTTAAAAGAATTAAATAATTGAATTCGATTAATAAATACTGGAATGTGTCAAAAAGACGTATCAGATATTTACGGTGTTTCTTAAAGCGTCATTTCCAGGGCACCCAAACGATCTCCTGATATTATGTTTTAGTTTTGTCCTTTCCGTTTGTTGTTAATTAGTTAAATTATTATATATTGCAAAATGTGTTTTTATATCTTTTATCACTACGTCTATAAGCCGAAGGGAGCTAAGTAAGAATATAAGGTAACTTCCACGAGTTCCAGTGGTGTCACTGAAAAATATTTTCAGTACGCCAATGGTTTAATAAAGAATGACCAGTATTGTATTATTCATACCGATATATTACATGACACTGCCTTAGATTTTTATGCTGATTCAAGTACCTTTCAAATGCAAATTATACGATTTTATTCAAAAATTTGTATCTTATATAATAAGGAAGATAATTAAAAAATTCCAAAATCGCTTCGAAAGTATTCTTCATAGATTAGAATTAACATGTTAAAAAAAATAATTTTTTTTTTGGGAATTTGGGAGAACGATGACTTTTAGCATCAATATAAAGGTCTGGCTAATCACCCTGTAGGTAAAGGAAACAATCGTAATTTAAGAATCTGTTTACTATGGTCAATAGTCAATGAATGGTCACAAAAAATCGCATCAAGATTAACCATCTCGTTCTAAAAATATAGCAGTCAAAATATGGCCCATATTTTGACAATATCCACTTCAATTGCTTAGCAGTTTATATGGATTATCCAGAATATGGCACTTAGCTCATATTTTGCCTATTCTTAATCATATTGCAAAAAGATTGGTATATTTATATGATTGGTTCTTGTGATTCAAAGCGCCATTGAGGATGGGAACATTACTATGGAATAATTCTTCTAAAAAATTTGAGGGGACTCGCATATCTTTGTCCCAATATTGCATTACGTATGAAAATAGTTAAAAGTGTAATGAAAGACGCAAATACATTTATAGTATATTATTTAACGAGCGTGTAATGATAGCTATTATTCAAGAGGATGAATTTGACGCCACGAGCTAAAGGCGAGTGTTGTAATTCATCCGAGTAAGCAATGGCTATTACGCGCAAGCAGAATACTATACTTTTTCTACGGATACCCAATAGGAAGTTGCACTTTGCGATAAATTTGCCGAAAATAAGAACAGTGACAAATGGCGAGACTTTTAGGGAAAAATTCGAAGATGCACATTGTATCGGTCGTAACTTCTTTATATTTTAAGCAGGAAAAAAAAATGTAGCTTAGTTGATAATCCTTAATTTGGTTTCTTAACATTTCTGGCACAAGTGCCATAGGTTCTGAGATATTTAGCTTTTAAAGAGGTATTTTTGGGCGAGCGTAGAGGCGACTTCAATGTGAATATCAGTCGATATTCCGTTGAAGCAACGTCGAGCGCGGTTAGTACTTTGATGGGGTCCCATCTTGGGAAATACAGCGTTCTCGTCCCACCTTCTAGCGGCTTGTATATCAGTGTATACGCGGAAGTTACGTAATTTCAGACGAGGATTACGTAATGGATATACCATCCTTCGGAGGGGATGCAAAGCAGGCGGTCCTTTGTCTATTAAATGTTAGGCAAGTAAAAGATCCCTACTCTTCATAAGGGAAGAGGTTCGGCAACATTTCCAGGTTGGGGGTAACTCATCTCCTGGCGTCGGTGATAGGCCCTGGTAGCGGAAATAGGCCGACGTTAAATAGTTAAAAAAAAAGAGGTATTTTGATTTAAAAACGTTTGATGCTATTTTTAAACCTCTATGTCTCCGAAAAAACAAAAAGTTACGGAGACTTTAAAAACAGAAAATTGTTCTTCGGTTGATGATCTTTATTTTGGAGATTCCTATTTTTTTGCTAAAAGTGATGGGCACTTTTCGATTTAACAAAAACTGCGTTGAGGCGCTCGTTTTCGCAATCTGCAAAGAAGGCGAAATACGAATTCCTTAAACGTTCAGATCTTTTTTAATATATGAGTTGAAAGGCCATACTATCTCATTATGGAAAGAGTAAGAATTGCATGTGATGCACATATCGTGATTCCCACGGGCGAAATCGATAACACAGCCCCACAAAAAAAAGTGGTCTGTCCGGCGGACCAGACCAATGTATCCGTATATATTTGGACCCTCTGAAACCGTATCCGAAGTCAGAATTGTTAGATTGGTGCGTTTTTCACCCCCCAACCCCAAAAAACACCCCCCCCCAAAAAAATGGTCTGTCCTGCGGACCAGACCAGTATATTCTTATGTATTTGGACCTGCTGAAACCGAATCTGAAGTCAGAATTGTCAGATTGGCTCGTTTTTCACCCCCAACCCCAAGAAACACCCCCAAAGCAAAAACAAAGTGGTCTGGCCGGCGGACTATACCAGTGTATCCTTATGTATTTTGACCCGCTGAATCCAGATTCGAAGTTAAAATTGACGGATTGACCCCAAAAAACATACCCCCAAAAAAAATGGTTTGTCCGACGGACTACACCAGTGTACTCTTATGTATTTGGACCGGCTGAAACTGAATCCGATGACAGAATTGTCAGACTGATTCGTTTTTCACCCCCAACCCCAAAAAACAAAGTGGTCTTCAATGATTCAACGACTTTGTTTTTGTTTTCTAGGTGTTGTTACCAATATGCCAACTTGAAATTTGGCATGAAGATTTAGCTCTATTAATTGCATGTTTTCTTAAAGTTTCGTCAAAATATATACATTATTGTTTCTATTTGTTGCAACTTAGCAAATTGATAATTTAAATTCGGACAAATCTAATTTTCGAAAAAAAAAAAAAAATTGAACGTTCTCTTGTTTAAGAAAATGACTTCCTGGACTCGGATCCAAAACTTTTTACTACACGCCTTGTAACAGATCTGAAGTTCCAGCGAAGAAATTGCCACAGTAAAACAATTCCCTACAAATGTTTTCACTCCATTATACGTTTAATAATAACAATGCAATAATTCATTTTTAATAGCCAAAACTTAAACTAAATAAAAAGCGCCATTTTCATTTCGAAAATAAATATTTTCCGTCTTTGAGTTGAAAAAATCAGTATAAGCCTCTCCGATAAATTTTGAGAACTATGAAGGTTTTCTATGACATTAAATTCCAAAACACAAACATAAATAATACTTTAAATGAAGTAATATATGTATAAGTGTACAAGTTGTCATCTGAGTCACGCGATAATTAATTGTACCGTAGTTTTTGTTTTTGTGTATCGTTTTCCTCCATTTTCTCAAATAAAATTGCGCACACTATAAATTATATAGTAGGCACCTATTTAGTTTCTATTTCAAACACCGCCTATCATAAATTTTATCTATTTATGTTACTAAGTAACCACCTTGCCAGTAAATTTTAAAAAATATCTGAACATGTGCCAGGATCTGTTAAATTGGTCTTTAATTAAAATTAAGATGTCATTTATTATAATATGGTAATTTCCATTTAAGCTAGGCATGTTAGGAAAAAAATGGAGGTTCAGAGGAAAGTTTTGCTATAGTTTTGATTTTCTCACCCTCTATGTTTTTTGGGTCACTGAACATGAATTTGAAGTTTGCAGGCAAAAATTTGGCCCGGAACTTTGTTTTTTTGGCACTTTTTGCCCAAATTTTGGCACTTTTTCAATTTTTGGCCTAAATCTCAGAAAGGAAGCGTTTTTTCGACAAGCCCATTCTATACAAATTTAAAGTAGACAAAATTTCCTATATTTCTCATTTATAATGTTTTTTTTGGAAGACTACCGTTCCGCCGCTAGAGCGCGCCAAACAAGGGCCATATTCCCATATCTAGTGAAATTCACCGTTATCGCGGAAATCGCCCTTGCTATGATACTTAACTGTTGATCGTAAATGATTTATAACAAACTCGTGTTTTGTATGGGTTGTCAATATTGCTGAATATAAAGTTCTAAATTTCCAAAATTTGCGTGAGACTCCTGGTCAGCGGATCAAGTCGTAAATGTTGGAAGGAACACTCGAATGGTTTTTTACAAGCTTTTATTTAACTTGCTATGTATGTATGTTAGTTTGTTTAGGGCAAATCTTGCAACTGGATTTTAAAACAGTTATCCTTAGCCGATTAAGCTGAAATTTTGCATACACGGTTGAAGAGGTCTATGAAAACGATTTCCGCTGACATTCTCTTCAATGAGAACGTGATACCGACCATAAAGAAAGAAAAAATCCTGGCCAATCCGAACAACAAATGAAGATTGATTTCCATGACCATAGCCAAGTTACACTCTCAAGGAATGACATGGAGACAGGCCACAGAAGATGCCCACACCGTCATTGTGAACGAACCCCTGTCTTTGGCTGAATGTACTGAGACTGTTTTGGTGGTTGAAGAGGACATCGACCTGTTGGTCATCCTCACGGGTCTTTATCAACGAGAAAACGTATTCTTCCTGAAACCAGGAAAGGAAAACGTTCCTCCAACCACCTACTCTCCTGTGCACGCTCTGCAAAACAAAACCATTAAAGAACACATCGTGTTTCTTCAAGCAATGAGTGGGTGGGATACGACCTCAGCACTTTACAACCAAGGGAAATTGAAGTTTGTGAAAACTCTCACCAAAAACCCCCACCTTGCCGATGTTGTAAGTGTGTTCAAAAACCCTGAGGCAACTCCAGAAAGCATTGCAGCAGCAGGGGAGTAATTCCTGGTCAACGTGTACGGCTACACAGGAAGGACTGAACCGTCGATAAACCGTCTGAGCTACATTCATTATAAGAAGGCAGCTCTCAAGACCTCATAAAAAATAGCTGCACTACCACCATCAGCTGCTGCAGCCACACAGCACAGTTTTAGGGTGTGTCACCAGGTGCAGCAATGGCTGGGGGTTGAGAAAAATTCCGACTGATCACCTCTCTACTAGCCCCTGCTCCTCCCGAACTGCTACGTCTGGTGTCATGCAGATGCGTCAGGACCTGCGTAAAAAAATGTAGCTGCAAAAAAGCAGGCCTCGATTACACCAATCTGTGCACCAATTGTGAGGGGTCCTGCAACAACGTGACAATCGAGATAGATCTCACAAATACCCTTGAGGACAGACCCATTGGACGTCGAAATACAGGACGAACTGGGCTTCACCTTCTCCCCGGTTGTTGAGATCATCGAAGAAATTGCGGACAAGGAGGACGAAGGTATGTGACATTTCCTTCCCCAAAAACGACAATCACACACTTGGAGCATAAATGTACCTGTCTGAAGTAGTTAATATGAATGTATAAGTTGACCTATATCTTCTATTCATTACAGACCCCCCACCACCTGAAAATATAAAGAGAATAGATGAACGGACTGAAGAGGATGGGACAGTTCCTTGAAAAACGAAGGTATGTACAAAGGTATCTTCAACAGTAAACGTGCAGATTCCTACTCACCTCGTCTATCAATAAATCCATAAAATAATACCTCCTGTTTGTTCCAGAGAAAATAAAAACTATAGCAAAACATTCCTCTGAGAATCCTAATATGCCCAGCCTAATTGACTACTGCGCTACAAGTGCAAGCGCTTTTTATTAAAGAAATCATGAAGCAGGATCTACATACCTTAGATTAGATCTTCAACAACCATTTAGAGATACATTTAATGTACATTATAGGGGTCTACAGACGATTCAACCAACATTGTCAGTATGCTTTGAAGATTGCTGGAATTCCAGCAGACCAGCTCACTTTAACAAATTAGTTCAAAGCATGCAGACAATGTTGATTGGTTGGCTGGTTTGTTGGTTCGTTGGTTGGTTGAATCGTCTGTAGACCACTTATTATGGTAACTTAAACAAAGACAGATAATACTTAATAAAATATAATATTTTTGTAGTCAGATAAAAAGTAAAAAACAGTAGTTACAAAAAATATATAGAAACACATAAATACTCATATACATCTAAACATAAATGCAATATTATTTGTTCAAAAAATCATTTACACTATAAAAGGTAGATTGAAATAGATATTTTCTTACTTGCATTTTAAATATTTCTATTGTGTTGATTTCTGTTAAATAACTAGGCAATTTATTGTACATGACTATGAAGTTGTAGCGTGGTGAATCTTAAAAAAATTATTTTTATGACTAGGAATTTTTAACATATCTCCATGTCTTATTGAGTACTCATGATTTTCACTTAACTTCAAAAAAATCGGATACGCTACTTTTTACATATGTAACGCATTTGAGAATAACAATACAAGGGACAGTTAACAAATTTTTGCTTTTGAAAATATCCCTGCATGTTGTCCTGGGTTCAAGATTAAATATTAAATGCATTGTTCTCTTTTGACAAACAAACACTCTACCTATATCAGTTGCAATTCACCAACATACTATATTATAATGGCTAAATGCAAATGAATAATAAACATTTAATAGCCCGCCCTGATCCAAAGATGATTTTAGCTGCAAAATGGCAAAAAATTCGCTATATAATTTAGAGCAAACATAATCGATATGTTTATTCCAAGACAATCTTTCATCATGCCAAAGACCCAAAGATTTAGAGTAGTACACTGGATATTATCAATGTTGTCAATTTTCTTACGCTTGTGGAAGTGTAACTGATCTGTTTTGGATTTATTCAAGATTAGAAGGTTTCGCTGACAACAAATATTGTATTCCCAGAAATAACTCTGATATTTTCTAAAAGTATCTCAGAATGACCAGAGACCGTAATGGTAATATCATCGGCAAACATAGTAACACTACCTTTATTGATGAACTCTGGCAAATCGTTAACATAAAGCAATAAGAGTGGGTCCAACACTGACCCTTGAGGAACACCAAGTGTCTTTTGGCTGTGAAAGATGACTTTCCAGTGTCACCCTGATCTTTCTGTTCAATATTTGGTTAGGCGTACTAGGCGACCATATCATAGATCCAACAATATTTGACGAAAATCTAACTGGACTAAGATATCTAGAATTTCTCCAAAATATAATAATTTCACAGATTATTCAAATTCCCAATACCAATATTGACGAGGTTTACTTCCAACAAGACGAGGCTGGACCACACAATGCTATTATCTCTAGGGATTACCTAAATGAATTGTTTCCATATCGTTGGATTAGGACCCATGGTCCAGTTAGATGGCTTGCAAGGTCTGCAAGGTCTCCTGACTTAACCCCAATATCATTTGAAAAATGGAGTTTACGCGACTGCCTCAACCACAAGGCAAGACCTGGAAAAGAGAGTTAGACACGAAATTGCACAAATAACACCTCAACAAGTACAGAATGTTAGACGTGCAACAATAAGTCGCGATACTCTGTGTATTCGTCAAAGCGGTGAACAGTTTTAACAATTTTTATGACGGTTTATTATAATTCTGTTATTTTATTTATTCCTGGTTGTTACGATTTATTAAAATTATTTCTTGTTTAATTATTGTATAAAAATAGCGCATTTGCTTCTTTTAATTTCTTTAGAATTAATCATAGTAGAAAACCATGACGTTTGTTCAATAAAATCTTAAAATGCGATATCAGAAAAACCAACCGTCTAAGAATGAATAGTGTAATTGAAATTTTAACGTTGATTTGTGATTGATTGAGTTATTAATTTTTGTAGATTATACTTTATTTTTGCCACTTTTATTTGTTTTTAATAATCCATTGTTAATTTCGCTATTTGTTAAATTGATTATTTAATTTTTTGCGCAATTTGTATAATGAATAAACCATAACTACTTATTGTTTTAATTTGGTTAATACTCAAGATTATTAAGAAATGTTAAATGTTAATTATAAATTAGCAACAATGTTTGGCTTTGAAATATATGGAGTTTCATTTCATGGGACACTAGCCAAGAAAAGTCGTCAGACAAGAGCTATTTTAGATCATTGCAACATAATGCTGCTGTCTTCAGTTTTATGTAGCTTGACACTATATGTCTACAGATGTGTGCACGTGTTACCAAAAACAAGTTTATCAGTTTTTCAAATCGATTATGGGCGAATATTTTCTATTTACTAATTAGTAGTAGCTGCGACCAAAATAATATTTCGTGCAAATTTGTTGCTACTGGAACTTCCAGCTTCTGTTCACAAATGGAATATTTTTATATCGAATTCGGATAATTCAAAATATATGGATATATTCCGAGATCTAGTTTCAAACAAAATTAAATATACATGAATTTATACTAAAACGATTCAAAATTAATAAATATTTTTAGTCAACTTTACCAAACACCAAATTTCATAACATTTTTTTTTTAATTGCCTTATTTATTTTAACGTCCCGGCGAAGTTCAGCTACTTCACCACTTAAACCACGGCGAGATGAGATATGGTCACCCATCTGTGCCGGACTCGCCCGGCGGACCTTAACTTCGACGATCGAGTTCTCGCCATTAAGACCATTAAATTATTAAAAACTCTTTATTTAATATTCTATTTACAATTTATTTGAGTTGTGTTTAGATATCTCATATAAAGTATGTATAATTTACATTATAAAATTTGCAGGCGTAACAAACGTGCGTTGATGTGATGCGCCTGCAAACGACTGATGATGGCCTGGAGAGAAATGCACAACTCCATAGCATTATTAGTGTGATTGCATTCTTTCTGTCTAGTTTAAATGCATTTATTTTAAGATGCCACGGCTTTAAATATTAGGAGCTCATAAGTTACAAGGACGTATTAGGATATATTGGTCATGGAGGAAAACACGATATAAAAACCTGCTTAAGATAATGAGTATGTCATGAATAAAAACAGAATGTTAATTTGAATAAATTCTATCCAAAGAATTAGTAATAAGAGGAAGCTTTTTAATTCTAAAATACTGTTTGGCTTCTGTTCTCCTGCAACAGGATTCCCCAAGGGAGGTAAAAATTCGTGTTTGTGATGATTATAGGGATAGATGTTACGTGCGATAACACCAGTTATTGCCTGCTGAGGTTATAGATTTCCAATTTTTGATGGATTAGCTTATGATTATGGGGCTCATTGTCATAACTCCTTAGGTAGGCAATATTTCTGGCAAGATCCGAGACGTCAACTTTGAATGAGAAGAATTTCTGGGTAGACTCCCTGATATGGTCTTTGATTAGCGGCATGGAGGTTATCCTATGGAGCTCCTTAATAGTTATGTATCTTGGGGAGTTGGTCAGTAGACGGAGCATTTTGTTTTGAGTGACTTGTATTCTGTTGAGTTGCGTATCTGACGCCCCGTTCCAGGCTAAGCAACCGTACAACAGAATAGGTCTGAAGATGGCCTTATATAGAATCAATTTATTTTCAGTTGTTAGTTTGCTCCCTTTGTTGACCAGAGCCTACTGAGGGCCCCATAGGATAAATTAATAGCTCGCGTAATATGCGGGCCAAAGTTTAACCTTTTATCAAGGGAGACCCCCAGCTATTTTATTGTATTCCGTTTAGTAACTTCCTGCCCACCGACTTTTAGTTTAGTAATCGTTTTATTATTGGTAAACTTCCTGTTGAATGTTATTGATTCGGTTTTCTGAGAATTAATTTTAAGTTTCCAAATTTCATAAAAAGTGGTAAGTTTGGGCAAGTCGTATCTTGCTTTTTGTGTTGCGGTTTGGGCATATATTGTGACGCCGTCGGCGTATAAAAAGGGAGAAGTATTGGGGTAGGATGGGATGTCTGCGGTAAAAAGGATCCTTGAGGAACTCCTGCGGACAGCCTCGTTTTTACGGATAAAAAATTGTTTACTCGTACCAGAATATGATCTGATAAGAAGGAATTAATGAGAACTGAAACCGGCACCATACCTCACCTCACAATTTAAACTGATTTTCGCTATGCCTATGCCTGTTATATTTTAAATTAACATCATCAACTACTAAAACATCAGTGTCAAGATTTCAACAATGATATTACTTGTTATCACTGTACTAAACAGGACTGCTAATATTAACGGGCTGCGCATGGAAATAATAAAACACAAAGGAGCTCATGAAATAGCTATTGCGCATGCTCAAACCTATCTAAACTGTCAAATTTAATATAGGGTATTAATTTATAGCGTAGGCGTAGTGATAACTGATAATTCTGTATTCAATCAAGTGGTGTAAGTTGGTTACTAGTTTTCTTTCTTGTATATGCATTTAGCTCACATAAATCTAAAAATATTCTTTTGATTTATTTTCACTTAAACATTTTACTGATTTTATTTTTCGTAAAATAAATGATTATAAGTAACTTCTAACTTCGAAACCCAACAGTGACGCCAATGCTTGTCTGTAAACAGTTTGTCGGTAATACGCATGTGCGTAGAGTACCTTGCGCAGTTTCAATTTGTTGCAGAAATTAAACTACTGCTTTGTTTGTCCAGTTTGGTATAGAGGTCAGTGTTTATTATTAGAGAATGATCAATTTGACATGTTGGTAGGTTGTTTACAACGTTATAAACCAAATAATTTTACTTAGTCAACAAGTTGTTAAAGGATATCAACACAGTCATTTGATTAAAATTTCTGAAAAATGTTGAACCGCTTTCAAGAAGATTAGTTAGTTAAAAATATCTTTGAATAAGTTATTTGTTTATTTTTACAGTTACCTCGATATCGATATTTGGTATTAAAGTTCAATGAACTTGCGCGACGCGCGGCGGTGAAATTTTCATTAATAATTTTTTGCATCCCTTTCTTCTATATTTTTTTTATCCTCTTTATTGACCTATTTAGCTTCTGCGCAATAAAACATTCGTCGTCTTGACTTTTTAAGCTTAAAAAGCACGTTGGTACGTACGTAATTATAGGATCGACGATTTCTATGTTATAACGTTCGTCGGTCGTTTAAAAAAATAGCCCATAATTAACTTCAGGGCTCTTTGACCTTTATTAAACTACTAAATATTTTCGTAAACGCAGTGTTTGTTGCCGCTAAATAGATGCCGGCTGTGAAAGTATACAGTGTCCTATAATTAAAGGGGTATGTATAAAGGAAAATTTTCATGTTTAAGATATCAATTAGATTATACGATTATACCGGCAACAATTCTATGAATCACCATACAGGGTGTCCCAAAACTATGAGACAATAATACTGAAGCGTATAGTTTAGGTCAAAATGGCACTAAGTATCGCAATTTTTTACTTTCTACCTAATAGGGAAGTACCGCAATCAGTTCGAAAAAAAAATTGTTTAAGATTTTAATAAAATTTCACGTTTTGACATCCTAGAAGTCGTCTGAGTCTCTTTTCAGATTAATGTCTGTGTGTATGTATGAATGTGGTCAAATTTTCAAAATCGTAAAAATGGAACAACTTACGGTAATGCTATTTTTTTCTTTTGATTAGGTTTTGAGCAAAATCTGTCAGATGAATGTTGAGATATTTAAATATATGTTCTCAAGGTTACGTATTAACATGAGCAAGAAAAATAAATAAATACTAGATAATAAAATATGAACAAAATCTTAATAACTTCCTCTTTCTAATATGTATAAAATTAAAAATATATATGTTGAGTACGGGTACCAAAATAGACGCATAGATAAATCCTGTATACTATTTAAGCATTTATAGTTTCTACTCTTTTCGATAACACAGGCACACAAAATTTAAAAAAAAGTCGAAACCCAGAGGGTAGACCCCACTACCCTCACGTATTTTGGAACGCTCAAACTGAATATGACAATAGAAAAAGGCTTTAATTATCTAATTTTACTCTAGCACTCCCTTACTCCCCCTCCTCCTGGGGGATTTAAATTACACTTGTTCTAAAAATTTGAAAAGTGCGCTGAAACCGAATATGATAATAAAAACTGATTTGAACCACCCAGTCACTCCTAGCACCCCCTGCAAGCCCCAGGAGGGGTTGAAATTCCACTTGTTCTAAACATTTAAAAAGTATGTTTATTTTTAGGTTTTTTTGGTACGCTGAAACCGAATATGACGATAAAAAGTGCAAGGGGATGTTGGTGACTGGGTGGTTAAAATCATTTGTTATCGTTATGTTCGGTTTCACAGCACCAAAATACTTACAATATACATATATTTTCAATTTTTATAAGAAGTGAACTTTTAAGAGATACATAGCTCATCCTCACCTAACCGACTATCCGGATGCAGGATGTCAATTGGCATTCTGTCTCTCCAGCCAAAAACTCCCAAACCCCCCAAACAGACCGATGGCTACCCCCGGGGGGGGGGGGGGGACATGCTGGCGAAGAAAATAAACCGAAGACAGAACGCCAGAAGAGGTCCAACGAGCCAGGACCCAGGAAGGTGGACCGAAATCGTCTGCACCGCTCACATTTGTAACTGAGGCCGACGTAAAGTAAGTTCGCCTGCCCTGCAAGAGGCTGGTCCCCGGGGGATATACTGGGATAAAGGGCAATAGTCCTGCCCGGCCCCAGACATCCGAGACCAACATCTTTAGCCAAGCATATTGGCATAATGAAAATGCTCCGTGTATCGAACATAAGCGCAAGCAGCACCAAAGGAGTGAACCCGTTGCGTAAGATGAGGATAAAGTTGTAGAGGTAATTCAACAGACGCATAATTGGAAAAGCCCTGGACCAGACAGAGTACAAAATTTTTGGCTCAAACAATTTAGTGCTCTGCATGAAAGCTTAGCAACGGCTGACAATAAAATCATAAAACACCCCGTGAAGCCCCGGAAAGGTTAACTGAAGGAAGTAGTTTCCTCCTCTACAAAGGCAAGGATGTTAAAAATCATAAAAACTACCGACAAATAAACTGTCTGCCAACAATATTCGAAGTCATCACTGATGCACTAGCAAATAAAATCTACAACCACCTGCTAAAGTACAAGGTACTCCTAGAGGAACAGAAAGGTTGTAGAAAGGCTTCCAGAGGCTGTAGGGATCAACTGCTAGTGAGTAAAACCATCACATCGATCGCAAAGAAGCGGCACAGATATCTCTGCATGGCGTGAGTTGATTACAGAAAGACGTTTGATGGTGTTCCCCACTCATAGATTGTTGAACACCTGAAAACTTACCGAGTATGCCTAACAATAACAGACTTTATGGAAACCACAATGAAGGGAAATACTGAAAAGTCACATAAGAACAGGGAACATGCAAATTAAAAGGGGAGTTTTCCAGAAAGACTCTCTCTTACCTTTGTTTTGCCTAGCACTCGTGTCCCTCTCAAACCAACTAAACAAACAGAGTTGGCTTCGAAATCAGTAGTGAGAATAGAGTAAACCACCTCTTCTATGTGGTCGACCTGAAGTTATTTGCTAAGAATGAGGCTTAATTAAAGCAAGAGCTGGACATCGTTAAAGTGATGACTTCAAGATGGAATTTGGCTTAGACAAGTCTGCTATAGTAGTCCTCTAGCGAGGTAAGCATGTGAAAAGTCAAAACATCGTTCTGAATGATCAATCAGCAATACGAAGTATGGATTTGTGGGAAACATACAATAGTGAGGTCGGTTAGAGCTGTATTTCAAGATTACCGTTACTTGGCGTATAAGAGCACTAAATTTGGTATGAAAGTACCTTAGGGTATACTAATAAATGTTAGCCTAGGAGCCCTATGGAATTTCTAAAAATTTTCATGTACAACATTAAAATATAAAATATTAAAAAAATATATCAAAACATTTTTTTTTCTTTTAATTATAAATTTAGTACAAAGAGAAGGTAGATATTATGCATATCATTTTCTTCGTAATTTAAAGATCTTGTTAAATAACAGATTGTTACATGGGGGTTCCATTTAAAAAAATAGTTTTCATTGAAAAACCCATATAGTTGAACTTAATGAAGAATAAATCGTGTTGAACGTTAGTATCTGAAGAGATAATATTTTAAAGGTGCTTACAGACAAATTTTTAATAATTTTGGTAAAATCGTAGCCTTCTATTATTGAAAATAAAAATTAAAAAATCAATTTTTTGAAAATTAAAATAATATTTGAGGGTCAGATTATATGCATTTTAGCTAGCAGGATTCAAATATGCAAAAAAATACAAGTTGTCCCATTTAAAAATTTGGTTTTAGTGTCAATTACATCGAAACCGGAAGTCAGCCATTTTGGTTCTTTACATCATATAATTGAAAATTTCATTCTATATCATGCTGTCGTCTGTTTCGCTGCTAACTTATTATGTTAGATGTATTAGGGACCTAATTTTTTTTTAAGTTAATGGTAAAGAGCTCATCTTTCGATTAAAATTGGTCCGAAAAGGGCCACGTTAATAGATCATATTTTATTTTAGTTTAACATAAAAAATACACTAGCAGTGTAAACGCTGTCAACGACTATTTCGCGGTCAACTTCTATGTTAGATGTACTAGGGACTTATTTCTTTTTTTAAATTAAAGGTAAAGAGTCCACCTTTCGATTAATCTCAGTCCGAAAAGGGCCAGGTTAATAGATCTTATTTTATTTTAGTTTAACATAAAAAATGCACTAGCAGCAGAAACGCCGTCAACTAATATTTCGCGATTAATTTCTATGTTGGATGTACTAGGGACTTAATTTTTTTTTCTTTTTTTAATTGAAGCTAAGGAATCTTTATTTAAAAGTAGTCTGAAATGGGCCAGGCTATTCGATTTTTGTTTATTAACAGATTCCTTGAGAAATTACGCTCTAGCACCGAAAACGCTGTAGTCTGTTTCGCGGCTAACTTCTATGTTAGATGTACTAGGGACTTAATTTTTTTTCTAAATTAAAGCTAAAATTAAAGAGACCACTTTTCGATTAAAATCGATCCGAAAAGCTTCAGGGTACTATTATTTTTTAATACGAGTTTTACCTGAAAAATACGTGTTGGTCGTCAAAATTATTTTGAGAATTTGAAACTAATAGCCTTCTTATTAGCTCTTGGGTCTAATTTGTAGGTAAAAATTTTGATATTATTATTACCTACGAATAGATGTAATAAAAAATGCAATCAAAAAAATTTTTCGTCTCGTCAATAATGGCAATTGTCTTGCCGAATAAAGTCATTTTCTGAGTGTGACACGTTAAATTTCATTCAATAAATCTTATAAAACACCAATAATATATAAACAGGAATTCGCAACAGGTCTCACCAGCGCAGCCAGGGCAATTTCACCGGGTGAACGATGGGCGCGGCGAGACTCGGAGTAGCGTAGCTCCGTAACGGGTGACGCGACAGAGAAATTAAACATGCCAATGAAAAGCCCGAAGTATGAAGAGAAATGTTTATTTGGGTACGTTTTCGCCTCCTAGTCTTCATTTATCCGCAATGGCTCCATTTCGGAATTTTTTCAATTTTTGAAATTTTGGCAGCACTAGAACGGAAAATTAGGAACAAAATATGAATGGAAGCACCTGAAATATGAACGGATGTACTTCTCCGAAGTTTTCACGAACATTTCGACCCAAGTCGAATCAGTAATTACATTTCTGCTGCACTTTATAGCCAGCTCTGCAATTTTTGCGACGAAGGCCCTTGTTGCTCCGCAAAAACAGGAAAGCCGACGGGGGAGAGTAGGGGACTTTTTGGTACTGTTATTATGGGCCAAAACTATCCTGCAAATTTTCAGCTTTACGATAATTTATTCCGGGTCAAAAACTAAAATTCCTGGGCTACATGTGATATTTTGTCGTAGGCTAATATTTATTACTATACTCTAAGGTACCGTCATACCAAATTTGGTGCTTTTATCCGCCAGGTAACGTGATTTCAATAAGCCACTTCACTACAAGTACCTGGGCGATGAAGAGTGACCCGGAATCGATAAGGACGAGATGAAGCGTAGGTAGTAGTAGAGAATACTAATCGCATTCGGCAAGCTCTTAAGACCGAGCTAATTGCAATAACAAAATCGCAGAAACCAATACTATTGCCATACCCGTAGATACCTACAGCTTTAGAATTGTCGATTAGCTTCGAAGCGACATCGTGAAGATGGATATAATAATTTTTAACAATTGGCGGACTTCATTATCCGAAAGCAGATGTGCACAGGTAATACGTTAAGAGGAATGACGGCGGCCGTGGATTAATAAACCTAGAATCTGCTTATGCCTCCTCTATCCTGGGATTAAGCGCGTATATAGGACAGGGGAAGGACAAATTCACACAACTAGTATTCCATCCGAAGGGAAGCTCGTAAAATCCATGGAGAATACCTAGGTACCGAAACCACCGACAAGGACGACAAGAAAAACTTAATGTTTGCATCGAAAAGAGGAAGATAGAAAAGCTTTGCTCAAAATCGATGCATGGACAATTTTTCTGCGGCCTAGATCGATCGGTAGTGAACTAAATGGCATCTACGAAGTGGCTGAATGGTTCGAGCTTGAAGGGGGAAACGTTAAACTTGATAATATCAGCGCAGGATCAAGTGCTAAAAACTAGATACAACCAGAAAATGATCTTTTTTTTTTAAAACTATTTAACGTCGGCCTATTTCCGCTACCAGGGCCTATCACCGATGCCAGGAGACGAGCTACCCCCAACCTGGAAATTTTGCCGAACTTCTTCCCTTAAGAAGAGCAGGGATCTTTTACTTGCCTAACATTTAATAGACAAGGGACCGCATGCTTTACATCCCCTCCGAAGGATGGTATATCCACTACGTAATCCTCGTCTGAAATTACCGTATACACTGACATACAAGCCGCTAGAAGGTGGGACGAGAACGCTGTATTTCCCAAGAAAATGATCTTGACGCAGCCTGTTGACAGCAAGCGCAGAATGTGCGAAGTAGCAGAGGAACATGTCAGTCACGTGGTGGCGGAGTGTACTACGTTGGCACCATCAGAGTACACTCACCGACATAACAGAGTGGCCAGATATCTCCGTTGAGTCATGTGCAAGCACTTCGATATACCGGTGCAGCAAAAATATTATGAATATACCCCTGAAAGGATTGTCAATACCAACGCCGTCACACTTATATGGGGCCTGCCGGGTTCTACAGCATGCCGATCAGTAATATTTTATTAGTATTTCGAAAAATGGACTCTTTCTTTCTTAATAAAAATACACTCCAATAAAATAAGTTTTGTTTTGCCGAAAAAGTACGCAATAAAGGTATTTGGTGCCATTCCAAATTTAGTTGAAATTGGATGACTAATAACTGGAAAATGTGACACGCTGTCTAACCAAATAACAGAAACCGATTAAAAATTACTCTTAATCAATCTCATCTTAATTTTATACCAATTTCTACTTCATATCATACATAATAATCACAATATTCACAATAACAATATTTTTCGTTTCAAATTTTATTGACCATATTGGAAATGACAAATTTTTATGTTAGCGAGAAACGTTTGCATATAAAGCATATACTCATTTCGGTCTAAATGTATAAAAATAAATATATAAAAACATGTAGAGCATCGCTTTCAAATGAAAAAAATCGATGTAAATAAAAACATCAACTTCACTAATAATTATTGTATACGGGAATAATTGGCATACGATCTGTAACCAGATGACATGACGATAAGACATTCCGGAGATAAAAATTTGTTATTTCATATTTGCAGCAATACCGGTTTCTTGCATCTCTAAGTATAGAATTTTAATCTCACAAGATTGAATCAGACAAATTCTCGACATTGTATGGCATAATTTAATATAATATTGTGATTTCAGTCGCGATCAAGTTGATAAAAAATAAATTTAAAAATAGAGTTGAAATACCATAATAATTGTATGGTATACACATTTTCTAATGATTACATATATTATGACACAAAATATGAATTATTATATTTATGAAAATAAAATATTTTCTCAATTTTAGATTTAAAAATTCATAATAATATGATTTTTTTTCAAATTTTAGGGCATGTACCTTCGAAAATAAGGAGGAAGACCAGCTAAACTTCATACATGTTCGTCCAACAGGAACGCATGTTTCAAACTTTACAGTTGAAAAATATGATAAACTACTTTAAAAGCCCTTTCTAGTAATACTTTTTATTATTATGAATTTTTTCAAATCGTTAGGTCATGTACTTTGAAAAATAAGGAGGAGGGGCAGCTAAATTTCATACATGTTCCTTCACCACGAGCGATTATCACTCAAACATATATTTCCAATGATATGCCTGTAGTAATACACGATTTTTTCTTGTAACACTTGCGTATATTAGTGCCACGTTTTTTTTACAAAATAACAACAACTATGGCTTTGAGTAGTTATTTTAAATGATTGGTGAAAATTTAATACATAAGTTAGACCGATGAATATACGGATAGACGGACGGATGGAAGGACGAGTGGACGCTCAAAGAGAGCACCAAAAAATTGATGATATATCGGAAACACGACCTATGATCTTCGGAGACAACCTTGTAACTTCCACAGAATTGATTATCCTCTCTTCAGGAATAAAGAGGTCGTATTATATATGGTAGTGTGTGTTGTTATTAAAACCCCAATTTTTTATACGAAAATTACAATAATATACTAAATACATTAACGATAATTATTGGAAATGGGTGTGATGTACTTACATTGATAGTGTGCTCCAAAACAAAAAGAAGAGACACTTACCTAAAACAGAAAAATTACATTAGATAATTAAGTACTTACTAGCATTTTATTAATTTAATATTTTCAGTACGAGATTGACTTGGTCGTTATTAATTGTTGCATAAAATTAGGTCGTAGGGATATCAAATTCATCATCAATACTGCAAGTTAATAAAGGTAAAACTGTGCACAGAAGATGGTGGACACCTTGCACTTACATCTTTGTAATTTTTTTTTAACTTGACCTATCTTCAACTTGTATCCTAATTAGTAGAAACTACTAACAGAATTTGAAATCTAGAAGCGCTTATATAAGCTATTCAGGAACAGAATTACTTAGGAGTACTTCTTTGAGCTGGCTTTGAGCTGGCTGGTTGGCCGGCATCTCTTTCTCTTTAGCCGAAAAGTCACACTTTTCACTTGAATGGGCATAGGCTGCATATTTCAATGTGCAATGTATCGTTTGTTAGAGCAACCCCTTTCTGAGAGTTTGTTGAAATCATTTAAAAGTGGAATATTTTTCTTTAAAGCTGAAAACTATTATAATGAATTATCACCATTTTTTCGTGTTCTGACAAATTTATTACAGTTAATATTGTTTTTCTCACAGTGTATTTTCTTTTTCGAAAGTGACATATTATTTTTTGGTGCATTCTTTTTCTGTAAAGTTTGAAGTATTTTTTTAATGTTTCACTAGCCTTTTAAAAGTGATACATACATATATTATTTTTCGTATATCACTTATCTAAAAAGTATTTTTTAATGTTTTTTTCTTTAAAGCTACTTTGGTCTATTTTAAAGTGTGTATGATTCTAACCTCTTTTTTAAATAGCCTGCATAATGTAAATCGTGAATACTACTGTATTTTGTTAAATTTCCTAATATCTCGGAAAATAGTTTTGCTTTATAAATGAGTTTAAAATTTTGTATTTACTTATCCATGACCGCAATTACTATGTCCCGTCAAATTAAAAATATCAACAATACTTATTCATGTACATAGTAACTATATAATGATGTCGCTAAAGAGGATTAATTCTTTTCAACTTTTTAAGAAAAACTTAAGAAATTGATATCAGAAACACCACGTTTAACAGTGCACCACCAAATTGACTTAAAAAACAACCCTGCACATTTATAAAGTTAATAAAAGTAAATTTAAATATAGCTAATCTTTTTTTATGTTATTGCCTTTTGATAGTGAATAATACTTTGCTTTAATAATATATGTACTTGTGATAGTATGTCGCTTTGTTTAAATAAATTTTAAAATATTACACTAAACAATATGTATAATCCACGTCCTTTGAGGACTTGTTTATATTAAAAAATATCTTATAAGACTAAATTTCCACAAAAAAGCAATAATAGGAAGATTTCAAAACAGGTGGGAATGCTGTTCGGGAAAAAAGTTGCCACTGACTTCAATAAATTAATGCCATCAATACAAATCGATCATGTCTGTAAAGGAAGTCACGTTTTACAAAACTTGCTCAGTGCCTTATAAAAAAGTAAAGGTGTGCAATAATGCACATTTGACAATAACTCTTTTGATTTGCCTTTGACTTACACACGTTATAACAGATGCAGAAAAAATGCCAAATGGTGGGGGGATGTCCGTACACTTGATCTGAAATATTTTATGCATACATCGTGTATTTTAGTGAAATATAACTTTATTAACTTTAAATTGTGGTACCATATCGTGCATTAGTATATTGTTTAATCTATTGTCGCTGTCGGATGTTATTTATTATAACTATTTAATTTAATCTATATTATATTATAACTGTATTATAACCACACAAAAATGTTTAATAATCATAGCAGAAACAAGTTATTGTGTAGAAATCCCTTCCATAACACGCTGGACTCAAATATCGAAGACATAAATGTATGTAAGTGTGTGTACGTATGTGCGCTTGTCGACCGTTTCTTGTCATCATGATAACTGTCATCTTAAAATTTTGATTTAAAATAACTTTTTATTTTTTTTCCGATTTGAATCAAATTTTACTTAAGTATGGAATAAATTAGAATCTACTTATGACCAGAAAAACATTTGACTCCTACAAATGAAGGACATTGCATATATGCTTATATGTAACACTTGAAATACACAGTATATTGGACACGTTTCGTATTCTAATTATGGGATAGATCAATTTTACTTTAAAATGTTATTACCAAGGCTCGGGAGATTTATCTCTGCGCCAAAGAGGCTCTCATATAGACATAATATAACATTCAGAAAAACGACGAAATGGTGAAATATTCATCATTGTCAGCTACACTGTATTTTTGGTGATAAATTTAACCTAAAAACGGTAATGATTCTTATAAAAACATGTAATGCATATCTAGCAAATAAAAAAACAATTTTGAATCAAATACATACCTTCCTGTTCTGTTCAATATGTGTGGCGTGTTTATTATGTTTATTTTTATGGTAATAAATATAAAAACCCAATAAGCTTCTGGAAATATAAAACAATTTTGCCCAGTAAAATAAACCATTTTTATATAATATTACATCATACAAAACAAACAAAGTTAAGGATTAATGGCATAAAACTGCCATGTACCGCATCACAAATGCGCACAACGTGATAAAGTGATAAATATTAAAACCGCTGCCCAAGGAATCACTACTTCCACATCCTGATGTTCTATCCAAGTCTCTCACAATGAAAAAATTTTTTATATTATATTTGCACTCTACTATGTGGACATAATTGTTTACAGAACTTTAATAATATAATATTTGAAATCGCCTACCCCAAGAGCTCATAAAACAATATGAAGGAAGTAGTGGGTGGATGAAGTAAAAAATTTTTTTGAAGCCTTTGGTTCTTGTACACACACTAAATCACAATTCTCTTTTTTTCACCCCCTTTAATAATGGGGTGGGAGTGGTAATGGGGGTGGATAATGCCAAAAATTCTTTGAAACTTTAGCTTCTATTATACTAAATACCAATTTTACGGACTCTTACTTGCTTGATTCACCTATTTACCTCCATTTACCGCTCAAGCCTTCAACGGAATAAGATCAAAATATAATCTAGTTTCAGATCTCCTTAAAATACATACGTGTACCAAATTTCAAGTGAACATCTTAAACGATTGGAAGTAATCGTGCGCACAAAAAAGTTACAGACAGATAAACAGACAGACAGAAAATTTTTTTCGCTCAAACTTAAAATCTCGACGTTTCATTCTAAGCCTATGTCAAGAATAAAAATTTTCAAAAATGTTTTTGACGTTACTGTACTTCCACTGGATATGGAAGTAATACGTAACCTACTTTTATCGGAAATCTGATATATTGGTGAAATGTACTGATCTAGAAGACTTGATTATTTTACAATTTCAGTATTGAAGGCATTCGACCCTGACCGAGTGTCAACATTAAAGGGTCTATAGATGATGCAACTTGTTGGAGCCAACATTGTCGGCATCCTCTGAACTTATTCGTAAAAGTGAGCTGGTCTGCTGGAGTTCCAGTAATCTTCAAAGCGTACTGACAATATTGGCTTCACCAAGTTGGATCGTCTGTACAGTGTACGGCGGTACTTTTACATGTTTTTTACTAATATGGTTTTATTATCTCCTTTAATTAGGCGACGCTACCAAAATTGTGAAACATTGCTTTGACAAAATCCCTTTTTTTATACCTACATTGTGGCAATTCTGGAGATTTATGTCAAAATTTAATAAAGAGATCGCAGTTACGCAGTTTCGCAATTACTCAGTACACATCTAGCCATAAGTGTGTGTGTATCTAAAAACGTAGCCTGAAATTATACAGAGTAGATGGTATATAAAAATGTCTCGTGCTTTTCAGACTGTGAAATATAAATAATATAATTTTATTTTCGTTAAAGGTCGTGAAAAATTACATATGTGTGTGTTAGCTTATGGTAGTGAAAAATAGATTAGTTCAGTGTTACATCCCCCAATACCTCATCTTTGAGTGATTGTTTATAATAAACTGACCATATTAACTTTGGACATTACGGAATTCTCTAAAAAAAGTACAAGGTAAGACATGTTGTGTCATACTTGCATAAAAAAATTTCCACGCTGACCTAGAGCCGACCCTGATTTTAACGTCACAGAGATAAATCTCCCGAGCCTTGGTTATTACAGCATTTTTAATAAGACAACGAAACGAGTAACTGAGTGAGATATATTCGCAGTCGATGATGCGTGACTAACTTCTACTCGTTTTACGGTAACAGTACATAATTACACAGTGCATTAGTGACAATAAATTAGTTATACTTGTATCTGATATATTTATCCCGACTATTGTTGACTGTTCTTTTTAGTTTACCCAAAAAACCTGTTTTGCGATCAAAGGATTAATAGCGATCGACATATTGCGGGTGGCGCCTATATGATTCTCTTTTCGTTGGCAAATGCCCATGTGGTCACAAAACAAATAGGATGAGGAGAATACACTGAAAAGTGTAAGCTCCAAACTCTGAGTCATACGTAATAAAATAAGATTCTACGTTCTCCGCATCAGATCGACTGGTCGTCTCGCACTGTCCATATCCGGTTTGTCATTTAGGTGAAACATTTCCACTTTTTATAGAAGAAAAGCTGTTACAGTCTATAATATAGTAATATTATATAAAGGATATAAGCTCATTAAACTGTTAAAACGTAAAATATGAAAAATATAGCCATATTTTTTAGTTAAGGTCATAAAAGCTAATCACTTTAAATCTTTACAACAAAATATAATACACTGTGTAGCCATATAAGCAGGAAACGAATATAAAGTTTTGATTATGCTGTAAAACATTTGACATTTCACGAATTTATGTTCGGTGATTTATACGATTTAAGTTAATATTCCAATTTCTTATGGGCTCAAGCACTACATTGATGCAACCAATCGGGAAACGTTTAAACTTTATTTTTATCTAATCCTATACAATATAAGAATTTACAAAGCTATTACAAATATTGTCAACAGATGTAACATGAAATGGCCAATAAAATATTAGAAACGTTTATATTATGTATTTCTTTTATTCGTAGAATAAAAATATATATGTATACAGGGTGTTAAGTGTTGCTAAACATCATTCTCAGAATTATTTCCTCTCATCAAAATAGGACAGAAATTTCATATAAAGATTGGTCGGGAAATACACTGCTACTGAGATCAGGGCGATAAAATACTATATTCGGTTTTTAAAAGTACTTAAATGAAATTCATCATTAATGATAGGATTCTGCAGAGTGAAAGGGAAATATGCGATTATTTTCGATTTGGCATAAATATTTAAAAAACCAAACATTGTATTATCTTTAAAACTGTTTTATATACTTCCTATTGTTCTAGAAAATACAACTATATATTTTTTTATTGAAAATTTCTGTTGTACTTGAATATCGTAGTTCCTAATTTCATTATTAGAGTATGACATTTAATTGTATACAAAATTTATGACAAAAACTCTACATGGTTGTATTCCTTATAGCAATGGGAAGTACCTGAAACTATTTTAAAGATTATATCATTTATGATTTTTTAAATATTTATAATAATCCGAGAATAAACGTATATTTCCCTCTCACTCTGCAAAATCCTATCTTTAAAATAGAACTAAAAATGGGTCAGAAAATAAGCCACTAGTGAGATCAAATTCTTTATTTGCTTTTATAAAGGTATTTGAATGAAAGAAGGAGGGTCCGTAAGGCCGTCGGCCTAATTTATTATTGAAAAAAAAATGTTTTTATTATTTACTATCAATATCGAATCGATTCCACCCCAAACGAAACTTTCCCCCACCCTCCCTTTTTACCCCCTGCCATTCCCTCCTCCCCCCTTCCCACCTCTTCCGAAATAACGAAAATACACGTACAAAATCAAAAATATCCTTATTCAGTAACAGTCATCTTAAAATGTTTCAATGACCTGCAAAAAAATTAACTGAATGCTGGTCATTTAATAGTTTAGGGGGGTATAAAAATGGGAGGTCAGTGCGGGAAAGTTTCGTTTGGAGTGGAATCGATTCGATATTGATGGTAAATAATAAAAATATGTTTTTCAGTTTTTTTTGTTGAAAAATAAATTGGCCGAAAACCAGCCCTTGGGACCCTTTAAGCTGACAATTATTTTGAGCGGTATTCAATTGAGGAATGTATAATCACTTGACTGTGAATAATACAAATATATAGTTGAGATATATAAATATTTTCCATATATCTGAATTGAACTAAACTAATATAATGCTAAATACTAAACGGAAAGTGTTTACAACAATGGGTTGTAAAATTAAGCTAATAATTCACAACTTAACAAAAAAAGAACGAAAAATAGTTGGTAAAACCAAAAGTGCACACCCTTAATTGTTTTATTCAATAAGTGCTATGCATATAACGTTATAGTGTATCGGTCAATTTATTATAATACTATTCGCAAATACGAAAACGAAAAGTATATGGCATCTCGTACACTGAATCCCTGTTGTATGGACTCTTATTTGTTGCTTCATCTATATATCCCTCATAAACTGTTCAAGAGCAATCCCGCGCACAAAAAAAGTTACAGAGAGACCTACAGACACAAGTTTGTTTTTTGCTTTGACTTAGAGTCTCAAGGTTTCATTACATTTTAAGCCCACTTGGAGCAAAAAAATTCATTTTTTTTTACTGTTACTAAAACACTTCGTGGCTGTAGAAGTAAATGAGCTTTGAAACATCAACGTATAAAAGGTATTTAGTATTAAGATTGTCTACTGTATCGTTCAAATTCCAATTAAATAGCAGACCTATGTTGAATCTTGGGGACTTAACCTACCTAAAACTTCAATAGTTTTTAACAATCACGATGTGCAACATATTACTATCTATCAGTTAGACAGGATTTAAAAAGTACCATAAGATCATCCGAAAAATAATAAAATTTAAATTTGCCTAAAAGGATATCATGGCGAGGCCTTAGAAAATCCACTATATATAATGTCGCGTCGGATTGTATACCCTTAATAGAATCAGAAATAAACCCTGTACTTAACATTAATTAAATCGTTAACTGGTGTTGAAGGGCCTTTGAAGAATTCGTGTTGAGCTATTGTGATATTGATGCTTTACATGGTTAAAAATAAAATGTTACCGTTAGCTAAATTATTTATTATTACTATCGGACGGAGATTCTGGATCTTCATCCTTCTTAGACCGAAATTGTTTTTGGTAACTTCTACTGCAATGAAAAGGAGGACGTTGGGATAATGTTAAATGGTATAATAAGGAGTCTAGCAAAAATAGTCACATTGTTGCGTATGATTGCGGAAATTGCGAAAATTGCCGAATTGGGCTCAGAGGTTAAGGGTAGTGGTGCCGTGTTTTTAGAGAAAACTTGATAGAATGATACCAGACTATTATTAAAGTCAGTATTGATTTTCGCACAAGAAAAAATTTGTTTTCTTTCTTTAATTTTTAATAGCCTAGCACCATTCTATAAAGTTTTCTCTAAAAGCCTATCAAAAAATTTCTTGAATCGGTTCAGAGATGTAGAAGAAATTGTTGAATTACGTTCATGGCGCCCACCTTAGTTTAGATTTAATTTTTTTTAATACTGTTAATACTTCGTTTTCTTGTAAAATGGGCTATATTTAAATGTAACCTATTCTCAACAACATTTTTAAGATTATGTGTGATGTTGTTAGATTCAGAATAAGATTTCTGAAACGACATTAGCAAAATAATTAGTAATTAGTTGAGAATCTGTTAGATATTCATTACTGTAATTAATAAAGTTTTGTAAACTATACCAACTCGTTATATTCAGATTATCACAGCTAGTCCCCAACTTTTAAAATTTATATTCAATTTAGAATTAGAATGTATTCCTGCGATTTTCCCGTATAATATATTGTTTTTGAAGTATTTTCTTTGTTATTTGATGAAGCTCATCAAAAAGCGTTGAGGTATTCAAACAGTAGTAATAGTAGGCTTATTAAAGCGCTTTAAAATAAATGAGTTGCCATATCACTGTATTACAATCAACCAAAATTTTGGTGAATCATTGTAGCATTACCTACAAAAATAAATAGTAAACAAGAGTAAGCAGATATACGCCACTTGCATGACTCTAGGCGCCTGTGGATTTTGTAACCGACGTTTATTCAATCAAAGAACAATTTTTTCAGATATATCAATGTTTAGCGATTTAGGAATATTAAAAGTTAAAAATATATACTGTGAAGCAACAAGCACTGTAAAAACTGTAAGATAGAATGGAAGAGTGACTATTGTTAAGCAAGATCTAGCTGAGAGTACAAGAACAAAAAGTGTGATGGAACTTGTAAACCTGTAACAGTTAAATTAGACAGTTTTAGTTTTCAAAATTTTCCAGTAAACTTGAAAATAGCAACCCCATTCTTTATACCGTAAAAATTAAATTGCCCAACTTGCTAATTATTAATTATTACCTCAAACAATAATGTAAATAATTTATGGTTGTTGTAAATCAAAACAATTAAATATTAATCAGTTTCACAAAACCAAATACTCTATTTTCAGCAGATTCGCAGAATATTCATGTTCTCGCTGATATCTGCCTACTGCTGCTTCCTGTTGCTCTAAATGTGATTCAGTCAAAATGTCAAAACCTCGACCCTTCTAGGGGATTACCAACCCCGTGAAATTACATCAGGAAACTCAACAACACCTGTTGTTATACTCTCGAAAACAGTTGCGAAAACAGTTTCGAAAACACAATATTTTTTTGGAAACCTTAACAGATAATTTGGAGAGCTACACCTTTTCGGGGGTGTAACTCGGAATAGAAATGAATTAGCTTTAAATGTCATATTTTGAACTAACCTACACGTAGTTGATCCATGTCTACTTACTTACAAAACATCCTGTGTAGATGAGTCTATTAACTGTGAGAAAATCCGTGATAATGTTATGAGGTCTATTAAATACATCTTCATGTTAACTGTCGATTAAGTTTACTTAATTTGTACATAGTTTAAAAATGTTTGTTTATGAATCATATGCTCAATGGACTTAGTTTTGCATGTATTTAGAGATATGGTGTCAAAAGTATACACGCTCGCAATATGTCTCATTTATGCAAACAGGCAAGGCTCGGGCTATAAGCATGTTGGAATGTGAAACAATCACGCACACCTGAGATAGAACAATACGTCTGTCTCAAATTTTCCAAATAAGAAGAATAAAGCTCTAGTGTCGGAATAGGCTAAAATGCTACTATTGATTTATGAGAAATAAATTCCTTAGAATTCAGGTACTTTTGAGGTATAGTATATTTAAGGTGAGCTGAAGAAATTATCATTAAATACGTTGATTATATTTGATGCAGCAAATCAAATGAGACATGGCCACATTAACGAGAGATATGACAATATAGAACAGTTGACAGTTCAGGGAAAACCAGATAACAAGAGGCGAAGAGGACGTCCTTCAAAACGTTGGGCTGATGTTACCAAGGAGTTGATGGGAAAGAACTTTGATGAGGTTGTGTCTAAGAGACAACCGCAATAAATGGATAAAATCAAATATATGCTTTTTGGTACTAGCTTGTCGCTAACCAGGAACTCGGTTATCCGCTTCAGGACGAAGGATTACAAATATTTAGGTCTAGTACTAGACACAAAGTTAAATTATAATAAGCACTTTCGATTTACAGTGTGTTTCACTTCTCGTGAAGACACCCTTCTATCTTTTTTATTTGTGGCCGAATTCATTTCAAATTTTTATCAGTCATACAACTCCATAAGGGCCAGTTGTACGAACTAAGTTGAGCCAAGTTCAGCTTGAACCAAATCAAATTCCATGGTTACGATTATTGTAACAATCGTAACTTGGCTTTTGATCGTGGTTTAAGCTGAACTTGGCTCAACTTAGTTGAGCCAAGTTCAGCTTGAACCAAATCAAATTCCATGGTTACGATTATTGTAACAATCGTAACTTGGCTTTTGATCGTGGTTTAAGCTGAACTTCGCTCAACTTAGTTCGTACAACTGGCCCTTGGGGCCGGTTTATCTGTGCACGGTTATGTACTTTAGCCGTTGGTCAAGAATTAGCTGTCAGTCATATTAACGTCAAACTGTTTATTAGTGTTCCGGCTAACCCAAACCGTAAGGCAAAGTCGCGGCTACTTTAACAGACGCTTTTTTGCCTGTTATGGAGATAGCTGGAGGTTACAATGTTGTTTACATGTATAAAGTAGGTTATAAACCGTTTGTTCGTGTTTGTGTCAAGAAAATATAAAAATCAAATGTGTTTTGAAGAAATCGACGTTAGTGAGGAATACGAGGACTTTTTTTGATTATGACAGAAGACCTTATACAGTTAATAGTGGAGTCAAGAGAGGCTGAAAATATGCATTATTTCGGAATAATTACGGGAAGCTTCGATTTTCCTAAAACCTTTTGATATCACTTTTACATAGCTTAAAGTAAAAAGTTATAAACATATAATTGTGAGAAAATTGTTTATTAATTATTTAAACAAAAAGAAACTTTTTTTTTAACAAAATTATTATAAGTTGAAAAATTTTAAAGGAATTGAATTCAATTGACATATAAGGGGGTTGTTGAGGTCGCTGAAACAGATTATGATGTCAAAAAATCGTAATTCAAATTGGCTGATCCAATATAACCGACTATCAAGCAATAAAATAATTCAATACACTATTCAATTCAAACATAATTTAAATTTTCACATAAAAACTTAAAAAGAAGCTGAGAAAAGTAATATTGTACATAGCATTACTAGATGATCTATGAAGAAGTGCCCAAAATATTTTCAAATTGCTCTGCGGGCACACACACAGCGCAGCGTGTGGGGCAGGTGATACGTACCGCTTACCGCGAAGATGCTGTTTTACTTTCAATCTCTGTCTATTATTCAAGCATTATAATTTGACTCAGCCCTGTACTACGTAAATATTTTTAATATGTAAAAATTGTAGAAACAATCAACATTAAGTCGATTTACCGAAAAAACTTAAGTTTTTCAATATTTCGTGAAAAGTATGGGTTTATATATATTCCAAAAATTTTTCATCATCAGATTTACTTATTTTGAGGTCCTACTATAAACATATGCTGCACAGGTAGGCTAAATAAATTTTTTTATAAAAGTTATTAACGTTTATTTTACCCATAATTTCACGAATTTTACAGCAAAAAAATTGTTTTTTATTTTCGTAAAAAAAGGGGGTTAATTTAATTGTTAAGGTAAATCCCCCTGAAGCATCTTAAATTACACATTTCAAGCTTTAAAAATTGCATCTACAAAGATTTGATAACGCGATTTAAACCAGAGAAATGGGGTGGTTAAAGTTATATATTAGTTATATATACAAAATTTTATCATCTCAAAATTTTGATATTTTCAAAAATAACTTTTTGAGATTTTTTTCACTCATCGGATCTTTTTATTACTTCAAGAGTAAAATGTGAAAAACCCAAGTTTTTATCTTCATATTTTTAGAAATGGTAGAGCTTTAACCTATTTCATCGCAAATCTCTTTATGTTCCTACTTCATACCGTGTGTGTAGTCGCGGGCTAGGCATGGGGAGAAGAATTACAACATCGCGCGTGCCAGCTGGCTGCAATGAAATAACAGAGCTGGAATGCTCCACCAACGGACGAATTTACGGCTGCCGGTGTTGTCAAATCTCTCGCGCTACGTGAATGTACATGCCTAATGGGAAATTACACGCACGGTATATGCACTATTCCTACATACATTCATAATTATATTTGAAAATATAATAATCCATTAACTGCATGTTTCTTCTTTCATTTAAGCTTTTGTGAGGTAAATTTAATAAATTAGTTGTCTCCGCGTTTCATTTTCGTGCGTTAAACAAAAAAATCTAGAGCCTATATTTTTGATCGTACAAAAAAACTTCATATACATTTTTTATGTGAAATTTCCCGTACTTTCGAATGGCGCAATTACTTTTTGAAAGAAAAAATATTTTAAGATATATTTGACAAAGACTGGTATTCTGCAAATATTTTGTTTAATAAAAAATTACGCTCAAGGACTATTCCTAGTAATTTTTGGTATGTTGTTCCTGACATGTTCAGGGATATATCCTCAAAAGTTACCGCTTCCCGAAATTTTTCCGAAGTGAAAATCTCTGTTGACTCCACTATAAGGAAAGAATCGATCCTTTTGAAGAATTAGACAATATAGAATTTCATAAAAGATTTCGACTAACAAAGGACTAAAATTTGCAGACCTTTTTAGTTTTTTATTGATGTTTTCCATTATCACAAACGGAGTACCCAGAGACAGTTATCATTTATATTACAGACACAAGAATAAAAGGTACCCACCAAATTAGGATGAAAAATAACCGAAAATCTTGGGTTAGAAATTATGAATTTACATTATTGCTTATTTACAAATATCTATTTCCTTCGGTGGTTTATCACGTCTACATTTTCATCTTTTTTTTAGTTACTGAATTGGAAAACATATTTCTACTCGCAAAATAACTTTCTGTAAGTGTTATTTTTAACCTCTTTAGACAATTTCCTTTAAAAAATACATGAAACACAAAATATAAACATGTACATATTGTACATACTCTTTAAACATGCTACAAATTAGTATTTCCGGCAACATTGCCTACATCCCATCTGACTGGAACTCTGCTGCCAAATTTACATTTTATGTAGCTGACAGTTTTCTAACTGCCGGTTGGTCGAAGGCAGGATAAACACTTTTTAATTTAACAGAGACTTTAACAGCCAGCTATAGTTGACTGGCAGCTATGTAACAGGAACATTTAACCGCGCACTGATAAACCGGCCCTTAGACGACTTTATTCAACAGATAAATGCCATCTAGTTCTAAAACGCTGGTCTAGGACAAAAATTTTGTTAATAAAAGTTGTTCAGAATCACTTGATATGCATTCCTGTAAAATTTTGTGAAAATCGGAAAATTTAAAAAAAAAAAAACATTTTTGTTTCACTTCTTGTGAAGACATCCCTGTATCTTTTTATTTGTGGCCAAATTCATTTCAAATTTTTATTAGCTGTAGAACTCCATAAGGTATTTTATCTAGCACATAAAGAGAACATTTTTCAGCAAATGAAAGTTGTGAACAAAAATCAGCATTAAATAAAACGCTAAAAGGGCCACTTGTTATTATTATACATCAACTTAAATATAATATCGGCTTTTTTTTTCAGTGGTTTCATAATACTTGGAAATCTGCATGTATGTATGTACTACGTATGTATGTATCAAAACCCACTTCCCGTTATCCAATCGAGCTGAAATTTTACATACACATGTAGTTCTGATGACAATACAATAATATGGCTAACAAGTGTTTTTTTAGTTTTGACACCATAATTTTCAGTTTTTTTTTTTTTTGATCGCATAGTGTATTTTCACTCATAACGTTGTTACAAGATTTTATTCCAAGATATTCTAAGAAATGGCGAAAGCGCTACGGACGAACGCAGCGAAACTTTCGGTACAATCTTATTATTATTATTAGAGAACGCGAGCAGATGTCGAAATCCGCAGTACTCAGGCCTGTCGGCCCATTGTACATTCGCGACGTGAAGGATCCCTTAGAAAAGACCAGTGCTCTCCACAAAGGAGAGCAGCCTGTTCCAAGGGATATCCCGTAGTTCCTCTGGATGCAAGAATTGCCTTTCGAGGAGCCTATACCTTGATGCACCTAATGGGGCGCAACTGCATAGGATATGAGTGATGGTTTCATCCTCCACTCCACACATCCGACAAGTTGGATCATCTCTCAACCTCATTGTATGTAGGTGATTGTTCAGAGGCCCACCATCCGTCTCATTTTTTCTCTTTCGAGCCCAAGCAACCACTTTACGGTAGAGGCAGCCGAGGGCCCCTTTATGTGGAGCCTCGACTGCCTCATACCGGGGGCTCGAGCCCAATAGTTATTAAACTGTGTCGCAGCCCAGTCTTGCAGTTCTGAGTCAATCTTATTAAGTATAAAATACAATAATTAAGACATAACTAAGATGGCCGATTACCTTTTTCCGTGACGTCATTGTAAACTCTTTAAGACTAAAAAGTTAAAAATAAATAAATTAAAAAAAAAACCTTTTAAAAACCATAGTTTTATTTTAAAACAAATTGCACTAAAAAGTAGAAAATATATATATTTTTTATTTTGTAAATAGAAAACCATTGGGCGCTCTGATTAGACGAAATAATATTTTATCAGCGCCCATTTATTTAGTTAAAAAAAAAATTATTTTGTACTTTTTAGTGCAATTTTGTTTTAAAATATTTTGTTGTTTTAAAAAAGTTTTTATTTAATTTATTTTTGTTATCGCTGTTCTTGAGGAGTAACTCTTCATCATATCCTTCCTCCTTATCGGCTCAGAAATTTAAGAACACGGGCGATTATATTGTTTTAAATGTTCAGAGTGCCGTGAAATTAACTGCCATTATATATTGTTTTATTTATTTCGCCATTCTTGATTTTATTACAGAAGTGAGTACATCTTAATCGAAGACACGGAGAGTGAATGTTATATAACACTGTTTTTTGTTAGATAATCGTCTCATTGAGTTCTATAGCTGATAAAAATTTGAAATGAATTCCGCTACAAATAAAAAAGATAAAGAGGTGTCTTCACGAGAAATGAAACATTTTTTTTTTATTTTCCGATTTGGTATATCCAGTGATTCTGAATTTTTGTCTATCTCTAAGCCTACTATGATTTCTCGAAAATTGCGATTTTCTTTTTATTGCAGTAGGCCGGAGTTTTAGATCTAGGTGGCATTTATGTGTTAAATAAAGTCGTTTTATGGAGTTATATGGCTGATAAAAACTTGAAATGAATTGGGCCGCAAATAAAAAATATATAAGGGTGTCTTCACCAGAAGTGAATCACACTGTATCGGACGGTTCTTCCAACAATACCTCCGTTGTTTCACAGATCCTCTAGATTGCTTTCTAGACTAAACTCCTATTCTCGCACTGGCTTTGGCCAAAACTATTCTCCCAAGGCAAAGTTACTAAACTTAACCTTTTCACTAATCATCTTCTTCTTTCCTTACTCCTTTCTCTATAGATGTATTCTATTTTATATAAAACGAACATGGACCACTCATCTCCAGGGACCCCCATTTCTATGCCAAAAAAAACTTAAGTTTCCAATTCACACATTTGACTTACAAGCTTAGGTATCGAACTTAGTCGAGTTACCAATGGTACAATCACACAATCTGGTTGCTTTTCTAGTTTGCAACCCTACAGTGATACAGCATATCATTATTTTTCTAAGGGACCTGGTGCGGAGCTCAACTGTAAAGCATTGTTAATAGTAAGAAGAAAATCAAAACCCCAATTATCCCCAATAAAGAGGACCCCATACGACACAATTTGTCCAGGGTTAAGTCTTCAGAAAATCCTATAAATTGGGGCATGCGTTGGATAGTCAGGACGACTATTTTATTACTCTTACGAGTTAGGCGATATTTTAGAGCAATCATTCTATCTCACTTTTCTACGGCAGCATCGAAATATGTCCATTAAACGATCGTAAATTCAATCATAAACAGCTACATTTTGCAAAGAATATCATATTGCCTAGCAACTTGCAACTAGCAACCGTTTCATTATGGACCATTATGTGTTAGAAGGGTGGTCCTAGGTGGCTAGCGCGACGACTAGAGCGACGACAGGTTTGAGAATATGACACTAGCGACGGGATATTTAAATATGTCATCTGTCAACATTTTTAGAAAAAGTATAGTATGCAACTCGCACAAAACGGCAATTTTGCTCTCGTATGAATTGCAGCAAACTTTCACGCTCCTGCAAAATGAGCCTCATTTTGTGCTTATTGTGTAATATACTATTTTAATCCATTTTCTTTTCCATGTCGTCGATATGGGACAACAAAGTCAAGTCAATTTCTACTTTTTTTACTGGCAACAGAAGGAGCCATATTCTGTTTCCGCTAGCCAACATACTGAGAATTTGGATTATGTAGAGCCTACACCCGATTAATCCCCACGTAATCATCATGCAGATTGGATTTGACAAATTGTATCATATGTAGGACCTTTTAAATCAACAAAATACCTAAAGATACATTTTGTGGATACTAAACTTAAATCACATCAAAATATCTATCACAAAATATGTTTTAACATAAATTACGATCCACTTGGAAATCTAACAGGCATTAATGACTATTTAATAGTGATTAATACCTGAATAAAGTTCGGATGGAAGGAAGGTACAAACATTTGTGGTTGCAGTTGCGGTCGTATAATAATTTATCCAAACCGGTTGAGCAAAATATTAACTATTTGTACAACGCAAGTCTTTATGGTAGGTCGCACTAATCTGGTATTGGGACATCAAAAATATTGTCGAAGGCCAAGTTTTATTACTTATTATTGTTATTATCATTGCAGATTTATTATGATAATGCGACATATGTTTTGGAAGTGACATTTATGGCCCTTTTCAAGCTGGATTTGTTGATGTTTCAAACCGGATTTTTATTTCCTTCATTAAGTTTTTGATTATAAATATCTACATATTTAAAATAGAAGGCGTCTTTCTCCTCCGGCTTCACGAGCGGCTCGCACTGGACCGATTTTACTAATTCTTATTTTTTTAAATTTTCATGCTTAAAAACGAACTACAAATCCAAATAATTGAATCAACAACTGCACTCGAACTATATTCGTTCCATACTTATGGCGCATCCTACATCAAAATCCGCATGTTCGTTGAGACTGTTATATAACCTCCCAGAACCGACCTAAGTCGAAACCAAAATGGTTTCGACTTAGGCAAAAATTTCATTTAAGAACATTTTCACGAGTCTGAGGGACTTCAGAGCCACAGATTAGTCCAAAAGGACCGTTATGAGTTCGATAAGACATTAGGCACAACCGGGTAAAAATTCGAAGAAACACCGTATTTTTACTTAGGAAAATATATTTTGGTCCAGGATATGGGAGTGAAAGTATATGGTGGTCATGCTACGCCAAAAAAGTACTTTGAAAATATTCAAAATATTTTCAATTTTAATTCCTCCGCCGAACACATTGACCATGGAGGTACAGTCATAATATACCTGGTTTTAAAGAATGACAATAAACTTTTAGCAAGGTAATGTATTAAAAAGGCGAAACCGACGAATTTGGCAAAGACGGCGTAGCGCCTATAAGCAAAAATTAGCAAAAAATCAATGAAAATGCACAAGGCCGGTTTCTCACATAAAACAAGTTTGGATTCACCTAGCGACTCGTAATTTGGTTGAGTGCGTTGGGTGGTCAATACAAAGCAATTGTAGTAAAGCTAGAGGGCTTTTCGAGTAATAAAGTTATAGAGGAAACCGCCTTGTGCACAAGGGACTCAAAAGTCCATTTTGCCTAAAAGTCGTTCGGAGGCGAGTCGCTGCAATTTTTCCAATATTGAACACCAACATAAGGGCAAGTAAGTCGTGGACTGACCGAACGTTATCAAACTTATATAGTAAGTAAGTCCTCTTGAATGTCGTTTTAGTATGTGAAATCTCACGTTACGAGAACTTTAAAGCTAGGTAGTCTCTAGTGAAACTAAATTTTTTTAATAAAACATTTTTATGTTATTTTCAGTCCGCCGTAATTATCATATTACAAAGGTCATATAAATTTTTAAAAAGACTTATATATAATTCTGGGAAGGTTGACTGACTTTTTTCTACTAAATCGTTTATTAGCGAACGCTCTCACTTGTATGGTTAAAAAGTCATTTAGTTGGGGAGGCGTGATTCTTTCACATTATATCATTTTGCCGAAAATCACTGTATTATCTTATACTTATTAAATACATGGTATTCTTTGAACTAAATGTATTTTATTGATGTAAGGACTTGTCGCTAGTTTTAATCCCTGGAGTTTTCGTTTGGAAGACCTAAACAACTGAGTTTATCAGAATCTCATGATTCCTTAAGTCTGATACTCAGTTTTCTGGTCGCCTTACGGAAACTTGATAGGGATTTTTTTTATGCGATTTCTCCAGAAATCTTTAAGTGCCGAGACCATTATTAGTAGGTAAATAAACTTGGCAAAAATGTTCATTAAGGCCCACTGTTAAACATACTAAAAGTCCCCAACTCTATCTCTTGCGCTGTCGCCGCGGCCATCTTGTAAAAGTAGCGCTCCGCTTCAGTTTTTTTGATTAGTTCTCTCTAACGATTAGCGACGTCGAAATTATATTTATACAAAAAATTAATCTTATAAAATTATCTACAAAAAATGTTATATTATAAAATGTTTAGTATGTTTAACAGTGGGCTTTAATAAATATCTCTGCCAAGTTTTAGTACTTTATCAGCTCTTCTCCCTCTATAGAGCTGGAGCTAGGTGGATTTTTGAGATATTTTTATGGTTTAATGGATGATAACGATTCATAAAATCAACTTCTGGCAGGGCACCTCCTGTCAGGAGCATCACGAACACTGTTTAAAAATTAGTGAAATCATGTCATCGTTACAAGGCTCATTTTTTTTGTGTGTACACATTTTATGTTTAGAATGAATAAAATAAGATCGCCAAATTAGCTGAAAGTGTTAAATTCCTCTATTTAAGAGCCTATGGTACTTTTGTTGACACTAAGAACTTTACGGGGAGGCTATTCTATTCTTGAAGGAGCTTATATTTACGTTTTAAAAAGGAGCCAGAACTTGTAACGATGAGTTTAGAGTTCTGAGATGAAATATGCGAAAAAAAAAATCCAATTTTCTTCAAAAATCCTAAACATTTTCTTTCTGGCTAGCCTTACTGACGGAAGTTTCTTTCTGGGAATTTTTTTCTGTGTTCAAAACATTTGAATAAACATGCTCAACCTTAAAAAAGTTTGTAACGATGATGTTATATAACTCCGTTTTTTTACCTCTTTGACCTTTCTAGTTGCGCCCCTGACGGCCCACACTTTCTGGCGATCTTATTTTATTCATTCTAAACATAAAATATGTACACACAAAAAAAATGGCTTTGTAACGATGATATAATTTCACTGATTTTTATATCTTGAACCATAGCCAACTCGACGGGCTGACATATGCCAGAAGTCTATTTTGTTGTTATTTAAGTTCGATAGAATTAATCAGCGCATAGAAAATGCTTGTAACGATGAGTGTCCGAAAATGCCACTTAGCTCCCGCACCACTAGTTTTCCCTATTTGACTGGAGTATAATTCAAATACTGGCAACCACTACTTGCGGTCGTTTTTTGACAGGCAACCATGTGTTATCGTGTACAGAAAAAAATAAACTTCAATTTAGTACAAAACTTTTTCAAAAGCGCGATGACCATAAATAATTAACAAAAACATACCTGTTTACACCTGGCAACCTAGAGGATGCGGCTGACAAAGCTGTCAACATTTTTTTTGCATTCTTAATCAGTTTCTGTCAAACGGCATTTAATTCCCTTATGAACGGTATAGTTGAAAATAGTCGAAAAATTACAATATATGTATATATACTTGCTGTTAGATTTTGCTGGGCAACCCGGCTGTAATGTATTTGTGTTATCATTAAAAAAAAAGACAGATATCTGCACGAATGAGCTGCCGGATCTTAGAGTATTATACGTAAAGTACAAGGGCGAGAACATCAGAATGTTTGTTCGCAGCGTGAGAGGATTGAACGTTTTATGATCATGTGTTTCAGTTGATGGGACATGAAAATTTAACATATTCTAGATATTTGGCCAATTAACTAGACTATGAATAATTAATGTGTATAGAAACAAAATAGAACAAAGCATTCTGCAGTCATGTAAACTAAGAAAACCGAATCTATTTAACAAATGCAGTATAAAGCAAATGCAGTAATACATCATCAAAACTGTTTGATTTTCTAACCACAAAACTCAAACTTCTATAAGCGGACAGAACAATACTTTCAATAGGTTACAATTTAATTTCGAATCAAAAAGAACACACAAGTCTTTATACTCATCTGACCTATTCACATCACTCACTCATAATCCTAAAACTACCTTGACCAACCAACATCTTTATATTTTTGCTACACTGCGTCCCATATAATTAACAATATCCCACAGAGAAAGTCCAGCTTCCTCAATAGCAACTATTCGACCTCGTTTAAAATCATTTAACCGTCGAAAATGGGCTCTTCCAGAAATCTAAGGATTTCTAAAATTGATTAGAACTCAAATGATGATATTATTGTGACCCAGTTTTGCTCATTTTCAATAAAAGTGCAATGAAATATTCAGTCATTTAAAATAAAAAAAGAGCACAGAGGTTAGAAAATGTTTTTTGTTCAAATTTTAATCGCTCTTTCAACAAAATTTCTTAACAAATTGTTGGTGTTTAGTAGTTTATTTAAACCAAAATGTATGAAAAAATATCTATATACAAATTGAAATATGACAATTACTTGTGCTACACAAATAGACAATATGTCTGGTATATACATATTTTTCATGGTGTAGTAGCTTTGTTTTCATACGTGAAAGCCTTCACCGGACGTTCCCGTTTAATTCGAGAATTCCTTACAGTGGTAAACTGGCATTGAAATCTGAGACGAATACGAATATGATGAAGAGACATGGATGGTGATACGCAAATGGGAACAGTAGGCATTTTAGAACTTGGTACACTGTAACACAAACTTTTAACGATGTTAAAAGTGTAATTGGGCGGTTGTGGTAAAGATATTGCAACAGTATACTTATAGAAGACCAATAATAACCTATTCAGGATAGTATATCGGGGTGTTCTAAGTTCTTCGGGATCCAACTGTGACGGCATTTCAATAGGCATCACACGCACGCACACAACGTCTTTGTAAGTGAACAAGCGGTTCACACATGAATGCAACTCGAATGCATGAGGAGATTTAATATCAAACTAGAAGAACGACTGTACAGGAGCGGTGATATACCTAAACTTTTTCCATTTAGAATTGATTTGAGATCAGTACTGAATACAGAGATGAGACAATGAGAAACCTCTTCTAACAGTACATAGAAAATTCTCTGCTGACCGTGATTCTATGAGCCATGCGTGGGACACCAAATTGATATGATGTGACATGCACATCAATGCAAGCTCGTGAACGCATTTTCGTCTCTTCACGACTCCTCGCTGTATTTTGTATTATTACATGCTGTTCAAGATACACTAGAAATACTATACCAATAATATTGACTTACCTAATTTTAATTTTCTTTCGTTTTTAATGGTATTATTGCACCCACACACTGCACAACATAATTTACTAGTATATAATTCAATGAACGATTAATAGCTTCTACACGCGAGTAGAATACTATATACTTTTTCTACGACTACTCAATAGGAAATTGCACTTTAAGGTAAATTTACCGCAAATATTAATTGTGAAAAATTTAATTAATATTTAATACAAACAACTATTAATAATATTAGTTACATTTATACAGATTGACTTGAACATGACAAACTGAATTGAGTTATGGGATACACGATGTTTTTGAACATTAAATCGCCTTTTGTGATTACTCCGCAGAAATAATGAATATGAACTCATTAATTCGCTATAAGCAATATTAAGGTACTTGTATACTGGTAAAAGCGAATCTAGCGGTGGATTTAATAAATTAAAGCGCGAGAGAGATAAAGTAAAAATATTTAGCAACACTAATAAATACGACTGTCATATACTAATCTGCTTGTCATTGTTAATTTTTTGCAAAATGTGTTTTCAGTATTTTCAGATTAAGTCAGAAACAGATAATAACCTTAAATAATCACAGACCTGCGTTTTGTTGTTGGGCAGATGGGAGTCATTTTCGAAGTAATTTTTCACGCCGAATCCGAATCTAGCCTCAGAATTAGCCCATCATGTCAGGATTTTGAAATATTTGAGGTTAAGTACTTAAAAAATAGCTTTTTTGGCAACTTTTGATGTTAAAAAATTGTTCAGCTTATTTTTAATAAATACGTCATTTAAAATAAGCTTTCGAATGGTCACCTACGATGTTTCCTCGCAAAGTTATAGCCATTTTAAGGTGACATGAATTTGAAACCATTATCCCCTAGAACTCAACAGTCTTGATTCGTTTAGAGTCGTTTGTTTAAGATTGTTGGGTTGTATCGGATCGTAGTTTGAAATTCATGTCAACTTAAAATGACTATAACTTTGCGAGGAAACATCATAGATGACCATTTGAAAGCTCACTTTAAAGATGAAGAATGTTACTAAATGATGTATTTATTAAAAATAAGCTGAAAAATGTTTTGTGTTCTATACATAACGTCAAAAGTAACCAAAAAAGCCATTTTTTAAGTATATAACCTCAAATATTTCAAAATCCTTACGTGATGGGCCAATTCTGAAGCCAGACTCGGTTAGCGCGAAAAACTACCTCGGAAATGACCCTCAGCTGCCCAACAACATTTAGCTAACAATCTAAGTGGGTCAAATATGCGTGCGACTTCAGAAAGTATTGATCTTTTGGTATAACAACGGTCGATAGTGTTTCGAAGTTTGGGAATCATAAGTTGGATTCCAGTTCAAGCCCAACACCTTTTGAAAGTAATCAGCAGTGTCAAATGATTGACAATTAGTTTGGCGTAATGATGGGGGTATGGAGTCTAATACGATAGGATCGTTGCTAGACCACTTCCTCAAATCAAATCCACCACTTTTAAGAAGATCTCGAAGTTGAGATTGTAAAGTAATAACTTCTTCAGCAGATGAACAGCCCGTGACTACGTCATCTACATAAATGTCGCTAAGTAACACTTTTGCAGCGTAAGGAAAATTATCCTTTTCATCTGAAGCAATTTGTAAAAGAGTGCGGATAGCTAGATATGGAGCAGATGATACTCCGTATGTAACAGTATTCAATTCAAATTCTTGTACAGGAGTGTTTGGAGAAAAGCGCCATAATATGCGTTGATAGGCTTTGTGATCAGATGTTACTAAAATTTGCCTGTACATTTGTTTTATATCTGCAATAAGTACAGTGGAATGGGTACGAAACCGTAAAAGTAATGATACTATGTCTTGTTGTAATTTAGGACCTGTTAATAAGGTGTCATTCAGAGAAACATTATTAGTAGACTTTGCTGAGGCATCAAAGACGACACGTAATTTCGTGGTAGAACTTTCGGGCTTCAACACACAATGATGATGAATATAATAACACGAATCAGAATGATTGGAAGCTTTTTGACCACTCACAGGAGACGTGTCCACAGTCAAGATAATCCTGCATGAAATTTGAATATTCTTGTTTTAATGTAGAATCTTTATTCAAGCGATTTTCCAGAGATAAAAAACGACGCATTGCGGTATTAAAAGAATTACCTAAAATAGGAATATAATAATAATAATAATAATAATAATAATAATAATAATTTATTGTGCATATAGAAGAGAAATAACAAAAAACTTTACAAAGAAATACATATCAAATACATATCAAACATATGCAGCAATGGGACAAGGCATTGCATTGCATTTTTCAGCCTTGCCCTTGGGAAATAACATATATATAACATATAAATATATGTACACAAATATTTATAAATACGTAATTCATTAACAATAATAAAACATATATGTAACAGTAGTAGTAAATGACAAGTATTAATGTTTTATATCTATCGACAATGAAAATATATATACATATACATACAGACGTACATACACATACATATACATATAAAAAAGAAGAAAATAGGTCACTAATCAAAATTAGGGCAGTAACGCCTTTTGTTTATTCAAAAGATATTTCCTATATGCTAAGCGAAACTGACCAATAGTAGGTAAATTAAAAGTAGCTCTGGACATGTTGATAAGAGTACAGGCTATATACTCGAAACATTTTTCAAATTTGGCACCGTTATGTTGAGGTATCGCATATAGATCTGGATTTCGTATATTGATTGCGTGAATACTGGATCGCTTTATTAATAGTTTAGATAGGTAAACTGGGGTACTGAAATTCATGGTTTTAAATATTAAAGTTGCATATGATAGTTCAGATCTATATTCGACTTTTAAGATTCCTCGAGTATTGTAATGTGGAGTCACGTGATCACGTCTATTGATATAGGAGTAGGAGAATCGTAAGCAAGAATTTTGAAGCACTTGTATTTTATTTTTTAAAATATCAGTAAGATAATTATAGTAAACAGGAAGACCATATTCCATATTGCTCAAAATAATTGAGTTTACGAGTCTCCACTTTATATCTTGCGGTAGAACATATTTATACCTCCACAGTGCTTTAAATTTAAAGTAACATATGCTCAATTTTTTCATCACGTGATTTTCAAATGTTAAATTTTGGTCTACAATAACTCCTAAATTTTTTGCCTCACTACTGAGTTCAATCACACTATTATTCAGTGTTATGTTTAATGTCTGATTTTCTTTTGCTTTTTGAACTAAAATCCTAGATCCCACACACATGGACACTGTTTTAGATGCGTTCAGTTGCAAACCATTTCTTTTAGACCACGCACTTATTATTTCGAGATTTTCATTTAACTCGCGAATCACCAAGTTAACATCTTGTGGATAGCACGGCTTGTAAATCTGGGTGTCATCAGCATATAGGTGCATGTTCCAGCCATGGGTAATTATACTTGGCAAATCAGAAGAAAACATTATAAACAGTAGCGGCCCAAGTATACTGCCTTGTGGTACACCTGATTTCACAACACTTTCGTTTGAAATTGAGTTTTTTATTTTAACACGTTGAGTGCGTTCACTTAAATAGTTGTTAAACCATAATAAGAAAGTAGATCTTATTCCATAATATTTTAATTTTGCCAGCAAGAGTTTATGATTGATAACATCAAATGCCTTACTAAAGTCAAGTAAGGTTAAATAGGTTACTTTGGAGTTATCGATGTTTCTAGTTATATCATTTGTTATTTTAATTAGAGCAGTATTAGTGCTATGGTGCTTTCTGAATCCTGATTGCTCTTCTGGCAATATTTTATTTATTTCCATATGATTTAAGAGCTCCTTTTCTATAATTTTTTCTAACAATTTAGACATTGTAGGAAGTATATTAATTGGGCGAAGTTGACCAAATTCCGTTGCTTTGGTTACTTTGGGAAGCGGTAATATGATAGATTTTTTCCAGACAGATGGAACAGCACCAGTGAGTAAGGAAGTGTTTATTATATGCGTTAGAGCGGTTTTGCACTGTGGAAAAATAAGTTTCAGCATTTTAAGATTAATTCCATCTATTCCAGTTGCATTAGATTGAATTGAGTATAAACACTTTTGCACCTTATCATATGTAACACTCTCTACCTCGTTTATAGTTGTAATGTTATAATTTTCAACTTCCGTATAATAATTTAGAGTCGTTTCGTCGATATTATTATTGACAGAACTATTTAAAAAATATTGATTAAGTTCATTCACATCTTGCAGACTTGAATCTAGTTCCGATGTAGATTTGCAATGGATATTCCACTGTGAGAAATTATTCCATAATTTTGCCGGATTGTGTTTGTTTTCCTCAATTTGATACCTTATAAATGCTGTTTTTTCATTTCTTATTGCTACAGATAAATAGTTTTTCAAATCTTTATAGTATTCGAGGTGGGCAGTGGATTTGGTTTTCTTATACTTTTTATAAGCTTTATTCTTTAGTTTAATAATTTCTTTAATGGTTTGAGTAATATACGGACGATATATTTTTCTTATGACTACAGTTTTTTCAGGAGCGTGCATATCAAACAAAAATAAAATAGCTCTATTTAAGAAATCCAGTTGTTCATCTACTGTTGTAAGATTACTTACATAATTCCAGTTAATTTGGTTTGCATCTTTAATAAAATCCTCAAGATTAAATCTAGAATAATCTCTAAATGTAACTGTTTTTGGTGGTAATATTGGTGCTGTACAATTTAATACACAATAAGTCAATAAATGGTCTGTCATATTTAGCAAATCCTGAGTACCCGTTTCAGTAAAAGCCATATTTTCACTAATACAGATGATATCAATGGTGGATGAAGATGTTCCACATATCCTAGTAGGTTCATTTATTATTTGGATCAAATTAAAGCATTTAAGAATATTACTTAGATAACGAAAGTTTGGAGTGTCAGGTTTGTTGAAATCGACATTTAAATCACCCATTAGCAATATATTCTCAGATTCTAAGCAAATATTTGCTAACACTGCCTCTAATTCATTAAATGAATTGACTGGAGAAAGAGGAGGTTTATATAATACACCAATGGATGTCTTAACTTTGTTTATTTTAGTTGTAACCCAGAGCTGTTCTAAATCATTTCTATTTATATAATCTATATTAATTATACTGAATTTTAGGCTATTATGAATATAGAGACATACTCCTCCCCCTCGAGTTGAACGGTCAAAACGAACTAGCTCATATCCAGGCAGATATATTAAGTTGGAAGGAAAATTTGGGGACAACCAAGTTTCTGACACTGCTATAATATGGTAATTATTTTCTTGCATAATTTCACTAAATGTATCGAAGCAGGGTACCAAAGATCTAATATTAATATGACAGACTTTCACATGTTTTTTGATGTACCCTGTACACTGTATGCGTTCAAAACGGTTTGGCTAGAGGCTCTGGAGCTGTTAACATTAGAACTACTTAGGTTATTATGGTGAATTGACTGAGATTTCTTTGTACCTGTTTTTCCTTTGGTATTGTATTTGTCCAATTTAGTTTTATTGTTTTCTGCTTGTGTATATCTTCACGAAAAGGTAATGAAACGATGTATCTGCCTGATTTGTCACGAGTATGAGAATTGATAAAATTTTGCTCGCACTTAGTGTTCTCTGGAGAATTGAATATTTTGTTAGGTATACTTTCAAGTTTCCAAAACTTCTTTAATGTGGAATCAAGTTGTGAATAAACAGACACATGAAATGAGTCAACAACCAAAGATGGTTTTCATTGCGATTGATTCATCAGGACGACCATATTTAATAGCGGGTTGTATTATTTGTGAGTAGACATCAGCACCAAGCAAGATGTCTATTTATCTGCATCGAAGGATCAAAAATGTTTATTAACGCGGAAATAAACATTTTTGGTCCTTCGAGCCGGATACCTTAAAAAAGAAAACCAGCTTTGCCTTACATTCATCTAAAACATTTTTAAATTAATTACTTCATAACTGACATTTGTTGCTTAAATTCATTTTGACACTAGCACACGGTGTTTTTTATTGAACCTGCCGCTATTCGCAGACCTGTGTAATAATACAACATATTTAACAATGTCAGAACAACTAAAATATAAAGTGCCTTAAAAAACAATTATTAAAAAAGGCATTAGAAATAATAAACCCGATTCTAACCTTTCAACAATGCCAAGATCATGATTGTGGAGAAAATTGCATGATTAATGTAAATGAGCTTGGTAAAAATCTAAAATGATTAGAATGCTCATTAATTATTTCTTTTTAAGATATAAGAGAAAGGAAAATGCAGGAAATAAACGAATATGAACAAAATTCTGCAACTCCAAAAACAAATAAAAAAATACAACAAACCTATTACTACAATTAATTTTAAACTTTTTAAAAATTTAAAAAATATTCCCGCTACCTTCGAAATATGTAACGTTGCATATCAATTTCAACAGCTGCTTTATTTAACAAACTTTTTGATTAAACTTCTAACAACTTTTATACTAGACGGATGATTTTCTCAGGGTTTTAACATAGTCTTAATAAGAAACTATTTAATGTTATGCTAGTTTTTGAAGCATATTTCTAAAAAATGATGGTGTTAAAAACGAAAATGAACTTAGTCTAGCGTACGTCCGAGCTCTACTATGTCAAGTAAGGCATATTTGGACGATTTTATTTTTATTAAAAATTCAAGTTTAAAACACTTTATTTATTAGTATACCAAATTATATTTAAAACTGTAAAAGTTCATTTTAGTATACAAGTACCTCAATGAAGATTTTGCAAAAAAAAAGAAAAAAAAAAACCACGTTTTCTTGAAAATGTGTTTATAGTTCAAAGTAATTTTTTAATTTATAATACGAGTGCTCGAAACGACCAAAATTTATTTAGCATATTGGTAATACATTATATTAACAGAAAACAGTATTTGAAAAGTTTTTTTTAATTACCGGCTGATCACGGTAACAAAGTGGCGAGGTTTTTGTGAAGGAATGCGAAGACGTACGTTGTATTTGTTACAACTTTTTATTCTTTAAGCAAGAGGAAAAATAAAAAAAACGACTTTTAGCTTAATCCATAATATATAATTTCGTTTCTTAATGAAAATGTGTTTGTAGTTCAAAGTAATTTTTTAATTTCTAACATGAGTGCTCGAAACGGCCAAAATTTATTTGGCATATAGGTAATACATTATATTAACAGAAAACAGTATTTGAGAAGTTTTTTTTAATTTCCGGCTGATTACGGTAACAAAATGGTGAGGTTTTTGTGAAGAAATGCGAAGACGTACGTTGTATTTGTTACAACTTTTTATTCTTTAAGCAAGAGGAAAAATAAAAAAATGACTTTTAGCTTAAGTCATAATCTATAATTTCGTTTTTAACATGTTTGGCGTGAGTGCCACAGTTTCTTTTAAAACTATTTTGACCTCAAAAACGTTCTGCGCCATTTTTAAACCTCCATATTTACTAAAAAAAAAAAAAAAAAAATACGGAGATATTGAACAGCGAATTGGTCTTAATTTTCCTTTGAGATTTGTTATTTTTGAGCTAGGATTGATACTTTTCGAGTTATTTGACAAAAAGTTATATGTAAAAAACCTTTTAAAAACAAGCTTTTATTATTATTTAGGTGTACTGAAACGAAGAAAATTATAATATATAGTGAATAGTTGATAGTATGACAGAATGCATCATAAATAAAAGATAAATTTCAAAGTCAAAAATCATTAAAAAGTAAAATTAAAGAGATTTTACTGGTATATATTTATCTAGAATCCGATATTTTGAACTTAATATTGAATACCTTAACTGTTAGAATTAAGGGTGGCGGTGCCCTGCTTAAGAAAATGATTTTCGTAATTCGACAATTTCTCCTGTATCCCTAAACCATTGAAAAAATTATTTGACAGGCTTTTAGAGAATGATACCACAAATAACCCAAATTCTTTTTTAATTTTCGCACGAGAAAAAAAAATTCCTTCTTTAGTTGTCAACAGCCTAAGTACCATTCTATACAGTTATCTCTAAGAGTCCATCAATTTTATTTTGAATCGGACCAGGGATCTAGGAGAAACTGTCAAATTACATTCACTGAATCGAAATTATATTATCTGTAAATTTTACCTTAGGATCGTAAGTAACATTTCATCGTATAATAAGGTACCACTTGCATCTGATTTATTACCATCTTTAATAATAAATTATAAATATGACAGGAGTCACGTACCAACCATTTTTCATTTGGTCTGATGTGCGTACGGAAACAATCTACAAGTCGCAATCCCTAACGAATCCACTTGAATATTTTTTTAATCGCTTCGTCTATTATCAGAATAGAATTGAAATTACTAATGCGCTGTTGAACAATTTAATTGTTATAAATAATTAATACAGCGTCACTAGTTTTCGCAGACCAAACCGTTTTCGGCCATCCATTGGGATAAATAACAAAAATAAACTAAAACAATTATTTTCCGTTTACCTCACTTTTAGTCCAATAAAGATATCATTTTTCAAAAAAATTTCTCCCGGCAAGCTGATTTTTTCAGGGTCGATGGAGTATCCGACCAAAAAGTCACAGTCCACACCCCTTGTAGGGTATTGCACTAGGGGTGGTTTCTTATTTTTTGTTTTTTTTTGAAATTTTCCAGCTTGTACTTAGTAATATTCTCTACAACTTGGCCTAGTAAACCATAGTAAATAAATATGGTGAATGTTTTCCCATATAATGGGCGCTGGACCGTCAAAAATCAAAGTTACAAAAAAATTTTATTAGGCAAAGATTTGATACATTTCAAAGTCAAAAATCATTAAAAAGTAAAATTAAAGAGATTTTACTGGTATATATTTATCTAGAATCCGATATTTTGAACTTAATATTAAATACCTTAACTGTTAAAATTAAGGGTGGCGGTGCCCTGCTTAAGAAAATGATTTTCGTAATTCGACAATTTCTCCTGTATCCCTAAACCATTGAAAAAATTATTTGATAGGCTCTTAGAGAAAGAGAATAATACCACAAATTTTTTTTTTATTTTCGCACATGAAAAAAAATTCCTTCTTTAGTTTTCAACAGCCTAAGTACCATTCTATACAGTTATCTCTAAGAGTCCATCAAATTTTTTTTTGAGTCGGACCAGGGATGTAGGAGAAACTGTCAAATTACATTCACTGAACCGCCCACCTTAATAAATTATATTATCTGTAAATTTTACCTTAGGATCATAAGTAACATTTAATCGTATAATAAGGTACCACTTGCATCTGATTTATTACCATCCTTAATAATAAATTATAAATATAACAGGAGTCACGTACCAACCATTTTTCATTTGGTCTGTATATGCGTACGAAAACAATCTACAAGTTGCAATCCCTAACGAATCCACTTGAATATTTTTTTAATCGCTTCGTCTATTATCAGAATAGAATTGAAATTACTAATGCTCTGTTGAACAATTTAATTGTTATAAATAATTAATACAGCGTCACTAGTTTTCGCAGACCAGACCGTTTTCGGCCATCCATTGGGAAAAACAACAGAAATAAACTAACACAATTATTTTTCGTTTACCTCACTTTTAGTCCAATAAAGATATCATTTTTCAAAAAAATTTCTCCCAGCAAGCTGATTTTTTCAGGTTCCGAGTATCCGACCAAAAAGTCACAGTCCACACCCCTTGTAGGGTGTTGCACTAGGGGTGGTTTCTTATTTTTTTTTTTTTTTTTTGAAATTTTCCAGCTTGTACATAGTAATATTCTATACAACTTTGTCTAATAAAATTTTTAGGATTGATTGAGAACTGAATATCCAACCAATTCTATTTTTTTTTTTTGGAGACTCAGGGGACAGTTCTCAATCAACCCTGCAAAAACCAGCTATTCAGCCTTCTGAACTATAGTAAATAAATATGGTGAATGTTTTCCCATATAATGGGCGCTGGACCGTCAAAAATCAAAGTTACAAAAAAATTTTATTAGGCAAAGTTGTAGAGAATATTACTATATACAAGCTGGAAAATTTCAAAAAAAACAAAAAATAGGAAATCACCCCCTACAAGGCGCCATCGATCCTGAAAAAATCAGTTTGCAGGGAATTATTTGTGAGCACCCCCTATAGAAAAGGTCGACTTTTACTGTACTATTATAGTCTACAGAAGAATAGGGCGCATAAAAGAGGCCATAAAAATATCAAAGTCGGCGTTATTATATGCTGACAAGAGTACTACAGAGCCGTACTTCAAATTTTTGCTTATTAGAATGAACAGAATAATACTAGATATTTAAAAATCGTGTTTTCGTTAGAAACTTAATGAGGTTTCTAGTATACAAAAAAATCTGACTAAGTCTTACGTTGAGATATGAATATCTTATGCATTTGTAGACGCATTGCCTGTCCTTCGCGACATTGATACATACATTCAAAATGCGTCTCTGTTTATCTGTTACCCTGGTATTAACGCCGACAATAAACCCTGCGCCATTTTAGTTAGGGGTGATTCGCGTAACTCATCACATGAGTTAGAAATCTTAATTAAAAGAGTCGTGTTTCCGTTTATTTCCTAACTTAATCATGCAGGAACATACTTTACGTAAGAGTAACGATGTTTTATCTATTAAGTAATACATTATATTTATTATTTAATGTAGTGTAGAAAAATAAAGCATGCCCCGGTTTCCCCTGATTTTAGCTCGGTCGGCAGCGTTGAGTTTTTTATGTACAGTATAAGAATGGAGTGAACTAATGGAACAATGAATTGATTTCAAATTTTTACCATATTATTAATACATATTTGTTAATAAAATGTGATAACATGAAGGGAAAATTTTGTCAGTCTAGAAAATATGATTGTTTTGTAATTGTCGATAAAATGTGAGAAGTCCCAGGACTAAGCATAGTATTCGGGACATTTTTTAATTTTTCAAAATATATGTCAAGTATTATAGTTAATTCAGTAATATTACGGTTTAAATTGCGATATATCCGACAAAATTCATAAAGTTTTGGAAATTGGTGGAAATAATCAGGACAGCATATGTAATAATAAACCGAAAAGTTCCCACCCCTAAATTGTGTGCTTCATCCCCTACGACATAGTATTCACTCTAATTTTCGCTTTTGTAAAATTATCCATGAATGGTGCATTTTACGACAAAAATACCTATGTACAAAAGTGTTCTACAAGAAATTCTCTACAAAAAAGGTTTTTAGACCATTTCTCCTCAAACGAATAGTACGTTGGTAAATCAGGGCCGTAATTAGCGCAAGTCATATAATTCGTTATCTATTTACCATCACCGAAATGTTCGGTGTTACTATGCAGCACATCATTCCGCACTTCCATAGGTCATTGCCCTTTACAGCTGTTGTCGTAGGGCAAGATATTGACCTGCTAGTCCTTCTTATTGCACTTTCTCCCTCTGACAAAGACATTAAATTTTTAAAAGAAAAACAGGGTAATACCTGTAAAAGGATTTACAGTTCTCAAGATTTACAATCTGCAACTTTCTTAAAAAATTGCAAATCCGCCATTTTATTTGTACATGCCATCAGCGGTTGTGACACAACCTCGGCGTTTTTTTCCAAAGGGAAAGTGAATGCAATCAATGCATTTAATAAAAGAAGTGATTTACAACATATTGTACAAACTTTCAACAATGAGGAAGCTACTCATGAAGAAATTGCAAACATGGGAGAGCGATTTATTTTAGCTTTATACAACTGTACCTCGGCAGAAAAAAGTCTAGATGAATACAGATTTATGTCTTTTAACAGACTAGTTGGTAAAGCCAGCAACACTGTTATGTTGTCAAAACTTCCACCAACTTCTGCTGCCGCTCGGCAACACTGTTATCGAGTTTTTCACCAAATTCAAACATGGAAAAACGTGACGCTCAAAGCTACCGATTGGGGGTGGAAAAAAGTTGGCGGTATATTAATCCCAATAATGACTATAAAAGAACCAGCTCCCGAATCTGTTTTAACGCTTACTTCATGTTCATGTAAATTAGGATGCGAATACAGGTGTAGTTGCAGAAGAGCAGGCTTGCGTTGCTCTACAATGTGTTATCATTACCATGGACAATCATGGTTGAATGTTGAATCTGTGGAAGACGACCAAGATTTATAATTAACATTTGATAATTAGTGGATTAGGCCTACAGGGGATACCACTTTTAAAAAAACGCGCTAAGTACTTTACCTCTAGGGTGGTGTGGAAATAAGTACAACACGGTCTTTTATAGAGGTGAGGGGGTGGAAGTTGTATATTTATTAAAATTGTAAATAAATTTTAGTGCCTACTGCTATTTTAAGCGTTAAACGTTAAACTTTAAAGTAGATCGTACTGTAGAGAGTGCTAGTCGGAACCAACCCTTATGTTTGCGCCATATTTCCCACGTTATTATTAATTTTAGGAAAAAAGTGGTATAAACCTTTTTGATAGAGAATTTTCCAGGGAACAATTTTGTATATAAGTATTTTTGTCGAAAATTACACCGTTGCCGAGATAATCTAGAAAAACTCAAAATGGGGGTAGAAAGGACGTCCTGGGGGATGAAGCACACTATTTAGGGATGGGAACTTTTTGGTTTAGTAATCCTTATGCTATTCCCAACATACCCACCAATTTTCAAATCTTTATGAATTTTGTCGGAATAAAAACCTAATATTCCTGAACTAAGTGTGTAGAAATAAAGATAAATGATTGGCGTAACTTTTTATTATTTTCTAGAATTAACAGTTTTCCAGAAAATCGCATGTGAAAATGTGGAGAATGGCTTAATTTATTGAATAAATTTGATGAAATTAAGGTGAAGCTTTTTATTATTATGTAATTTTCTAGTAACATCGATGATGATTTTTATTTATTACTTTTATTATATTAGGTATTAAAGAAATTATAAACATACAAAATAGGGTCGAAATTTTTTTGTTAATGTTAATAGTTCATGCTGATTTATTAGGTACTTTATCCTCATTATAAGGTTCTGACAGAATAATTATGATAAGGTAGCTAGATAGGTAGCTTCTGGCAGAAGTGAAAAGTGCAAAAGGTAACAATTTTAAATTGCGATGTTGCACATTACTAATATTATTGGTGATTCTTACGTAACTTTCTTGTTAGTTTAATAAATCAAATTATAGTTGCTTTTTAGCTTTTCGATTGAGTTTATAATTTCGTCCTTGGTAATTAATGGCCTGGTACTGCAATTAGTTTCTACTAGATATCCACATTCTTCATCATTAAATAAATTTTGTATATATTCCCTCCTCCGTTTTACTTTGTCTTCAATCTCAAATCTTCAATCTAACTAATTATTGGTAAACGGTTAATGAAAAATTTACCGCATAGGGTCTAGCATGGTAACCATATGAAATGTGCCCCCAGAACTAAATATGACAACTAGGTACTATTTTGTTTTATACTGTTATCCTATTATTATGCTATTATTTATATACTTTTTACTCACCTATCTCTTAACATTATTGAGTATTGTTGAAAAGTATGTATTTTAATATGTATTTTTTAAACTCTTTTTTTCTCTAAATCTAATAGAAATAGAGTGAGGAACCAAAAACATTATTATAGGGAGTATTATAAAGAAAATTAAGTACATTTTTCAAATGTCTCGCTTAACTATTAATATTTTTATTCAACAATTTTTGTTTTTAAAGGTGACTTTTATAGAATAGAATTCATCAGAGTTTCCACCTTAGAAAAATTTTTGAAAATAGCTATAAACACACACACACATACACTACATATACAACCCCCAAATCCAAAACCAAGGCTGTCCGGAAGGGAGTTTGGAAAAACGCAGACACCCATACATACCCACCGGTATTGTCAGTACTGGAACTGGGGCTCGAACCTTCGCCACTCAATACGCCTTAACCGACTGAGCTATCGTGCTATACATATGTAGATAAACTGGTAAAAGTTTTATCAAAATCCGAGTGACGCAGCATAGCGAAAGATAAATAAATAACTAGTTGGTCCGCGGTTTCGTCTACTCTACAGGTTACAATTATTCGATTCAAATAAATACTAGCTTTATTTATATTTTATATTAATCATTATCACTGTCATGGTTTATTACAATAGATACACTATCTATTTCGAATATTTTTGAGAAAATGTCTGCTGGCTTAATTGTTCCAGAGATATATCTAATATCTAGTAAGTATATCACAAATAAAATAATTTTAATATATTAAACGGTGCATGTCATCTCTAATGATCTTTTCAAGTACCAACTCAAAATTATATCAGCTTGCAAATTCCGTACGCACATACTGTCCTTAATGTGACAATCACAAATAGAATAATTTCAGTACAGTAAACGCTGCATGTCATCTCTAGTGATGGTATATTGCTACGCGTTGCTTCGAATAACTCGGCTTAGCTTGCATTGTGTTGTCATTTTATTGTACGTTTAATCAAAACTGTTTTAGTTTGTTGGTTTAATTAATGAAAGTTTTATAATTAGATCAAGTTTGGATAGTGTGTTTTTCAATATTAATATTATTTTGAATAACATAATTAAAGATTATATGTGGTAGCTTTGACATCATGTAAACGAATTAAAACTGTGACGTCAGTATTAGAATGACGTGCACCGCTTGATATATTGGAACCACTTTAGAGCTTGATGCTGGTGTAGCTCACACCGTAGAGGATACAGTCAACACACTAAGAACGTTTAGGTTCTGAGAGTGATTTGGCTGATTAAATATATAAACAATATACGGAATAATCTCAGTGAAGAGGGTGAAAATCAACACTGAACTGACGAAAAAAGCTTTATAGGCTATTATTGAGATAGGAAGTGTCAGATTTTACTGAAATACAATATGCTAAAGAATCTCCACATATACTTTAGTTGTAGTTAACTGTCAGTTTTATTGTTCTTATGAAGTTGATTACGTTCCTCCACAGTAAGAGCTACACCGGCATCAAGAGTTATACTTGTGATTGCCCTTAATGGCAATAGAACTATGAGCTGCTGTTCGCATGTGGCAGCCATAATAAACTATTTATCTAATGATGTATCTATCTCTCTGGAACAATTAAGCTAGCAGAAATTTCGTCAAAAATATTCGAAAAAGAGATGTACCTATTGTAATAAGTTATGATAGTGATTAATCAAAAATATAAATAAAGCTAGTTTTTATTATTTCAATCGAATAATACGTAATTATAACCTGCAAATGATGAAACTTTTGCCAGTTTACTCGTGTGTGTGTAGTAGGGTGGTCCTTATTTTTCAAATTTAGATATTTTTTTCGGCCGGCACCCCCCAGAATGGTTCCATTCCATAAAAAAATACTCTGTGTAAAACTTTAGCTTGATCGGATTACGATAGGGGGTGCCGCAACGCCCCCTTTTTAGACAATAGAATTGTTATGGGTTTAATGCGCGCTCAGGTTGAATCGATTTTTTTATCAATTCCTTGTGACAGATTTAAAAAAAAAAATAACAAAATAACACCGAATACTTAATTAAAAAGGAAACATCAATCCCTTACATGTTGGGCAAAGTTTCTTTTTTAAGTCGGGGAATCGTTTTATATAATCAGACACTACTTGGAGCACATAATGTTTTTGCTCGTAATCTTTCGTCAATAAACTATTGTAATCGCTGAATAATTTAACACCTAGTTCCTCCACGTCTTTGTCGACTTTCAGTTTTTTTTTTACAAAATCATAACATTTCAAATAACTTTTATCTGTACTTAAGATAAGGCAAGGTACCATAAGTGATTTTTATTTGTATACTGCTGCTCGGATCCGTGGGTTTATATTCATGAAGTTTTTTTTTTAAAAAACACTAATCTTGGTATGGAGCTGAAGTTGCCAGTCAGTGGTGCTAAGAATCAAGCTTCTAAGTAAACAAATATCTCTTATATGTTTTCATTCTGAAGCCGCTGAATGGAATTAATCCCGAATCAAAAAAAATCTTTAAAGTATAAATGGCGTTTGCTTTCCATCGAGCATGATGCATCGCTCCTAAAGTACGAAAAGATGGCTCGTGGAGGAACTTCTCCCAACAGTATGAATGCTAATTCCAGAAACTCCCTATAATCTTCTCGGGGTTGACGTTCTGAATCTTCGAAAGTACGCTGTATAAAGTGGACAAATTTCACCTGTATTTTGTAGATGGTCACTAACAACGGGTCTTCAAACCCACATTTGAAATATTCTAGATTAATTTGGGGACATTCCTGTCGGAACCTTTGAAAAATTGGAACCAATTGACCGCTTGTTACTCCAATTTTTTTTTTGAACTCTAAGGACCAACTCATAAATGTGGATATGGCAGGTCTCTTTCTAGGAATTGTTCTAGTAGAACTCAGCTACCATTAAAAACTCCTGTATTTGTAACTGTGCTATCGAAATATACTTGTTTATTAGATGAAAGTTTACTAGTGGTTGCATGAGTGTAATGTCAAAGAAGATAAACTCGATTATCATGATGCAAAGAAAGTCCCGCCATATCGAAATTAAATAATTGAAAATATTCATTTTAAAATCACTGAATTTCATAGTCACTCGTCACAGTACAAGAGACAGTGAGATACTGTTAAAACTGTACTGTCTTTACCACAACAAGCCCTTCCAGATGATTCACTGTTACTCCCTCTAGCAACGACTTTTCGCTTTCTTGGGAAAAATGTCTGATAAACTATTTTATATTTGTCTATTATGAGTTAACACCTACCTATCTATTCTTTACTTTTTAGAAAGGGTCAATTTCTCAATATGGAGTATTTCAAGAAATTCAGAATCTTGAGGGTGCTTGCGGCACGTTTTCCCCTTGACCGATTTGACTCAGATTTTCAAGGGATTACTTTTGTAGACATTGGAACCATTGTGGGGGGTGCAGCAAACTAAATTTGATAATTTTTTTTCCGTCAAGTATAAATAAGGGCCACCCTAGTGTGTAGCTATTTTTAAAAATTTTTCGAAGGTGGTCACTCTGATGAAACCCTATAAAATTCACCTTTGAAAAAAAAATTCGTTAAGTACAAAGATTAATAGTTAAGCCAGAGACAATTGAAGAAATATGTTTAATTCTCTTCCTAATACTAACTATAATAATATTTTTGGTTCATCACTCTATCTCTGTTAGATTTAGAGAAAAAAATGTTGAAAAAACACATCTTAAAATACATAGTTTTCAATGTTACCCAGTAATGTTAAGATATAGGTGAGTAAAAGCTATATAAATAATAGTATAAATGGATAACCTATTAAACAAAATAGTAGTTGTCATATTCGATTCTGGGGCACATTTCATGATTATAATAATAATAATAATAATAATAATTATCATGACGAATTGCTATAAAACTAATGTATACTCATAGCTAGGGTGGAGAATATATATCTTTTATTAAGACCATATTTATATTTTTTTATTGTTTACTTTTTAATAATTTATCACTTTGAAAATAATAATGTCAATATATCTTACCATATTATAAAGTAACCACTACGTACTATATGTTTTACTTGCCTCGCTTACCGAAGGGAAGTATTGTTATCGTGAAAAAATCACCCTCGGAGATTTTTCCGGATTTTCACGTTTAGGAGTATGTAGGTTCGGAAAATTAAAGCCATTTGATCCCATCAATCTGTCTGTCTGTCTGTCTGTCGGTCTGTCTCTTGGCGCTATATCTACAAAATCACTTGACGCAGAATAGTAATATCTAATAGGTAGTTGACGCTACTACCAACGAAGAACTGGGATACACTTCCGCTGAAAAATACAGATGGTGAACCGCATAAAAATATAATTAAGGAAAAAAGTATAACGGAAGTCATTAATATTTGACATGTAGTTAACACAACTGTCAAGGAAGAACGGGTATAATCGTACTAATTTCGGGAAAGCATAAACGACCACTAATAATTGCGTTGCTCCAAACCTCGAAACAGATGGAGGATCTACCATATCCAAGCAGAGTAATTTAATGGGACCATTAACGATTGTGCGATAAATTTATCATACGATCGCACCGAGATTTTACTGATTTGGAAAATATTGCAACCCTCCACAACGGATCGTATATGCGCCCTCATTTTGGGCCAAAAGAAATATTTACGAAGAGCTAAATATGATTTAGTGGAACCAAAATATCCATGCTGCTTATGTTCCTGTTTAACAAGAGAAATAACCTGTCCCTTTGGAATACAGGCTTTTAAATCTTCATCATCCTTCTCACTACGTCAATATGAAACGTCATATCATTGGCTTATACCTACTGCACGTTCTTTAGATTTTAAAGAAGTAATTTTTTTACAGAGTGTAACATCTTCAGATAGTTTGTTTAAAATTTTCGCAGCTATTCTATTCTATTCTATTTTGCAGGCCCCGCCACGTTTAATAGCAAAAATTTTTTTCCAGTTAGTTGGCTTTGAGCTGCGTCCATTCAGCCACGAAAATTTATTATTCTACACTATCTAACACAAGACCAAAACAAAAAACAATTACAAATGATAATAGACAGGGACACACACTTCACGCCGTTCATGGCGACTCTTTTTCCTAAACAAAATACGGTAGGCAACGATAAATGGATTAATCCACAAAGGAAGTCCACATAAGGAGGCAACAGCTAAACTAAAATTACCTGATCAAATTTACGTTGCACGTGAATTATGATGGCACTGAAAAATCCAGTGATTGGTGCCATCCAAGTTTCCATTGCAATCACAAGAGGGTGTTCCCGATCATTTCATTTTAAATAAATAACAGTTGACGGATCTATGCCCAAATATACGTCTGACATACTTGATGTTCATATTTCTATTTGAATGACTTCTATTAGCCAAAGGGAAACTAGGTAATATGTCGTTAATTTTACAATATGTATAGTTGTTTTTATTACAAACTTTAGTCCACTCCTCTTCCCATAGTTGTTTCATATTTGTTTTCGAGACTGGTATTATATCAGACAGAGTAAGGTAAATTATCGACAGAATCTCCGTCAATACTTGAAGACTGGGCTAATTTGTCTGCTATAATATTCCTTCTTATATCAAAGTGTCCTTTAGCCCAAATAAATACAACATTTGTATTGAGATCTTTTAACCTGGCTTGCTTTTCCATAATTTCTACAATAATTGAATTTGAATATATGTGATTTGGTGGGCTAGAATTAGCGGTCAAAACTGAGATCGAACTTGTCATAATTAAAAAGTTTACGAAATTATTATAGTTACACATGGTCCTATCTAAGGCTCTGCTTATTCCCACAGATTCAGCAGTATATATAGAGTACATATTATTTAATATATACTTAAACGAGTCTTAGGATGTTTTGAATGTACACAGCACAACCAACACCACTATAGGGTTTGGAAAATTTTACAAGAGGTATGGAATCTAGATATAATTTCCTGCAAAATGAAGTTATTTCCAGTTGCATCGTTATATTTGGGTATTATCACCATAGGTTGGAAAAAGTAAATGTTATATTTGGAACTAAAAAAAAAGGTAAATTAGTCATTTTACTACTATAATCGTATTCAGGCATCTTAACAAATGCATCTGCCAGGGTGGGGATGATTCATTCAATACGGATTTGTCAAATCTTGAGTGGTTAATTGGGCAAGTTTGGGAAGAAGATTATTCTCCGAAAAATTATTATATTTCAACAGGAATTTTTGAACCAGAAATTGGCGCCTAAGATGTAATGGTGGTTCATTACATTCAGCCAGTAGAGCGGAAGTAGGCGCAGATTTTTTTTTTTTTTTTTAAATCGCCTTATTTATATTAATGTCCTGGCGGAGTTTAGCCGTAGGCTATTCTACCACTCAACCAGGACGGACACACACACATAGACACTATCACAACACCCATTCCCTGCGACATTGCCATCTGCCGCAGCTGAGACTCGAACTCAGGAGAGGAGAGCGACTAGATTGTGTTGTCTCTCACACAACAGCAATCTAGTTAACTGCTACCATCTCGGCAACACATGAAAAACGCCACTACACATCCATACCCTAGCCAGGATTCGAACCTGGGATCCCGTGGTCGCAAGCTTAACACCTTAAGCACTGCGCCACCGAGCCGGTGGCGTTTCATGACACCACGAACTAATCTCAGTGCCTTATACTGAAGTCTGTCTAATTTAATTAAACGTGATTTTACAGAAGAGTCATAAAAACACAACCGTAATCTAGAATGGATCTAGTATCTGCCCTGTAAAATATAAGGTTTATTTTAGGGCCAGAGCCCTATGAATGCCTGTTGATCGCTTTTAATAGGTTTAACCTTTTTTCGCATTTAATTAAACATTTAGATATGTGTTGATCCTAAGTAGTATCAACGGTTATTCCTAAATAAGTATATTGACTGCAAACTGGGATATTAAACCCTGCAAGACATAAATTAGGCAAAAATGTTCAATAACAATAGATTTAGTAGGTACATCTTTGTTTGGATTAATACCACCGGATATCTTGACAAACTAGCTGTAAGAATACCATCTTTACCTTTACAACATATGTTATCAAACGCATACTTTTGAAGGAATTAATGTCCATCTTGCTAATCTTTAATCCAATACGAAAGCATCAAAATATTTTCACCAATGTCAAAGGTTGCCCGAGAACAAATATACACATCTAAAATCCTTAATCATATAATTCAGCTGGTTAAAGCTATTACAGTTTTATGTTGTATAATTCTGTCAATTTGATACAAGCAACGACCGGGTCCGTACCCGGAACTACCACATTGTACACAGAATCTATACTATAATGAATCTCAAGGCCGTTACCCTAGAGGTTCATCAATTATAGGTTAGACGCGTTGCAGTTAGTAAAATGAAATATTTCTTAAATATTCTAAAAAATTCCAGATTTAAGTTCTATGTCTCAAAAATTAAAATGTGAAAATGTGTAGATTACATGGTAAGAAAGAATTGCTCGTAAACGTTGCCGAGTTGCAGGACCGGTCCATTTTTCCGAAATATTTTACACCTCCTCTGTCAATAACCCTCTACTAACTACTAAGGCCGGTTGAACAACCTGATCATTGTGCTCCTGTTTATAAAAATATAAGTACTGGCCAATAAATTTTTGAAATTTAAATAAGAAGGTAAAAGCGTTCACGACATTGATTGCATAGATTGAAATTTACATTACTTTCAAGGCAAGATGCGCAGTGCGAGGTTTCCTTTACCGGTAAACGTGATACAATCGCAACTGTCTATTCTAAATATAGTCGAAGAGCGAGACCTCTGAATTCGACATACAAAAAAGACGGTTGATTCTTTTGTAAAATATATTTTTGCGATTTGATTTGGAATTTCGAAATGGGAAAAATTACGTTTTTTCATTTTTAGGAAGCGTACTATTCTCACATTTGTATATCAATCATTTGTTGTCATTAAAGCTTGATATTTTAGCATTACAATATCAAAGCGTTTCTGTTTCCAACGGTGTAAACAAAAATAATATGATATGACAGAAATAAATAAATATTAATGGAAGTGTTGCCTCTTTTTGTGTAATTTATGGCGAAAAAGTGTAGATCGAGGTAATTTTTATTTTTCAAAATAACTGCATACTGTAAGTAAGTAAGTTGTAGCTTATGGAATGAGGATTTTTTTAAATTTGGAGTGTTTTTTTATAAAACGCATGGTAAGTGAGAAAGGTCGAAAGTTGACGAACGGCGTGTATAGACGCATCGCAAGACGCTCCCGAAATAAGTGCTAAAAATCAGTTAAAACCACGGTAAACTTAATCAAGCTGTGCCTTAGTTCACGCTCGACCTAAATGGACATATCTATATAGGTACCTAAAAGACCCTTTCAAGTGCTTTATTGCTAAAGAAAGCGATAAATATTCAGTGTCAAAAGTGAACCACACGTGTTTATAAAGCAAAGCAAGACAGACATATTAAACGTGAAAGTGTAAATAAATAAATAATAAATTTGTGTGTGCAGTGGAAAGTTTTTTAAGTGTACCAATTAATAAATAATCATGTTCCGCTAGATTGATAATAATAAACCTAATAATACCTGCACAGTACTGAAAAATAACTGATATTGCCAGAATAATACCTAGTAATACCGAGTAATGTCTTAACAATTCCTCATAATACGTAGTAATACGTCTGAAATACCTAAAAATACCCAATAATACTTAAGAATACATACCCGGAAGCTGTACACCAAAGTACCCCAGCGGTTTACCACTCGATCTTTGGTTACCAGTACACAGGTACAAGGAATGAGTAATGAACAGGATTTCCTACTTTATTTAGAGTCGATGATTACGGTCGTTTATTGAACACTGAACTGTGGTCTTTTCAGCTTAAATATGCCAATATTATAAATCATGGATTTAAGTAATTAGGTGATGGAAGGTACGCTACACACAACTATTAATTTTTAAGATATGTAATTGTAAATATTTTTATAATAAAAGAAATAGACAATTTTATTTTCAACTCGTTCATGATTATCCATAATCCAACAGAGATCAGGTAAGAAATTTTTACTATAAACATATGCGGGAAAACGTAAAATATTGAATCTATCAATTTAAAAAAATGTAAATGTTGGAAATTCGGTACCATTTGACGAAATTAATGAAAAAGGTGCACATGTCATTGAAGATTGCTTAGTAAACGGGTATAGAGTATTTCCGTTATTTGTATGACCATCAAGTATTTACGGACTATTCCCATTCCTATTATTTCTAACCTGAAAATGGCAATAAGCTAAGTAAAAAAATATCAGTTGTAAATAATTGCCAATGTGTGTACTAATTTAAAATCTTGTCTTTTCAATATGTACTACTTTCAGGGACTTACCATCTGCGGAAAACAAATTTCGTTGTCATATTCTGAGAGCGTATTCACAATGTGCCATTTAGCCTACTTAGTTTAGCCAGAAATACCAAATCTTATTGAATTTGGATGACATAGGATGAGGGAAACATAATGACAATTATAACAATAATTGAAGAGCTAAGTGGATAAAGGTGTTATGTGACATTTTTGAAAATTTTGAGATTTCTACACAGACAACTATTTTAACTTATAATCTATCATTTCAATAAGTTTTTGGGATAATAAACCTTTCCTAAATGAGTTTTAATATTTGATAAAGGTGTTATGTACATATAGTTTTTATATAATTTAATGGATAAAGGTGTCATGATCACATTTATCCATTACTGTGCGATATTAAATTGTTTTAATCCAAAACACTTTGCTTTTAAAGTTATGTTATATTGACATTAATGTGACAAGTTGTGTTAAGTGTTTCTTACTATTATAGTGAAAATGGCCAGTCGTAGTAAACTGATATTACAAATGGCAATGAATAAACGATTTCATGAATCATGTAAGATGTTTATAAATTGGCTGATATTTGGAAATAGTGCTTATAGTGTTTTAATCCATATATTCATTTCGTTCAATTTCGAAATGGTATGAGATGGTACAAGAGTCGAGATGGTACTTGAGTATCTAATTGCTGTAAACACATTTATACCTTTTGGCAATTCAGCAGAAATCAATCACATAGTGGTAATTTCTTCCCAGGCAAGTTTTAATAATGTTTTAAAAACAAAACATTATCAATATAAAAGGCAATAATAAAATACGAATTTACCAAAGTATTCTAGCAAATTAGTCTGTAAATCAAAAATACTGGAAAGTGACGATTTGCGGTGTTGATTTTTGTACAAACATTTTTATGCTGACAAGTAGAAGAGGGCTGGGACCGTAGAAATTTTTATGACAAGAGCAAAACTGATATCTGGTATGGCTTCTGCCCACCCAATATTTTGAAAGAGCTTTAAATTGTTTAAGGCAAATCTGGCGAATACCGAAATTCTTGCGGAAAAAATAATAAGTATGATAATTACGCCAATCAAGTCAAAGGTCATTTGGGAGGTTATCGTTTAAGAATTACAGGGTTCGCTATGCTTACATCTATTGGGTTATCTGTGAAAAATCCCTGCCTACCCAATAAAAATGCTGAAATTACGTCCCTGGTATTCAAAATTGTTTAATTGAGATCATGAAATGACTCACATTTTTTCCCAAATGTGATGCTGGAAATAATACTAAAGAATACGGAGAAAATTACAAACTAGCTTTCGAACAACAAAAGCGTGACGGAGCAAAAGTTACAGTAGATAGAACGTTTTGCTTTCTTACTTTAGATCTTCAGCAAACCAAGCCGCTGTCAAAATTAAGTACATCGAAAGCATTTTACCTTCGTCAAATGTAGTTTTACAACCTTGGCATACATACATTGAGGAATACTGAAAAAAAAAACGTTCTTTTTCACATGGACTGAAGATATGGCCAGTCGTGAAAGCCTAGAAATTGCTAGTTGCTTACACAAATTTACAATGAATATTTCCAAGAAATGATCGATCACATATAATATGGCCCGACTCCTGTGGTGGACAAAACAAAAACTTCAATATCATTACACTTTACCAGTTTTTGATTTTAAAGAGAGAATTTTCAAGTTTTCGACCATAAATTTTCGGAGGTGGAACATTCATATTTAGATTCAGACAAAGACTTTGGCAGAGTCGAGAAAATTTTAAGGAAACATCAAAACATCTACGTTCCGGACCAGTATCGAGAAATTTTAAGAACTCTCAAAGACGCCGTTGTCATAGATATGAAGAATCATTTCAAGGATATTGATGGAATTGCCTCAAAACTCAATTTGTACAACAGGAAGAAAAACTTGAACAATGAAAAGGTTTATTTTCGCGACGGTATAAAATGGCACCTATGGGTGCTACTATTACATCACTAGATGAAATGACTCCATTTTACAAAGTCGATATTTTAAAGAAAAGGAATATGCATAAGATAAATTCTGACGGTATTGCTCTAACGGTGTTTAATGAAAACAAGGGCAGCCTAAGTGTAGGAAAACTAGCCAATCTCAAAGAACAATTACCATTCATGAATGAATGGTAAGGCCGTATTATCACAACATATCTGGAAATGACCAAACTGTGGCTCAAAACCGTAGAACTGTCCGACTACCTAAAAATTGTACAATGTTTTAATAATAATAAAATATGTTTAATTTCTTAACACTTTTATTCACTAATTCCTTATTCATTTCAGAGAAACTTAAGAACGGATAAAGGTGTTATGTATATTAATTTTTTTAAATGTTCGAAAATAATGACAACTGACAACTTTAGTTATTTGTCTCTGAAAAGTACATCAAATGACAATATCATCGCAAAATGCTAGCTATATGGTCGTTATAACAAAAAAGATCTCGCCTAAAAACTTTCGAGTTAAATTACTCAATAACGTGTTTTTGTGACATAACACCTTTATCCACTTAGCTCTTCAATTGTGAAACCAGACAGCATTACACACCATTTTTCAAACGCTAATATGTACTTCATTTGTAGCACAGCAAGTATTTGTTAAAGTTAATTTTGAATGTCAAATGTCCAACCTCTTTTATTTCGGAAGATAGTTTGTTAAAATTTTTGGATCTAATTAGCGGACGAATCCTTAGACACTGTATATATAAAAAAGGGACTATAAAAATCATTATCTTGTCTGATGTCAATGTTGTGGACGTCTTTAGTGAACATAAAGTTAGATTTATATTTAAAATACACATACAAGGGTTAAAATGTTAAAATCTTTGAACAATCCTCTACATGATTCTGCACTGAGGACATATGCAATGCACCTTAAAATTCGTTTCTGGACGACAAAAACATCTGAGGATAGGATGGAACTACCCCAAATACGGATTCCATATCTTGATCTAGATCCTACCTGCGCTTGGTATATATTTATTAACTGTTTTCGTATCAAAATTGATACTGATGATCGATAATATTGATAATATTTCTGAGCAAATACCAATCTGATATCAAACAAATTTTGATACGAAAATGCCACAGTGAGTCTTCCAATTTAGACACTCATCCAATGTGATTCCTGAAATCATATTTTGCTTCCACTTTTTAACGTGAAACTATTTATTTTAATGTTTAATTTGGAACCATCTTTTGTCTGTTATGAAACCTTCTAACGGTTGTCTCACCCTTATTAAAAAAATGAATTTTTACCATACCAATTGCATATAGTATAGTAGAAGTAGTGTTAGAGGTGGAACTAATTACAACAAAAATGAATCATGTTGTAAATGGTAGGTAACACGCTCCTAATCAACATACTAAAAATATACATCCATACTGTTGCGCAAAATGCGTTTATTTGCCCTCCATCTTGAAAAAACCTCAACAAATGTAAAAAAATCATCAGTAATTTTGATTTTCTTTATCATCTGTTTCAGGCAGGTAACCTTTGTTTTGAGTGAAGAAATCATAATAAGGGAAATGGAAGAAGAATCCTGCCTTTTGTTCCAATGTGCTTTGTGACGATACTCCCTATGTCACATTAACAGCTAAAGGCTTGACGGGAATTATCAACGCGAGCAAACAAAAAGATGATAAAATTCATGAACATTCCAATCCTATGCCTACTGGTGCTGTTAAAGTGCATACAGAATGTCGACGTGTACACATCAATCTTATTATAATTAAAAGTAATATAAAACTGAAAACGTCGCAAGAAGATATTCCTTCGACCATCTCGAGAACGCTACGAGGAAGTGTTGGATCGTTCAACTTCAAAAAGAATTGTTTGTTTTGTAGCCAGATTATTACGGATTATGAAAAGCGTAAAAAAGACAGAGATACATTTTTGAAACTATGTGGTACTAGAAGTGATCTATGGGCAGCAAATGTACACGCGAGAATGCTTTCTTTCAATCAGAATTACCTGCTGCAGAAGCTCGATATCACCAAATGTGCAGTATCAATTTTAGATGCGGCAAATCCATTCGTATGAAGTATACTCCTGAAGGTAGTGGAGGATTGCCCACATCAGTAGGCCGCCCGGTTGACAACGATAGTTCAGATGCTTTTGTAAAGACATGTGAGTGGTTACAAGAAAACCGTGAAGAGCCAATATCTGTCAGTGACTTAGTGGAAAAAATGCGTGGTTTTTTACCAGAGAGAAGTGAGTCTTACACTTCTCGACATTCGAAGAAAAAATTACAAGAGTGGTTTGGAAACAACATCATAGTATCAGGCACAAATGGGAAATGTAACATGGTAACATTTGGAAAATCAGTATCCAACATAATCTTGGACTATCAAAAACAAAACAGACTCGATGACCCCGATGACGAAAAATTTAGATGTTTTCAACACTGCAAAAGCTTTTAGTTTTTCGGCCACCATTTTGTTATTTCCTTTTACTTTTAAAAACCAACATTATATTCTTTTTCGGCATGAAATTTTCTGTAATTTGATACCACACATGATTTTTTTATGATTTTTTTTTTAATTGCAAAAAAATGCATTTTGCGCAACAGTACGGATGTATATTTTTAGTAGGTTGATTAGGAGAGTGTTAACATTTACAACAAGAATCATCTTTGTTGCAATCAGTTCCACCTCGAGGTGTTTTTATCTTATTTCTATTATACTAATAGAATATCATATTATTGTGTCAATAAACCGTCCAATATATCGGAGGCCAATAAAGATTTATCGTCGGCATACAGCATTGAAAATATGTTTCGTGTTCAGTTGTCAATGCCAATGTAATTCGTATATAATATAAACAGTATTGGCCCCAATACAGATCCTTGAAGGTCACCCGTAATCAGAGTTAATTTTATTTGGTATTTGTTTATTTCACTCGCTTATATTAGTACTCTATCTCCATAAATAAAACATTTCCACAATATGAACTTTTTCTATGAATATGTGTCTAAATTTTTAAATCGAGTCAATGATTAGAAACAAAGTTATGGAATGAGAAATACAAAATACTGTCTTCCGAGACACTTCATAAGAAAGTGGAAAATTGCATTTCTTTCCGATTTTGCAACTCCGAATAGAGTCGCGACATCCACACTCGAATTCGGCAAATAAGAATATGACTTCAGTTTTTGTTGTTCGCGAGTTGCATAGGTCACTTTTAGTTTGCATATCTCGAGTGTCTCGCACTCCGACTAATAAATTCAGAATCAACAGTGGATAAGTAATACGTAAACTAAACATGTGTATGTTTTATACATTGTATGTGCATAACCTGAAGTAGCCGTATAGTCAACATTGTACAGTTTTCTAGACGCCGCGCGCCGGCCGTGCCACTCGAGACTGTCGTTGATCAGGCTTGCAACAATTTATTATCATAATTATGCAATTAGGGCTATAAAACGTTTTAATCAATCAAGATCTCAACATTGGAAAATTGTAGTAAGACGGTAATTACGTATAATTAGAGAAGTTTATTCTTCAATGAAACTGAAATGTCATTTAATCCTAAACGTATATCACGGATCACGGTGGAGATCACGGTGGAATGTATACATGTTTTAGTAAAATTAGACGTTAAATAATTTCGAGAAGTTTTGAAAATTTGGAGAAATGTTAATTTTGACATCCCGAATAAAAATTTACATTTTCTGGGTCGTGATAGTGTAGAATATTTTACCACACCTGTCTGATGGACGTGACACTATTTATTTTATTAAGGGCGCTAACCGCGTTCCCCCCATTGACTATGTGTGATTCACTTCCACTTTCAGTTGGATTTGTTAAGTTTTATGAGATTGATAGAAGAGAAAGATAGAAGTTGTACTTCCCGTGGATTGTTAACTGCTCTCTTTGCAAGATTTACGCCTTCTTACGATGCACTAGGCATATATTTAACTTTGTTAGAGTTACTCTTTTCAGCTTCTGTGATCTGATCGACGTCCTGAATATTAGTCGTGCGGGTTCTTTGAGTATCCCATTATTCAGTGTCTACCTAACACGCAAGAGCTCCCGAGAAGTTATACTTAAAGTTAATAATTCAATCAAGAAAGTTTAGCAGTTCAAATAATACCATTTGCTGGTTTAATACAAAATGTACAGTAAATATGCAAGAACCTATATCTAATACTTGTAAGAATCTGCCTCCCAAACAGGGCAAGAGCGAACGCCTCCTTTTTAGACCGTGTATCTCAATCACTACACAATGAGAGTGTGTAGTAGAGATGGGCAAAGTAACTATTTCTACTGATCTGCTTCTTCGCATCTGACTCCTATAAACGAGTCGACTCAGTGAGTTGACTCAAAAGAGCTGCATGACTCACAATTCATTTAATACCCACACGGCTCCTCATATGCGCACTGATGAATTGTGAATGTTGAATTTATATGTGCGGGTCGGTTCACTTCAGTTGACTCTTGCCACTGCGGAGAGATAATTTCGAGGGGCAAACCGCGAAGGAAATCTGGTGTACACTCAGAAGGAAATCCGTGAAAATCTTAGGCAATCCGAGGAAATCTTAACAAATCCCAGAAAATCTGAGGAACGCTTAGGAAATCCGAAGAAATTTTGGGAAATTCCAGGAAATCTGGAGGAAATCTCAGGAAATCTTTAATTTTCGGATTTCTCCCGCTGCTCTTAAAACATTTTGTTGAAAAAAATTGGAGAAAATCTTTAATAAATCCGAAGAAATCTTAAGGAAATCTTAGGAAATTACAGAAAATCTTAGGAAATCCGAGGGAATATTAGGAAATCCAAGAAAATCATAGGAAATCTCAGTAAATCTTAGGAAATCTCAGAAAATCTCAGGAAGTCTTTGGCTTTTCGGATTTCTCTACCCCTCCGAGGAAATCTTAAAGAAACCCGAGGAAATTTAGAGGAAATCTGAGGAAATCTTAGGAAATCCCAGGAAATCCGAAGAAATCTGGAGGAAATTTGTGTAATCTTCGTCAAAGAGGAAATCTGGTGTAGAAAATTTTGGGCGCGGTTGATCCCTCGGATAATTTTATTACATTGTTAACTCGAAATTACACACTTCTGTAGAGACAAGGCGCGCATGCAATATTTTGATTATTACTAGTATCTTAGTAAACAACTTGCTTATTAACTATATTTTATCGATGATCTCATTGAAATTAAAGCATTATACAATACTAGGAAAAAAGAACATAAACTGAACATCAAACTGGCAAAAAGAAATTTTTATAATATAAAAATAAATCAAGCCCACAACAAGACCAAAGAGACCTGGAAAATTATTAATTTTAAATTAGGCAAAACAACTAATAGAGATAATAAAATAATGCTTAGATGCGATGGTGATTTGGTAACTAATCCAGATGAAATTTCCAACATATTTGCCAACTATTTTTCTTGTAGCGCGGAACATAATATTCTCAATCACTTTGGTCAAAATTTGGCACTCCCTTGCACAACTCTTTCTAATAATAATCTTGTAGCATTTATCTCAGAACCTATCACAGAGCAGGATATTTTAGAAACTCTAAGTCAAATGAAAAATAAAAAATCATGTGGGATAGATGGGCTATCTCTCTCAACTATCTCAAATATTCTAGATATTATAATGAAACCACTGGTATATTTGTTTAATCAATCAATATATCAAGGATGTTTTCCAAATATATTTAAAATTGCGCTAGTTATCCCTCTATATAAAAAAGGCGATGTTGAAAATGTCGACAACTACAGGCAAATATCTTTGCTTAATACGCTAGCTAAATTATTAGAAAAATTATTATCTAACCGCCTCTCGACTTATTTAGAAAATAATAATATACTTTCTAGTTTTCAACACGGATTTAGAACCAACAAGTCAATAGAGACAGCAGCTTGCGATTTATTAAATTACGTTTATCAACAAGTAGACAATGGTAGATGTGTTGCTTCTCTATTTTTTGACTTATCTAAGGCATTCGATTCAGTAAGCTCTGAATTTCTAATAAAAAAATTAGTTAGTATTAATTTGCCTAACAACATAATCAACTGGATTAAATCATATCTGGAAGAGCGAACCATGGTCACTAAAGTTAATGGTACCACATCTGCACCACATAACGTTAAGCTTGGGGTTCCACAGGGTTCGGTGCTAGGACCACTGTTGTTTCTGATATTTATAAATGATCTGCCAGAACATATCACTAGTGGGGTCCTCACAATGTATGCGGATGATACTACAATTACTGTATCCGCAGAATCCCCTCAGGCACTTGAATCAGCAATCAAATGTGCAATTTGTGAATTCGACACTTGGTGTCAACGAAACAGACTAATCATGAACAGCAAGAAAACTAAATGCATAAATTTTTTTATTCGAAGGGATATTACGAGTGATATTCAACTGGTAGATGGTATTGAATTTTCGGATTCAGTAGTGTTTCTAGGTACTCACCTGAATAATAGACTTACCTGGGATGATCAGATTGACAATGTTAGTAAAAAACTAAATAGGGCCTACTACGCCATTTTACAAATGAAAGACACCTTGGATATCTCGGGTCTTTTAAATATATACTATGCAATGGCATATTCACACATTTCCTTGAATATTATTAGCTGGGGTCGTGGTAAAGACTTCAGTAGAATTTTTATTGCTCAAAAGAAAATTCTAAGATTAATATTTAATATGAAAACTAATGAAAGTTGCCGACAAGTGTTTAAAGATAAAGACATCTTAACTGCACCTGCTATTTATATATATAAATGTTTAACCTTCGTGCAAAAAAATCTTCATTTATTTGAAGCTAATTCCGCTGTCCATGATCACAGTACAAGACATGGCAATCTTTTACGTATCCCCCGACACAATACCACTACATTTAAACGATCACCAACCTATAACTGTATAACATTTTATAATAAACTACCAGCCCATGTAAAGAACATATCAAATTATATGATATATAAAAAGGAAGTTAGAACTTTACTTTCTAATGGATGCTATTATAGCGCTGGCGAATTCTTAAGTGGTACTTTTTAAATATAAATGTATCTAATATGTATATTGACTGGATATTTGCAAGAAATGTGTATGTTACTTATGTTATCTGTTATTTTATTTTGTTGCTTGTCACTATTTTATTTATTTTATTTTATTTTTTTATGTGTGTATACCTTTTATGACTTTTCATATCTGTATTTTATACGGCTTACATGAATAAATATTATTATTATTATTATTATTATTATTATTATTATTATTATTATTATTATTATTATTATTATTATTATTATTATTATTATTATTATTATTATTATTATTATTATTATTATTATTATTATTATTATTATTATTATTATTATTATTATTATTATTATTATTATTATTATTATTATTATTATTATTATTATTATTATTATTATTATTATATATAGTCGTTTTGTTATTCTTTATTATAGTCCCCTATCAAATGTACATCCGATTTTTGATGATGCAAGTGTGGTACTGGTCCCAGTCTCTTTGTTTGACCTTGGAGAAACATACTTTCGATGTTGGCACTCTCAAAAATGGTGCGTTTGAGTGCTGCGCGCGAAAAACAAAATGGCCGCCCTCGCAAACACTTTCTCCCATTTATCTAAGTAACCATTGGGATTACGAAAAAAAGTTTTATATAAAAAATATTGCTAAATCAATTATACAGAGAAAAGGTTATTACATTTTTTTATGTAGAACTAACCGTTCTCTCAAAAAGTTTCATTTTATAGTTTCCAATAATAAAAAGTAATATGTCTAATGAGAGATTTGCCAGTGCATATTAACATATTTGACACTATTTCTCGGGCCACTGGAAACAATAATTATAACTAAAACATTACAAACATAAATAAATTAACAAATACTTTGTTTTACAGTATGGTAAGCATAGGAAATTGAAAGAAAAGTACCTATATAATTTTAACGTTTTCCATTTTACTTCCTTCTCTTTCCCCCATCTGTGTAGCTGGCTGATGGAACCCATCCAAGGCCAGAAAAGGGAAAAACTTTTTTAACGTTTAATGAAGAAACTTATAGAAATACAGTAGTTACAGATTTATGTAGACAAAGTACAGACAAGCAATACTTTTCACTTCTACAATGACATTCTTAATTAAAATCATCGTCACTTTCAATGCAAATCTCACTTAGCCCCAAATCTTCATCATCGCCTTACTCGCACTCTCCCATATTATCACATCGGTCGAGATTACCTTCGCAGTTACACATTTCGGTACACCGAAGTCCATTTGACTGACACGTACATGGAGGAGAGCAACGCTTTTGGGAGCATGAGCAGCGACAAAGTTCCAAGATAAGCTCTGGAGCACTAGGTTTGGTACAAGCAACTGGCTCGTATGTGCTCCCTACTTTCTTCCATCCAAAATCTGAGGGTGGTGGGTTATTGGGATGCTGAATGAGGTCCTGATTCCACTAAAAACACTGAAGGTGGGCCCTTAGCAAAGCCGGATGCAGTGCAGATCTTGTTGGAGGAAGGTTCTCATCTTGACATTGTTTCTGGGTGAACAACAACCATCTCACAGCTCCTATGTCGGTCAGTGTTATTTTGGGGATATAAAGCTGACAAATGAACGCTTCCAAGTTAGCCCTGATATCTTTTGTGAGAGACAGTGTAGTCCACAATGTAGCCAAAGCTTCTAGCAGCTTATCACTTGCAGAATTAAAAGTTTTCCACCACTTTATTTTACTTTTGCCAGCAAATGATCCTGTTGCATCTGCTCCTGAAATTGCGTGTAATCCAGGAAGTGCAGAGGCTTTCAGAAGTTCAAGTGCTCTGTAAATTGAACCTAGCTGAATAAACCTTTTCATGCCATGGCCAAGGAAAAATGCAAACTCTTTCTAAAGTCAGGGATATCGTCTTACTACCAAAATTAGGACATCTATATCGCTGGAGAATACATGAGTAGATTTAATTCCTTTCTGTGCTAAATATACTGCATGTAATATGATCTTTATGTCCACGCCCTCCTGCGCACGCGAAAGACTGGATTCATCATCGCCATGTGATGAAGCTGCTTTGTCCCTCCAACTGATTACAAACCTTTTGTTATTGGTCACGCCAAATTGAAGAATCTGACCGGAAAGGAACTCTGTCAGTTTATCCTTCGTCTTATCGTGGGACAAGTATTAAGAATTTATTCATTGCTATACTTCCAACTTTCATTTCTGGTCCGATTTTGTACTGGATTGGATCTGAGCATTTTTGCCGAATCATTCTCGTGGCTTTCTTCAACGAGTTTTCTTTGTAGGAGTCGAAAACAACATGGACTTCACTGTAATTGCTGAATTTTTGCCCGATCTATTTGCTGAAGGTTAAACCGAGGTCACGGCATGTCTTCACTGTGCTAGGTTTGTGGTAGGTGTGAAGAAGCGCCATGTCATCTATTATCGCAGCTTTTTCCTGTAGCTCCTCATTTTCTTCTAAAACTGCAGGTGTGGTGGAAGTATGATCATCATCGTTTTCATCAGCAGGTATACATTGCACTGATTCAGGAGCATCTATAAGTTTGTACTTAGCTAGACAATGGTGCACACTCCCGTCAACTGCAAATAATGACTTCGGTAGTGCTGAGAACTCGTAGTTGCTCAAAAAAAAATAAAGATAAGTTAAGTTAAGTTTCTGGGAAAATGGTTAGTCCTGCATAAAAACTTATAATAACTTTTTTTGTGTAAAATTAATTTAGCAATATTTTTTGTATAAAACTTTTTTTCGTAATCCCAACGGTTACTTAGATAAATTGGAAAAAGTGGTTGCAATGGCGGCCATTTTGTTTTTCGCGCTCAATACTCATGCGCATCATTTTTGAGAGTACCAACATCAAAATTATGTTTCTTCAAGGCCTAACAAAGAGATTCAGACTACTACCACACTTGCATCATCAAGGAGCCCACGGGAGCCTATTTTTGTACACTTGGCAGGGGACTATTAAGTAAAAATTTCATGTTTGAAAATTACTTATTTTAGAAAAATGTTTTTTCTTATCTCCTTTTAGATTTATTAGTTACCTATTATTATATTTTAATTCTAGATTGAACTGCTTTAGTTTGCATTTATTAAAGTAAATATTTTTGTATTACTTATTTTGTGTTCTTTTTTAATAATAACAAAAGTAAATAAGCCATTAAAACTTACCTACGCACACAATGGTTGCGTTCATCACGGTGAGCGATGAGATAGATGATCATTTTACATGAATGGCATTTTCGAATTTTTCGACTGATAACAGGGACTGGTAGCCATTTTATGTAGCAAAATAATTGTATGATACATGATCTGTGATCATTGATCAATATGAATTTGAAAAAATTAGATATAATTACAACTCATATAAAATGGTCAGTGGTCGCTCTCCGTGATGAACGCGACCATTGTGTTCATCTGTTCAACTATTATCATAAAACGTAAAAGAGAGGTACGCCACGCCGTTTGCCGTCACTATTTAACATCAGCCCTAACTCCCAATGTCTATTCACAAACATAATCAGCTGATTCAAGTGAAATGAATCAGTTTAACCAGTTGGCACAGAAAGCACCAAAATACAACGTTGTCAGTAGTACAGCTAGCAAAATTGATTCGTCTGACTCAGAGGAAGAATTAATTCTTCTCAACTAGTCTTTTTATTTATCCTATCAGAATATTCTGATGCTCTCATGTCCCAGAGTGCCGCTCTCTTCTGGACTTCTGATAAAACTTTTCCAAATCAAAATTGTCACTGCCCTCCATTTTGTTTCTGAATTTCACGCAAATTATTGTTTTGTAAACAGATTTGGTAGACACGCATCAACCTTACAACTATAACACGCAGCCTCGTCTGTGCGGTGACACGTAATTCCAATAGACGAAAGGACGACCGTCAACGCCATACAACGAGCGGCCCATGGTTCAGACGATGCGCCGAGGGTATCGCCTAAGCTTAAGATCAAAATGTCGCCGAGTCGGCCGCCGAGCGGCCGTCACTCGTCTAAAATAACCCTAATGTGTCTTTACTCTTTCTGTCACGGACGTTCGAGTCCTGGTGACTCGACAGCGGTAAGTATGCCGACGTTCATGAGACGAGTCGAAAGTCAAGTAATTCGGAAGTCGTGATCCGATTCACTTAATTCACAGTACTGAGCCGACTCTTTGAGTTAACCTGCTCACGAATTACCATCTCTAGTGTGTGGATAATGGACTTAGCATAAAAGGATTTAAAACTTCTTAGAAGAGTATGATTTGGGACTGACGGGTATTATATAAAAATATTTTACTAGAATTTTGGTGCATATATCACAAGAATTTGTCATTTGAAAGTGCGTGAAAATGCGTTTTACGACAGTACATAAGTCATATGAGGTGTTCCTGCTCCCCTTGCGGCAACGTACTGACAGCATGTAACCTAATAAAAGTTTTGAACCATGGCCTCGTTTTTGAGCAACCATGTGGAGACGCGCGCATGTGTCATTTATGTGCCAATCGGCTTTTCCCCTTAATATCGTTAATAACGTTAAATTTAAAAACTTGCCTTTGGACACGCATCTTTCTTTTTCTTATGACCCTTCGGCGCTCCTGTCCCATGGCCAAGTCGTCGGTTAAAGTCGTATATCACTGCTCAGAATAACGTCGGAATGCGATTTCAGACTCTAAGTTGGGGGTGCAAGAGACAACGCGGTTCCTGGGATATGGATCTTTTCAAACCTTTTGCAGGTTATTTATTTATATTTTTATATCTTCAAATAACGGAAATATCACCTGTTATTGTAATTCTGGGACACACGATATTTATATACAATATAATGTTTAAATATTTCATAAAATTATTCAGTACTAAAAACTAACCTTTTGATTAGCCACGTAGATAAAAATTGAGGAAGATATTATGTTTATGTAATATGTGTATGAAAATTATTATATTTATTTAAAGCTAATTATGTGTTCATGATAAACCTTTTCATAGTAAAAAAGGAACACGTGTATCAGTGGCGTCAGACATATATGTATTTAGGGAATATTTGAAGTTTGAATTAAACTTCCGTGTTGGTTTAAACAACATTTATTGAATATTGCAGGCAATATGTTAAAACGGATACACAGAAATAAAATAAATTATGAGTCTGGGGAATAGATAAAGTTTTATAATTATTATGTAGTTTTCTTATTCTCGCATTTACAAAAATCTAGTGGTCTTGTACTTAACTTCCTTATATTATAAGACAGAATAAAGCGTGGAACAACACGCGTATATTTTGAATAAGCTTATATTTCAATCAGTTGCAGTTCCACTGAACCGGTTAAAGTCGGTTACATATTTTGAGACAGGAAACAGACACCCAGTATCCGAGTATACTAGAATTAGTTTCTTTTATGAAAAAATCGCAGTGCCTCGGCTGGGACTCGAATCCGGGACCTAGACGTGATCTTCAAATTTCCTTGAATCTAGACCATCCAGGCATACTAATGCTAATTATAGAAATCCCTTTTCATTAAATACTTTTTTGAAAATGGAAGATAAATTCTAATATGAGGAAAAAAAAAAGAAAAACCTTTTCGGTAAAAACACGTATGGCTAATTCCTCTCAAACTAGTAAAACTTTTAGTAATATAATACGACTAAAATTAATATTCGATCAAGTATGTTATATGTATGTTTACAATGTCATATAAGAACTTAATAAATATTTGTATGTGGCGTAAAAATTACGCGTTGATGAAAATTTAAAAGAAAAAACCGCTGTCTAAGGAATCACTACGTCCACATCCAGGTTCTTTATCAATGAAAAAAAAAACTCTATTTGCACTCCACTATGCAGAACTTTAATATTTGAAATCGTCTACCCCGATGCCTAGAAAAATATTGAGGTATTTTCTTTTTGTACATGCGCTGAATCATAATTTTATTATTTTATCCTTTTTAATAATGGAGTGGAGATAGTAATGGAAGTGATAGTGGGGGTGTCTGATGCCAAGTAATTTTTTTTGAGGCTTGGCTTTTCGTGCATATACTAAATGCTAATTTTATGGGCTCTTACTTATTTGCTTTACTTATTTACCTCCGTCTACCCCGCAACCCTTCAACGGAATAAGGTCGAAATATATTCTAGTTCTAGATATCGTTATAATACATAAGTGTACTAAGTTTCAGGTCAATATCATAAATCGTTCCAGAGCAATGGTGCGCACAAAAAAGTTACAGACAGACCGACAGACAGACAGACAGACAGATTTTCGTTAAATCTCGGCATTGCATGATATTCTAAACCTATTTGAACAAAACAATTTTCAAGTTTATTTTTACCACGATGTGGTGTAAGAATAAGAATAAGAAAAAATCATAAATCCAAAAAATATGGTTAATCAAAGATTTGCCGTTCTCGTATAAACACTGTACTTACCTAAATACAACACAGACATAAAAATGTGCACATTTTTAAACGGCTTTCCTGTAAACCTGTTATTTGTCAGTTATAGTATTTTCGACTTCGTGTATCGAAATTCCTGGTTTTATAATTGGGATACCAAGCCATTCATAAATGTCGAATATTATTATTTCTCGTTTTAGTTAGAGCTCTGTTGGTGGTCGAATAATAATGCTCATATTAAAATTCTATTTTGGAAGTACTTCTATTTTACATATATTTTTTTTAGATATAAAACATTTTTCTATATGATATCTGTATAACATATATTCAAGACAAGTTGATAATCCGGAATTGCTAGAGAAATTTCAGTTTAGTACTTAGATACTTAGATTGAGGTAGTCTCTTAGTTTTTAACCAAACCTCATGCTAAACAACATTATGAATTCACCATTGCTCTCGATGTCTACACAATATATTGAACTGCAGAATTTTATATCCACATATTGTGTGATAATATTGCACTTGTTTCTATATTGCTAAATAACACGTTTTAACTAACTCTATTTCAATGTTAAAATACAAACAGTGTCATTCCCTTACACTTAGCAATATCGAATTATTAATTTATTAATAAATGGTCTAAATATTTTTGCTTGCTTATAGTTAAAGTAAAGAATATTTTTTACAAAATTTCGTAAACAGCAGAAGAAATAATATATGAAAAATTAAAATAAAAACTATGTATAAAAATATTAATTTCAAACCTTTCATTCTTTTGATGCCCTTCATTCTAAGTGCACTAGAAGTTAAGAAACTGTAAAATGAATTTATTTTAAAAATGAAATAATTAAAATATCAATCAAAATATCAATTTTTAATCGTTTAATTATCACAGCTCCACAAAAAAGTGGTCTGTTCCTGGAACTCTATTGGGTGACCTCTATGTATATTGACGTGCTGAACACGAATAAGGTGTACGTTTAGCTCCATCACACCCACCCTTTTCTATAAGTCACGAAAATAACCTTAAAAAAAATCTCATAATTTAGGTTATTTTCGGGATTTACTAAAAATTGGTGATGAAGCTAAACGGACAACTGATTCGTATTCAGCACGTTGAAATACATGGAGGTTACCCAGTGGAGTCCCAGAAACATACAATTTTTTTCTTGTGTGTGCCAGTGCAATATACGAATATCACCGGATTCTCCGCCATTTCATATAAAACCGCGTATGCAAATATATTACACAAACACACAAAAAGAAAGTGAAAAGTGGACTATTTCTGGGACTCCATTGTATTTCGACATGCTAAATACGAATCGGGTGTCCGTTTAGCTCCATCACCCACCAATTTTTAGTAAATCGCGAAAATGATCCAGTGTTTGGCAGAAATATTTTTTGTTGAAATCTATTAGATACGCGTAAGACCAAATTTCGATTTTCACTTTTTGAAGGGGTGAAAACGGGGATGGTAGATGGTTTAAAGCGTACCCGTATTTTTGAAGTCGCAGAAACATGATTATTCGAGTGATGGACTCTCCTGAGGAAATAAGATGACACGTGTTCGACGGTTTTCAAAAAGAGACCCCCTGAAGAGGTGAACGGAGAGGTTTTTAAGCTTTTCGGAAACGGTTAGACTAGAAGCGTGAAATTTGGTAGAAATACTCTTTATTGGAATATATTATGCTAGCGCTACACGTTGGGCCAAGTCTGGCAAATCTTGGCCACAGCCAATGTGTGGATGGTATGTTTGTCTTGGTTGGCCGCGAATGGGCCAAGTCTGCCTGTGATCGCCTCGGTGTCGGTAAATAGTACACAAATCAAAGGGATTTTGGGAGGAGCTTGAGTCAGATACGAATTTCCGTCCACACGTTGGTGTAATGTCAGTGCATAAATACAGGTGCGTGCGTACGTATCGCGTTTTAAAATGGCTTGGAATAATGAAAACACTTTTCAGTTTTTAGAACTGTATCAGGGGGGAACCTACAATATGGGACCTCCTACAGAAATTCTCGAATTCACCCGATGGTTCATACAGCATTTCAGTAAACATTTTCTCCATGCTTTGCCTGTAAAATATCGTAAAAAAATCCGCGAAAACTGAAAAGGTATTAAAATACTTACTCTGTTCTGTTTTTGTGTACCGTTGTCACCCACCATCTTCTTTTCCGTCTAGGCTTTTTATTAGTTGCGGCACTCGCGACATTCGCTTGTAATAAATAATAAAATACTCCTAAAGCAGCCACTGCTGTCGCAGCAGCAATTTCCACGTCTGCCATCTTCTAGGTTCTGGCCCGCACTGCTGTATCGGCCAACGTGTGGATGGTATATTTGTACACAAATATTTCGACAAATGTTTTGGCAATTGTTTCGGCCAAAGTATGGCCCAACGTGTAGCGCTAGCATTAGACACGAGTAAGACGAAATTTCGATTTTCACTTTTTGAAGGGATGAAAACGGGGGTGGTAGATGGTCTACAGAGTATCAGAGTCTCTGAAATCGCGTAAGTCAGAAACGTGATATTCCAGCGACGGGCTCTTCTGAGTAAATAAGGAGACATGTATTCTACGTTTTTTAAAAAGAGACCCCCCGAACGGATGAACAGGGAGAGGGATGTTTTTAAGCATGAAATTTGACACATACCCGCCCATGTGCTCTATTGTCGATTAAAGTAATTATTTTTTTCGTTTAACTCGCTCTAACCCAAAAATAGACAAATTGCGATGCGCAGTGGATTTCCCCGAGTACTGTTAATGCACAGTGGGTTTTCCCGAGCATTATGGATGCGCAGTGAGTTTTCTCGGGTAGCATGGGTGCGCAGTGGGTTTCCTCGGGTACTAGAGATGCGCAGTGGGCTTCCTCGAGTACTATGGATGCGCAGTGGGCTTCTTCGGATACTATGGATGTGCAGTGGGTTTCCTCAAGTACTATGGATCCGCAGTGGATTTGCCCGAGCACTATGGATGCACAGTGGGTTTCCCCGAGTATTGTGGATGCGCAGTGGGTTTCCCTGAGTACTATGGATGCTCAGTGGGTTTCCTTGAGTACAATCGATGCGCACTGAGTTTCCTTAAATGCAATGGATGTGCAGTGGGTTAGTATATCAACGTTCTTAATTTCACGCGGACGAAGCTCCGCGCGGACAAAGTCGCGGGCATCAGCTAGTTATGCAATAAGCACAAAATGAGGCTCATTTTGCACAAGTGTGAGAGCCGAGGGCTGTAATTCATGCGAGTGCTAAATTTTGTACAAGTTGCATACTATACTTTTTCTATGACAACCTACTACTCATGTTTAATATTCTAATAAACATTGACACAAAGAGATATGCAAATATTTTCTTTGTTCCTTTGAATACACGAAAATATTATTGACAGAAATACTGACGACATACTCAAATATCCCATCGCTAGTGTTATATTCTCAAAGCCGCCGTCGTTCTATTCGGCGCACTAGCCACAGCAGATCACCCTTCTAACACATGATGGTTCATAATGAAATGATTTATAGGCAAGTTGCTAGGTAATAAATGCAATATCAATCATAACGTGTCAGGTCCGCTAGGCAATATGATATTCTGTACAAAATGTAGCTGTATATGATTGAATTTACGATCGTTTAATAGACATATTTCGATGTTGTAGAAAAAACATGTATTTTCATTTTTTTTTTTTTAATTTTTTCTTCTTAATTTTTAGCATAACCAGAATGTATATTATCAAAAGAATTGAATAATTTGAAATTAATATTTCCATAGATATATTCAACCCGTTTTTTTATTTTTCTTAGGTTTCTTCTGCTGTTTGCGAAATTCTATAAAAAATATTCTTTACTATAACTATAAGCAAGCAAAAAATAATTTACTTTAAAGCATTTGTTAATAAGTTAACTAATTGGATATTGCTCTTTCGTAGACATATCACTTATATTTTTAACTGCTCATTTCATTTTTGCATACCTATCATGCGTTTCAAATTTAACAATTATTTTTATTGCATTCGCAAATTCTTCAGTTAAAAAAAAAGCAAAACTGATACGGTTAGTGCCTCTATCACAGAAACTCTGCTATACGTTTGCTTTTAAAAACATATTTATAGATTTATTTTTGTTTATTACGGATTTTACGAATGCTTGACGGAATGCTGGACGGACTGTTCGCTGCGTAGCTAAGAAAGGCATCAAAATCATGTATGTTATTATTTTATTATCAAAATAATAAAAGACGTGCTAACTGAGAAACATGACTACTTTAATTAAATATATTCTGAATACACAATTGTATGATTTCCTCTCCAAAAGTGATTTTTAGTGAGAAAAATGTTACATTTAATAGACCCTAAAATGAGATCGTTTTAAGATGTTTCTATCTAGATGATGAATTTGATTCCCACAACTAACAAAATAACTCTAAAAAAAATTAACTTATGTATTCTTTGTGAACATGAATTGCTCACTATATCAAATAGATTTTTTTCCCTAAATGCAATACAATCATTTTTTTTTCTACTCCCTTATAAGTTAACTAACTTGCTGTTTTCTGTACAGTCTGTAGAATGGATAAGTTGGCAATTCCAGTTAACTGAACGGATATATTTCATATCAGTTCTAGGATGGATATGAAATGAAACCGACCAATCACAGTTCGTGTATTAAGTACATACACAACTATTCGTTTTAGAATCAAATTAGTACGTAAGCTGTCAAAGTAATTGTCAGTGTGTATTTGTGTAATATATTAATGTTTAATAAATTTTGTAGTTTTTTTAAGCTGTTCGTAGAAAAAGTATACTGTATAACTCGAGTGGGTTATCCATATCGAACTCAAAAGATTTGAAGCACTCCGCCTACAGCGTAGTGCTCAAACTTCTTTATCGTGCGATATGGATATCATATGCACTCTTGTTGCATAAACTACTATTTTCTACTCCCTTATGTAAATTTGCTGTTTTCTGTACAGTCTGTAGAATGGATAAGTAGGCAATTCCAGTTAACTGAACGGATATATTTCATATCAGTTCTAGGATGGATATGAAATGAAACCGACCCATCACAGTTCGTGTATTAAGCACATAGACAACTATTCGTTTTAGAATCAAGTTAGTGCGTAAGCTGTCAAAGTAACTGTCAGTGTGTACTATCAGTGTGTATTTGTGTAATATATTAATGTTTAATAAATTTTGTAGTTTTTTTTAAGATGGTCGTAGAAAAAGTATACTGTACAACTCGAGTGGATTATCCATATCGCACTAAAAAGACTTGAAGCACTCCGCCTACGGCGTTGTGCTCAAACTTCTTTATCGTGTGATAGGGATATCATATCCACTCTTGTTGCACAAACTACTATTCTGCTTCAGAAGACGGAAACGTGAGAAATCGTAGAAGAACAAGAAATATTTCTAATAAAACTATTTTGTAAATCGACGAAAACTGGCTGTTAGTCAAGAAGATGACGTATTTCATCCGAGTGAGTAATAGCTATTACACGCGAGTAGAATACTATACTTTTTCTGCGGTTACCCAACGGAAAGTTGCAATTTAAGGTAAAATGGCGAGATTTTCGTGAAAAAATGAGAAAGCGCACATTGTATCGGTCATAACTTTTTATTTTTTCAGCAGGAGAAAAATAATACCGACTTTTAACTTAATCGGTAATTTTTAATTCGGCTTCTTAACATTTTTGGCGCGAAGGCCATAGTTTCTGAGATATTTAACTTGTAAAGTAGTATCTTGACTTAAACTTAAGAAGCTCGGCGCTATTTTTAAATCTCCATATCTCCAAAACAAAATTAATGAGATTTAAAAAACAGCAAACTGTTCCTCGGTCTATGAACTTTTCCATTGAGATTTTTGATTTTTAAGCTAGGAGTGATACTTTTCGAGTTATTCTACAAAAACCGTGTTGAGGTTTTTATCCGCAAAGAAGGAGAAACATGAAATTTTTAAATGTCCAAATATTTTTTAATACATGAGTTGAAGGGTCATACGACGTAATTGGCTCATTTAGTGATATTTCATTTATAATCTATTTTTCATTTTCCGTAAATATGTATAGGCCGACGGCCGACGGCGCGAAGCAAGCCTCTGTCATGTCACAGCACTCCTCTGGTTCTATGAGTTATGCGATTATATTCAGTTTAAGAGCTTTCGTTGTACACAGTGCGGGTGTGGTGTTATTTTACGTTATTTAACTTATTTCATTCTGTTATTTTTTATACATAAATATATGTGTTCTCTAGAAAATGGATACGTTAAGGCTAATTCCAACATTTTGCCGTGTGTAGACATTTTTATGGTTATGGAATATTTTAATAATAATAAAAATTACGTAAGTGCTAAAATGATGGGTGTCAAATACAGAGGTAGGTTAACTAGATACATATCCACTTTAATAAAATCTATTGAATTTATCTAACTTTTAGGTCAGCCAGACAAAATTACTGCGATAACGCTATTGGTTATGTGCAAATAAAAGGTATTTTAATATATAAAAATTTCCATATCATCTTCAAGCTTATTTAGCCAAGACGACAGAAAACATTTTTTAGTGAAACCCACAAAAATTTGCAAACTGATTTTTTTTTTCGTGAAAGTGTATATAATAATATCCTGAAAAGTTTACATTTCGCTCGGATGCAGAACATAAAAAAAGTGAAAAACAATTTTTTTATCAATTTTTTCAAAATTTTGAAATGAAGTCAGGGTACGAAAAATAAAAAATATAGGTGGATAGACCACACGTTTCTAAACAAAAAATATCCTAATAGAATTTATCGCTAGACCATGCTATTCCTGAAAAAAAAATAGTGAAATAACTTTCTCACTCTGCGCGGCCAGCGCACGATTAAATACATACTATGGAATCTCTAAAAATTCCTGGCTGTTCTATCGAGTAAAATAAAGCTTTTTTTCTGTTTCTAATTACACGTTTTAAACATTTTTCTTAGTGAATAGGAGGATAAATAGTGAGTATGGAGGGAAAATATATAATTATCAACGCATACACAGACACCACACATAGCCGCTGAATCGCTCGCATGAATTTTTACGTGCGTTTACTGTATTGTATTTATTACAGATTCACATTTCAGCTATATCCAATGGATTCCTTATACATTTGTTAATGTATTGGAAAAGTTCCAGAATTTATATTCAAAACAATCAAAGATATTTTCTTAGTTATAAGGATAAGATACGGCCCTGGTAGCGGAAATAGGCCGACGTTAAATAAATAGATAAAAAAAAAGAAAAAAAAAGATCGTGAAAATCGTAATTTCTTATCATGATCTGATTGATCATATTTTCAAAAAAATGCATACAAGTAAACGATTTTGTGTTGGAACATTCGAAAAATATACATTTTTTTCCGAAATTGTGATATTTTATTTGTTCCAATGAGTCAATTTCTCGACAAGTTATAGCCTTCAATATATATATTTATCAAAAAAAATCATCAAGCAAAGAAATTAAAATGATTTGAGATGTATTTTTAAAATCCTCGTTACTGCAACTTAATAACCCATAATAATCATGAAGTGTACATAGTTTTCAACAGTTTTCAATGAAGAAATAATTTTTTTGAAGGGCTTTTATTTTTTTCTATATTGTTTATTGCGACGATTGAGTTCGGGCATGATAATATACATATAAGTATATTTATCCCATCCATCCTTTGCTTGTATTGTTTAAAACAAAAAAGCATCAGAAAGCTACAATTTCCATCTTTTAAATGAACCGACACTCATATATATTGAACAAATTCTGATTTAGTGACATGTAATTCAGTGCGTCGGTGTCACAGTCATGCGTATTTAAGCGCGTGCACGCATGGATCTCATGGAGTTATAACTACACTTGCCTATTTTTTTTTCGGGAAAACCGTGGCTTTAACGATAAATTTTGTTAGGACATTTCTTGTTCACAAATACGTGATCCATCCATCTGCATTTTATATTTTTTTCTAGCTTGATTTAATTTCAAAATTTTTAAAAAATGAATGAAAAAATTTTTTTCACTTTTTGTATGTTCTACATCCGAGCGAAATGTAAACTTTTCAGGATATTAGTCCACATGCTTTCACGAACTCATTAAAAAAGAAGTTTACTCAGTTTGCAAAATTTTGTGGGTAAATAAATACCTTCATCGACTGGGCTAATTATTGTACAATTTTTAATAAAAACCTATTACACTAGACTTACGTTAAAGTGATCCTCACAACAATACTTCGTCCCTTTATTACTAACAAATTTCTCCCTGTGCATAACTTGCTGCCACAAATTGCTAATACTTTTATCGCTTGGTAATGAAATAAATATTTTATTGGAAGTAGACACTGATGTACTTTTGCATAAAATATATTTTTTTTATCCATGTTAATAACAAAATACAGGACACTTAGAAAATATGAACGAAATTAGCACGTCCGTCATACCTGCCGTATGAAACTATATGGGAACAAGTGAGCGGTCTACCGCCAGGAGTGGTGTGACGTCACACTGCCTTTTCGCGAGCTCTATTTTCATTATTTATTTTGAGGGAGAGAGAAGTTGAAAAAAAGTCTAATATTTTGCACATTGGCCATCTACAAGGTGTACTTTCGAAATATGAATTTAAAAAAATGCTAAACGAACCCATTATGAAAAGAAGGAAAATTGCATTTGATGCACATCACGAAGCGCATGAAATCAAACACCTACTTATTATTAATAAAACTAGTTATATTTTTCGTACCTACTGGTCATCTTATCATTGCTTCAAATTATATTTTCACAACAAACTTGTGCAAATTAGTAAAAGAGCCTAATAGTAATTTTAAAATTTAAAGAAATCTACATATGCATGACAGTTAGAATTGAGTCATGGCATATGCGATGTTCTTAAACTTTAAATCATCTTTCGTGATTGCTCCACAAAAACTGTTGAGTAATGAATATGAACTCTGGTGATTGGTTCTAGCCCATTGAGTAATCAATTATTACCGCCAGCCGTGAGTAATGAGACTCATTACTTTTTCAAAAACGAATCGAGAACACAGACAAAGTAAAAAAATAATTTTATTTTCTAAAGGTGAAAGACACCTACCATTATGTTTTTTGAGTCGCTGATTCCAAATATCACGTTAAAAATATATGTTTCACTGCACAAATTGACATTTCATCGGGGTTAAATGGCTATTAAATCTAATAGAACGACACTGAAATGAAATTTCTGAATCGTTTAATATGGCTCTAATCACTTACTTTCAACGTACCATGGAAATTATGGTGGTGTACTTTTTCTCCCAAAAAAACTACTACTAACCCTTGTTCTGATTTTTCCATAATACGCTTGTGAGGGCTTGGCAGATCGGGGTTATTACAGGGAATATTGATAAGTCGAGTATCTTTTGACCAGGAGACGTCTCTGTAATAACCCCGATCTGCCCTCACAAGCGTTGTACGGAAAAATCAGAACAAGGGGAGGTTTTTGATCATTTGGGGCTAATTCCAGAAATGTGGGGGAAATTATCGTGTTACTCTCCCTCGAAAACTGGAGGAAATCGTTATTCAGCCCTTTTGCAGTATTTTTGAAATGTTTTGTCATTCAGGGAGGGGGTGATTTCAACCTCTGGGAACTGTTTTGCCATCTCCTGTAATAACCACGATCTATCAAGCCTTCACAAGCTTAGTATGGACAAATCAGAACAAAGGGTAGTTTTTTTCCACTTTGAAGTAGTTTCAGAAGGGGAGGGGGGGGGGGGGGGGTAATATTGCAACCAATGTGTTCCTTGCATCGATAACGGGGGAAACCATTTTTCAGCTCTTTCGCAGTATTTTCCGAATGTTTTGTCATTCAGGTAGGGAGTGATTACAATCCCCGGGGTCGTTTTGGCAGGTCCTGGTCAAAAGATGTTCGGTTTATCAATATTCTCTGTAATAACCCCGATCTGTCAAGCCCTCACAAGCGTAGTACGGAAAAATCAGAACAAGTGGTAATTTTTTTTTTCATTTAGGAAGGATGGGGAAAGTATTGCAATTATCATGTTACTCGCCCTCGAAAACTGGAGGAAACCATTATTCAGCCCTTTCGCAGTATTTTCGGAATCTGTTGTCAGTCAGGGAGAGGTAATAGTAGTTTTTTGGGGCGAAAAAGTACACCACCATCATTTTTGTGGTACACATAGAACGTTGAGAGTATGTGGATAGAGCCATTTTAAACGACTTACTTTCATTTCAACGCATGTTCTATTAGATTTAATAATCATTTAACCTCGAATTTAGGGATGAAACGTCAATTTGCGAAAAATTGAGCAGTGAAACATATATTTTTGGCATGATATTTGGAATCAGCTGCTCAAAAACATAAGGTGTCTTTAACCTTTGGAAATGAATTTTTTTTTGTGACAAGATAATTAATGAATTTTTCAATAGTAGTAGAGTTATGACACCTAAAATATTAATTAGATTTGTTATTATTAAAGGGACAAAATAATGAATCTGCGTCGCCCCTGACGTGCATATAAAAAAACTGCATATATATAGTAGTAACAGCGATAACCCATAAAAACCGTTAGATAATAGTTTGAAAAGTTTCAATGTCAAGTTCATAATAAAATAGATAAGATAAACTATGTAATCAGTAATCACTAATTACAAAGGAACTAAATTTTCGCACATATCTACGAGAATGTTTACAATGAGATAGTTTTCTGTACGTAGTAACAACTTGTGTATTAATTATTATATCTTATCTTCAATTTCATATTATACCATTGCATACATTCTCATATTTAATGACAAGTCGGTTAATAATAGGCTGAATTATGATATGCAAACGTTTATCAAAAGCATTAGAGATTACAAATTTGAATCTATGTTTCTGAGAAAAACCAACTCATAAGTTTTTAATAGATTATCTTACGTTAAATATAATCATAAAAAACTAATAGTAGGTTTTATTAATAACACACTGATATTCCGTCCACAAAATTATTACGGTCAAACTTCAAAAATAAATTTTTGTATTTATAAATTTTGATAACATGTTAAATATTACTTCCCCTGAATAATCATATGTTTATATTTTTCAAATAAAAATAATGTAAGTAGATGCCACAACATAATATTGTAAATTTTACTCAAGCAAGTTTAACAGTACAAATTCAAGTGCTAAAGTACACGATATTTTCGGTTTCGTCACCATCGGATCATTTATTAGTATTTAAATGCGGCATCGGCGATCCACACAAGCAAGCTGGCAAGCCAGCATACAAGCAAGCAAGCAAACAAGCGTAAAGCAGCAAACAAACAAATGAACAAAGAAAAAGCAAACTGAAATAAACAAACAAGCAAGCAAGCAAACAGGCGAACGGGCATGTGAACAAACAAACTGTCAAGCAAACAAGCAGACAAGCAATCAACAAAACAAACATATAAGTAAACAAGCAAGCAAACGAGCTCATCAGCAATCCAATAAATAAGCAAACAAGCAAACAAACAAAATACGAAACAAACAAGCAATGGAGCAAATCCAACCAACAAATAAACAAACAAGAAGCTAACCAGCAAACAAGCAAACAAGCGAACAAGCACACAAGCCAATATAGAAACAAGCAAAAACAAACAAGCAATCAACGAAACAAACAACGAAGTGAAGAAGCAAGCAGGCAAGCAAATAAATAAACAAAAGGAAGTTATATTCCAAACTGATATACCTGATCCGTTCCATCTCATGTCGTTGGAGTAAAAACAAGTATGTTTAATCACGACCTGTGGCAAAATTTCATTAAATATTGTAATTATTCTAAACTGATACCAGCGAATAATGTAACAATTAATAGCCCTCATACCTCAGTATGAAATCACTAAGGTCATGCGACGTCAGGGAGCTTTTGGGAGTTGGTGAGGAGTAACTGGTGAATTGTCGGCACGTTGTGCGACTGGCGATTTCCACCATCTTGAAAAAATTATTTTTTAATATCTAGACTTCTCTTGAGGCTACATAAAAAACAGATTCCGCGTATTAAAGAGTGTAAAATTTCCCATGTTTTACGTGCTTTACATTTTTTTCGTAAGACTGACTGACTGACTTATTGAGAAAGAACGTTTGAAATGAGGGCGCGGTTCTCGGTTTCTCACATGTTTCTCGATATGGGTAGCTCCTACGAGCAAATTGCATATGGAACAAAACCCATGAAAATGTTGTTTCGGTGGAATCGGCTGAAATTTTGGTATTTTGTAGTTCAAGTCATGGTGATCAAAAGTTCTTATCACATCAAGCCAATCCTATGGACAGTTTTTGAGATACAACTTGTCAAAGTTAGGTAATTTGCGTCATTTTAGACATTCAAGAACTTTTTACTCCTAAACTATTAACTTTAGCAAAAAATTGTAAGGGTCGAAATATTTTTGTTCTAGTCCAATAAAGCTCAAGAATTTTTTTCAGAATTTTTTTATCAATTTTTAGGTTAGGTGAAATATATATATGACATTTTTCGGCATGCTTCGGTGGGATTGGCTGAAATTTTGCTATTTTGTAGTTAAAATCATGCTGAGCAAAAATTCTTATTGCACTGAATCTATCCTATGAGTGGTTTTCGCTCCAGGAGTGCCTGAAGGTCTAACAACGAGGTAACGGGTAATCTATATGAATGGCTTCCAGCGTGTTTGTGTACGTGCGTGCATGTGTGATTATTTTTATCAAAGAACCGGCTCTTACCGGCACTATGTTTCTTATGAGAGCGTTCTTATTGCCAACCAGGGTGATCCCATTTTTTTGGTTTCACTTTCTATCTGTTTATTTTTACTTTTTGTTGTTTTAAAATATTTTCTTTTTAGTTTTTAAATAATGAGAACATCCATAGGATTTTCAGGAACAAGTGCTCCATTTCCAGCATCATGTATCGTTCGAAGAAGAATCATTCATGGATATTTTATGAGATTTTCATGCCGTGCGTACCCCAAAAACCATAATACGCTTGTGTTTTCAGCGGTTCCGCATCAAACTCGTTAGAACGATTTTTCTCACACTAGTCCTACGACTGAAATGAAAGAGGACATTTTTTGTGTATTTTTAATCAGTGAATGAAATTCTTGTACCAAAGTGAAAAAAAATAAAACACAAGAAATTAATGCAAAATATCGACAGCCCCCCTCAATATCACCCACTTACGGTAAAAAATATTTTTAAAAAATACTATAAAAATAAGCTTGTATTATTATTCAGTATGCGTATAAAGTCGCGTTCCTGTAAATCAAAAGGTTTCTGAAATATAATAATAATAATAAATATAATAATAAATTTTCGGGTGCCATTTTCAAAGGGCCGTAGCTCAAGGTATTTGCGAAGATATTTTTGCATGTAGAATCTGCACCAGAAGTTTGTCATCGATATTTCCGGAGAACTCTATATACACTAGCACATACATACACACAAACGCATACGCACAGTGCACAAACATGCTGGAAGCCATTCATAAACACGTACATATAGATTACCCGTTACCTCGTTGTTAAGACCTTCAGGCACTCCTGGAGCGAAAACCACTCATAGGATAGACTCAGTGCAATGGGAATTTTTTATCAGAATGACTTTAACTACAAAATAGCAAAGCTTCAGCCAATCCCACCGAAGCATGCGGAATATGACATATATATATATATTTTACCTAACCTAAAAATTGATTAAAAAATTCTAAAAAAAATTTTTGAGCTCCATTGGAGTGAACAAAAATATTTCGACCCTTGCAACTTTTTGCTAAAGTTTATAGTTTAAGAGTAAAAAGCTCTTGAATGTATAAAATGACGCAAATTACCTAACTTTGACAAGCTGTATCTCAAGAACTGTCCATAGGATTGGCTTGATGTGATAAGAACTTTTGATCAGCATGACTTGAACTACAAAATATCAAAATTTCAGCCGATTCCACCGAATCAACATTTTCATAGGTTTTGTTCCGGGGTCCTTTGTAGACCAGGAAAAAACCTATAGTTTTACTTTTCATTTTCATTTTCGAACATGTCAGTTTTCTTGCGTAGATGTTGTACGGCACGGTAGAGCAAGATTTTTACTTACTAAAACCTCTCTCTCTCTTCACAGCAACACCTCGAAACCGCTCACGCATTACTTCTACTGTCATTGTCGATCGATAGAAGTTTATTCGTTCTCTTCGCCGGATTCGTTGTTGATGTCGTCCTGCGCACAAATTTTCGGGAATTTTGTAACGTTGTTGCAGATTTTAAGACGGCCATTTTGACATATAACGGAGCATTTCATTCCAGCTTTGCGGCAACCAAAAGCTGTTCCGCAGTTTCTCTTGAATTTACAGACTACTAATTTTAGAAGTTTTCCAGGTGAAATTTTCCTGTGATGGTTTTAGGTTCTTGCCCCCAATTGGTTCTGGTCCATCCCCATTTCTCCGGATCGTGAAAGTTTCCAAACCCCTTTTGCACTTGAATGTACATCCTGAAACTGTGTTACCGTGCCACATCCGAAGGTCAGCTTTTGATTTTGTAGTTGCTCTTACAAAACGTTTGTAACGTAGCGAATTTAACTTTTCTTTCTTCGTACAAAACAAGAAGGGACGTTTCTCCGGCGGTAGTGAGGAAACTTTTTTTCTTTAAAAATTTTCAGATGCTTCTAAATGGTCATCTTTCTTCAAATTGGTGTTGAATTTCGATTTGTCAAATCCAAAAGCAGAGGAAACCGTATCGTACCCGCTGAAGGAGTGTAGAAATAGGATGTTGTCGCTTATAACATCATCGTATTGAAGGCTTGATATGAGTACATTTTCTCGTCAATTTTTCCTTTCGTAGATTGTTTGAAAAACACGTTGAGTTTGTCACAATCCGATCCTCTCAGTAACATGAGAAGATCGATGCCCTCGCCTACGATTACTACGGAATTGTAATTTGAAGCATGCCTAATAGCGGTGTTTACTATCTCGGTATCGTCTTCTTGATCCTGGCTCTTATGTTGTTCTGATTCAAGTATTTCAGAAGCATTTTTCTAAATTTATCCTTGTTTTTTTCGTCTGTTAAAAACTTTTCTAGAGTCGTCAATACCATCATGGATTCGTTGAAAGTGTAATCTTTACAACGTTGTTTTCTCGCCCTTCGTAGTCGATTGGAAGATTTTATTTATTTTTTAAATTTTATCCCTGATCGATTTCCATGACGCAGGAAAAACAGCAACGTAAATTCGACTGGTCGCTCCGCAAAGTAGCTATTGATTAAGTAAAATATGAAAAAATCATGCCGCATTCCATACCAACTGTATAGTAGTGACCGTACAATTAACATAAAGCATTTCTTCTTTACTGTACAGTCACGCCGACTGACATGCCGACTTTGCGGCACACTGTAGTGCAAACTATTGTCCGAAAATAAAAGTTAGATAATAGAAGCTGTAAGTTTTTTCCTATTCTATAATTTTGATATAGAGCAATTTTCTTGTGGGATTTACGCATATGGAGAAAAAATGCGAAAAACCGCGAGCCGCGCCCTCATTTCAAATTTTCTTTCGCCATAAACAAAAATTTATCAGTGTTACGAAAAAGATGCATACGTGAGAAATTTTACGCCCTTTAAAATGCCGTATTTATTTTTTTAGAAGCCTCAACGGAAGCCGAGATATTTGAAATAAGTTTCCTTAACCATTTTTTCAAAATGGTGGAAAACTTCGGTTGCGCAACGTGCCGACAATTCACCAATACACTTGCCGAGCCCCAAAAGCTCGCTTACGTCGAATGGTTGTCGACTTCAAAATAAGTACTGACTGGAGTACCAATTTATTGATGAAGATGAGTACTTATATACAAGTATAATAGCTATTTGTGTATTAAGAGCGCAAAGTGCCACATTATCGCACGATAATTTCGCCGTGGTTCGTGGTTCGCCGAACCACGCACCAGGTTCGTAGTTCGGCGAACCAAGCGCCGTGTAACGGCGCCTTGAATTGAGGGTGTCAATACAGTACGTAGTTCATTCAGATTTGTGATGCATTTGGTTGTATTCTTTGATCCGTCCAAGTTTACCGACATCCGATGCATCGCGGTAGCACGCACCGCGAATCGGGAACCGCGAGCTAATAGCAAACCACTCATGTCAGGCGGCGCGTAGTTCTACGCGCCGTGAAACGGCGCTTTAAGTTGAATCGCGACATGAAGCGGAGTGCGTCAAAGGCAGAGCAGAGCGCCCATCTACCAGACAACAAGACACAGACGCGACAAATAAGCGATACAGACATGAAATAGACAAACAGAAAACATTTGATCGCATATCAAAGCGACACGTAAAATTCACTATAAAACATTTTACTATTTGTCAGTAGTAATCATGTCATCGTCGAAGGATGAAGATGCGCTTGCTTTGTTACAAGTCGTGAATATTAATAATGGAACTAGGAGGTACTGGGTGCACCCTATGTGGAAACGAAGCCATAACAACCGAGATACTTTGTAAGTAATGAAGGAATTGGAAATGTACCGTTATTAGTTCCAGTCATCTTACCGGATGATCAAAAAAAACGTTTTTCTTTCACTTATAAATCAAATTAGGCCTTATATTCCATCCACAAAACGGTCCAAATATATTTAAATGCAAAACTTGACTGATCTGTGTCTGCTCCTTTTAACACCAAAGATTTTCAACAGACACAGTCATGTCTGATTCTGTCGTGTCGCACTAGTATGCGCGCTTAACTTAAAAGCAATGTAGTCACTGAACATATTTGTTTTAAGCCTTTGTCGCGTCTGTGTTTTGTTGTTTTCTGACAGATGGACGCTCTGCCAAACACTTGAGAGCTACACTTTGCGCTCGAATTTCACACATTATTTTATCTTCGATCGCTTGAAAATATCAGAATAAAAGGAATAATTAAATTTAATTTTGGCTGGACAGGGCGATTCATCAACATATTATGAGATTACCTCGCATATGTGATCAAAATATACAGACGAACAAAATTGAATGATTTGTTACTCTTACCTCAACTCTCATTATATTAAAGACAGTTTTGGGGCATAAAATACATTGTCAATGTTCCACGCTTTCAAAATGTGAGTAAAAATTTTGTACGCTGATCATAGATAAATACATTTGCAATTTCATCGCCGTCGTATCATTTTTTGATATTTTAATCAAGCGGATACGAAATGTATACATCTAAATACCATCCCGTACAAATACAAAATTGTATGGTGAAAGCTGCATTTAAACCAATTTCTTCAATACTACAATAGGAAGTAAGAAACAATCACCCAAACTTACCCTTTAGAGTATCAGAGTAATTAAAAACTATAGAGCAAAAAGTCCATTCATTTTCAGAATGAAGTATTGACTTCAGATATAGAGGTACTTCCAGTTTCTCATTGGCCAAAGTGCAAGGCAAGTTCACGCTATAGAGGAATGTTTGTGTTCTGACCTATGATCAACTAGTCTGGTTTCGGTTCAGTATTATTACTTTGCTTTAAGGTGTGCCTGTGAAAATCTGCCTTAGGAGTACTTCATTCTTGAAGTAAATAGATCATAGGCATTTTTATTTTCCTGGTAATGTATTATAGTATAGATGCCCGCGTACATAAATGCAATTTATACATATCCTCGTATAACTTCTTGTACAGCATAATTGCGCCTAGTCCATCACTTTTTTCCTTTGCGAGAATTTTCGTAAACGCGGCGTTCCTCCTCGGCATGAAAAAGACGATTTCCACACGTCGGACTGGAAAATCGGCAAATATATATTTTGTCCGACAATTCTAAAATTGGATTCTACATATTTTTATTAAGCAATCTTGAAAAAATCAGCTGGTTATCAATAAATGTTTTAAAGTTATTTATGTTAAGTTTAGGGTGGTAGACACCCTTAACGTTCCAAAATTTTTGTCGGACAGTTTGTGAAATATATAGAATATATATGTAGAATCCAATTCTCAAATTGTCCGACAAAATATATTTGCCGATTTTCCAGTCCGACGCGTGGAAGTCGTCTTTTTCATGCCGAGGAGGAACGCCGCGTTTCCGAAAATTTTCGCAGAGGAAAAAAGTGATAGACTAGGCGCAATTATGCCACACAAGAAGTTATACGAGGATTTGTATAAATTGCATTTATGTACGCTGGCAACTAGACTATTAAAACTACATTTAGACAATTGCTTGTTAATACAGGCATGATAATTTTAATATAACGCAAATGTATAATTGTCAGATTTAATTAAATAGGTATTCACGTTCAACCATGTCCGACTTCTACTTGTTTTAAATTAGATTCAGAGATAGTTAATTAACAAATTATAAAATTCTTTATTGCTCTACATATGTATGATTAAATTAAAATAAAAAAAAGGTTGCTAACATTCTTAATTGTGTCACAAGAAATTAAGACGTTTATTTATTAACTTACGATTTTTATCGAATGTGTATGTGAAAATCAGGTTTGAGTAGTATAAGACAATTACTAAATATTAAGCCAACGATTTAATAATATTTATCTTTTATCTTTATGGGGTATATGTCCATTTTGGGCCTTCATAAAAACAAGTTCCAGACAATGTCGTTTATTTATTATACTTGGATTAAATTATATATTGCTTGTACTAAATAAGTTGTACATGTATATAGAAAAAAATCATGATTCTGGGAGTGCAGTTATTAGTGAGAAAGTTTATTATAATACGAATATACAATCTGAATAATATGTTAACCGCATGTTACTTTAGTACAGTTTAAGATAGATTGTAGGCGTTTTCGTGCAAATCTAAAGATGTAATTTCTTCAGACATATTGTCTTCCAAGCCTTCAACTTATATGCAGATGTTCGTGTATATTCAGAAATTGTCTGCATTTTGCTCCTTCGCAAAAATATATCGTTGGGGGACCCCTAAACTATATAGGTACCTATTTGACTTAGTCTGATAGGTATATTAAAGTAAAAGTACTATTAGCTGACACTCGTTTTTTTTTTCTGTACAAAATGTATTTGTAATTAGCGAAAAGATCGTGACCTGCTGAATTAATGCTCGAAATTTTCCACACTTCTTCAATTCGAGGGGGAGGGCGATTTCAGTGTCCGCCGTCTTGAAATACGACGCCATCTTTGTTTCCTTTCGACTGTACCTGTAAATTTTCGACTTTTATTTGGTTTTTACTAAATATCTCCCCAACTTCTGGGTTTGTAGCAAAAAGGATTTAATTTAAACTTGCTACAATTTGAGACCAGAGTTAATATTTTGTGAGATACAAGCTTCCAAAGTTGTGGACTTTTTTCAAGTTATTACGAAAATCTATATTTTTGTCGCTTTTGCTAAATATCTCCAATGCAGTCAGTTTTATAGCAAACATTATTTTATTAATGTTTAAGGAGAATAAATAGACTACAATGTGAGTAAAGAAAGACATCGATACAATCACAATTTGCTGAGATAATGTATTTCACCATGTTACACACGTTTCAATAAAAAAAAAAATTACAGAATAACTATTAAGAAAATAACCATAAAAATTAAATTTATAATGTTGTTGTTTACTGTGCACAATGGCCTTTGCAATGACAAAGAGCTGTGCAGGCAAGTGCAGCCTTACAAACGAAATTTTTAGAGCACAGGGTTCAGCCTTACATCCGCATTTGATTAATTCCCTACAGCTTTTGCTTGCTTCCGGTATAGACATCCAAATTGGTTGCCATGTGGTTTTCCTTGTGACTTTTCTCATTACCCCCTTCCCTCTCTTCACACGTGTAGTTTCCTACAGACTATCTGGCTTATATATGTCCCATACAACATCGATTCGTAGGCAATCCTAATGAAAAAAAAGCCACTGCCAGAAACATTGCAAGAAAGTATTTAGAGTTACAAAAGCAGATCTAGTCTAAAGTTGTAGCAAATTTAGACTAGATTAAAATTGATTCGAATGGTGTTACTGTAAACAACCAATTTTCGTAATAACCTGAAAAAAGTCCAAAATTTTGGAAGCTTGTATCTCGCAAAATATTAAAGTTACAAAAGCGGCTCTGGTCTCAAATTGTAGCAAATTTAGTTCAAATTAAATCCTTTTTGTTACAAACCCAAAAGTTGGGGAGATATTTAGTAAAAACCAAATAAAAGTCGAACATTTATAGTTACAGTCCAAAGAAAGCGTCGTATTTCAAGATGGCGGACACTGAAATCAGGCACTCCAATTGAATTGATAGTACTGAGGGTATATGAGAACTCTGCAAAATTTGGCGCTTTAATCCGGCAGGTCATGATTCTGGCTAGTATTTGTTCTAAGCCACCACACTATAAATTAGATGAGAAAGGCAACTAGTTATGAATAGGAACAACACACAATTATATTTTCTGAACAATAAACTATATTATTATTATACAAAGCTATTGAATTTGAAATGTTTTCTTTTTAGTTTTATTGGTAAACAAGTTTGAGCTTTTCTGTTTGAGTTAGTTAGTTGAGTTAGCCTTTTTTGGACATCTAAGTAACGGGTTAAAATAAAAACACCACTACCTAGTTATTTCTTCACAAATGTATTAGCTAATCGATAAAAAGGTTGTTATATTATATCAGTATAGGTATTAAGCAATTTCACATTTTTTATAAAATTGGAATATGCATTACTAATTTTGAATTTTGGGTATATAATACATTATAGACTCTGTAGAATATATTCAAAGGCATTTTCTATTCATGTGGTATATAATTAATGGAGTTTACGTATGCTCCTAGGCATTTCAATTTGGTTGTCAATTTGTTCGTCGTTCTTAGTAGTCAAATATTTTGAACTCTCCTGCGCTAACCGGACTCTTTTCTGTTGATGGGTCTCGCATCACTATTAGACTCTTCTTGAAGTTTACTTCCAGTTCCGATGTGTATAGATGCAGTTTCATGTTTTGTAGAAAATTGAGAATATTCTGCGATAAGCCATGGACATTTCCAAATTTTTATTGATTTTTTAGCCGTTTGAATAAATATTTTGCACTAAAAGTGTGACCCCAATAATTGAGCATATTCTACCTCGAATTTTGTTTCAAACTAAGTGCTAAATTATTGTTAATAATGAGAACATCCTGAATACAAAATTTTAACATGAGCATGTTTGGTTTTTGAGATATGAGGGGTTGAAGTTGTGATATGCATGATGCTATCAAAAAATACACAGCTCTACAAGAAATGAATACTCATCAGCTATGGCAGGGCAATCAAGATATTCTTAGTATTTTTAGACGCAGAATTCATATTTAATATCGACGAATCCGTATATCCATTGATTAATTCATAAGGACCAAAAACATCCCCTATATAAGGATGAAAACAGGGAAAAATGATGCTATTGAGTTATAGAGCTTCCATGAACAGATATATAGTATAAGTCTATTGGCTGAGTGCATGAACGAAGATGTTGACTAGGGCTTACACAAAGTAATTGAGACACACTTCTAAGAGGGTGAGAACTACCCCAATATCATAGAAAACTGCATAAAAGCTCCAATAACTGGCGAAAAAGCTTGAACCCTCTAACCTTCACTCTTTGGCAGGAATATTTAGTTCAATAAAGAGCATAGATCCACCATCTTTTAATGAAATTGATGCATTATTACCTTATATTTCTTAAATTGTCAAAAAGAGGCAATTTTTCGAGATTCCCATTTCTTTAAAAATTAACAAATTATGAGTAAGTTTTTTCATAAGCCTATCTTATTCATAATTTTATTACGAGCAATTTGGTATTTTCATTTTTGCGATACGATTACTAGGACCGGAGATCATAAGGAAAATAGCAGAAAATTTCAGTGTTAAAAAATAAGTTGTTAAAATTTTACAAGCAATGGACCGACTTAATCCAAAACTGCTCATAGCACTTGTTTATTATTCATAAAACGAATTAAAACAATAAAATTGCTGCAGCCAAGCAATTACATTAAAAAATGTTTTTAACTCTACTAGTAATATTTGTATCCTTTGCTGCAGAGTGTTTCTTTTGTAATCATCTACACCCTACAGTGTGTTGATTTGAAGGAGGGGTGGGGTATTTGTATGGTCGTATTCCATTCCATAGGCTGAGATGGATTTTCATTTATGATCTGGTGATAATTTCTAAGGTTTGCTTCTTTAACCTTTCCGGTCCATAGTGCACTAATTCGTTTATTTTGTCTACTCCAAGTGCAGTATCTTTACTAGATATTATCTGTTAGCTATTATTTCTAGCAGTTAATCCTTTTATGTTGGCTTTTCTAAGGACCAGTGGTTCGTTTGTTGTACTAATGTTATTCGTTCTTTCTTTGCGTTCCCTTCTTCCTCCACTTTATTGGTCCAATGTTGCAATTATGTGTATCTTCTTACTTGCGTATTGTATTTTCTTTTATATATTTTTTTATGTATGGAAATTAAGATTAGTCGTTGTTCTGTTGAAAGAATCTATGTTTTCGAGAAATACCTTGAATTTTTTTTTCTCGTGGTTTTTGTCTACTTCTCTTGTTATTTCAATGCTTCTTCCAAATTCTCGTTTGTATTCTACTACCGGTGTTATTTGTCTGTGGCCTTCATCGTTTTTCATCTGTTCATGTTTGTCATTTTTTTTGAACATGTAAAAAATAAATATCATGAAATCAAGAAAGAGTTTAGGCCAGTTTGTAATGTAATAAAATTTATAATTTATTAAATTTATGATTTATTAATATGAAATATAAATAAAGAAAAATTATATTATTTTCTCAAGGACAAAAAGTATGGAAACACGTTTTTATTTTTATAAATAAACACATTTTTATCCGAATAAAATTAAATTTCAAAATTAATCTCCTATTAGCTAACTTTATACTATTTTAAAATTATAAAACTTCTGTCTAATTTGACTTTACAACAATTGTCAATTGAAAGTTTTAACTAAAAGTTCCTTACTTTACTAAATTATTTCTTACTTTCCAGTTTATTATGATTTGCACTTTTAATTTAAAAATAATTATTTAATCCATTTCTTTTTTTCCTCGTATCTTGTTTATTCTTTAATCTGGTTTTGCTTTATATTCCTTTCAATCGATATTTGTTTCTTCCTTTTAATTTCAATTATTTTATATGTTATAATATTTTTGTTCACTCTTCTCTATTTTATAACTGTTACATATTTAGTTTGTGCTATTATGCTTCTTCATTTCCTGCTCCATTATATTATTGTTCATTTATCACTTGTTTGCTTTTATATTAAAATAATTTTTATTTTTCTTCTCTATTTAACAATTCTTTAGTTATTCATTTTATTACTAATACTCCTTCTTTTTCTCCTCTATTTTATGACTGCTTATTTGTTTATGTTTAATTCTTATTTTCCCAATTAATGACTTTTCTTTAACGTTTTCTGTCGGATTTCTAATATCTTGTTTCTTATTTTTTTTATACATATTATCATATCCATAGCCATTAGATGTCCTATTTTGATAATTGAAATATCTTCCTTTTGTTTGTCCAATCTCCCTTCCATCATCGATTCTTCTTAAGTATTGTAACAATTTTTTAATGTGTTATTATTACATCCATAATATTGCCCGAAAAATGACGTGCAAAACATTTTACGATTTCCATATTCGGCATACGTGGCTGCAAATGTCTAAGTAAAGGTAATTATATTTTTTTTAAATGTATCTTTTCTTTGAAAAACCCAAATTTTCGTAAAATTTTCCATTAAATAAATTTTCACGTACTTTTGACTGTTGATTTTCCCCTCAATAGTTTGCTAAAAAGAGTTCAGAAAATCCCCTAAAATTTTCATATCTCCCTTCTATTAACACATACCAAATTTCAGGAGATCCTTTCAGGCTGTTTTTGATGTATGCTTTGAGGTTAATATTTTCTGGCAAGAAATCTAAGTTTGCTTCTAAATTTTCTAAAAATACATTTGGATATACCTATTTTATTTTCCGCATAATATGTTATTTTCATATTTTGTTGTAACATCGGATTACAAACGTATTGTACATTTTGTCGCGATTGAGTTTACTAATTTGTGATTTTAAATATTTATTTTCTTCGTCTATTTTTGTATTTAATATTTCTAGACTAATGGTACATTGTGTGCCAATATCCATTATTTTTCCCTCAATTTGTCTAATATCACTTTGTCTTGCATTTGTAATATGGAAGTCATGCAACTTTCTTCTACCTGACTGCATATTATTTACCCAACCCGTGACTACTTTAGATAAAATTTGTTTTTCCAAATTATATACTATCCCATCATTTTTTTTATTTAAAATAATATTAGTCACTTCTATCTGTTGCCTCGATATTTTATTTTCTTTACTTACAGTTTCAAATTTGTTAGCTATCTATTTCACGATTTGTTTGTTCAAATTTATTACCTATGTCGCGATTTGTTTCGTCAATTTTGTTAGTTAAAGCAGTCATCAATTGAATTTGTTCCATGAACAAAGTAGCATCAAAAGGTTGTGATAATGGTATATTATCCTCTGTTGGGGGATTAACCTGACCCTCATCTTATTGATTATTCATTGTTGCTTTTCCAATCTTAATTTCATAAACTGAATATGTAGCTACTTCAATTGTATACTTCACTATTTTTTTTTAATTTATGAAAAAAAATGTTATTTGAATATATAGATATAAGAATCCAAACGCATCTCGCACTACAGAATTGGGCGCCAATTTGTAATATAGCTTATAAGTTAGATAAAGATAAACTAAAACCATTGCTTAATACATATAATATTTCTCTTACCACAAACAGCAGGCAGAAAGAATATAATTATGGTATAAAGAAATCAAGGTATTATTATTAAAATTATTTAAAAAACGGGAATTAGTGTAATAATAAGTAAATTTAGAAATGGGGGAAAAGCACGCCAGATATATTCCAGAACCAATATGGACGCTACCTAAATTGGAGGTAGCGTCCATATTGGTTCTGTAGCATTTCTATCTATCTCGTGATTTCTATAGAGAGAAAATATGGCAAATATTGTGGTGCTTAAAGACGAAATGTTCAAACCATTTTGTCAAATTCCTTGCAAATTATGACAACATTTTAGTCAAAATCACGTGCTGTGTATAGATCAGTGACCGTGAAAAACATGACATAATTAGCTAGGCAAAGCACCGACCGTGTCAGAACTGTGGACAATATGAAAAGGGGTTCATAACAGTGTGACTGAACGAATACCCGAGTACCTTAACCAGACATATTCCCCGGAATGACCTTACCTGCATTAATTAGTTTACTGACTTGAGCACCAAAAAATTTGTTTATTTTATTTTGGTTTAAATAAACTGGAGTCAACAATACAACAATTTATTACGAGAGGCAACGATTTTATAGTGTCATTCTAAAGAATTTACATTTTCTAATTAGTATTACACGCTCCATAAATCAACATAATTTATATCTATAACATGCCGTAGGATGACGCTATTTGAGGGGCTTACCAGCTCATTTATCTTCAAGAATATCTATTAGTATCACGCGCGTCGAGACACTTAAACGTTATTGGCTTATTAGATTCAAAACAGTAGTAAGACTGACATATCCGGTTTGTTAAAATTTTCGTAGATTTTTTTAAAAATAATCTAAATTAACATCAGAAAAAACTTATACAATGTGTCCCCGGATTGATAAAATATAAAAAAAAAATTAGTACGGCTTTCATTTTCTACTCGGTCTGCTTGATCTAAAATGGATTTTTACAAAATTACAATTTAAATGGGATCTAACCGTGGCCTACGTAAATGAGTGATGAAATCACTTACGTCTGTAGGCCACGATCTAACTCGCGGAGGTAGTCTAAGAGGAAAATAAATCATTGTAGGTAAAATGGTGTTTCTGTTAATTTTACGGAAAAATTCTATTTGGATAAAATATTTTGCATTTAATTGATACTTAGAGCCATATGCCAACATTCATTGTATTTGAACAAAAATAAAATAATACTACAAATTAAAGTAAATAGCTTTTGTTTATGGTTTAAGTGGTGGGGTAACATTAGCTAAAACTTCGCCAGGACGTTAATATAAATAAGGCAATTAAAATTAAAAAAATCATTTGATTATAAATGTAAAAAAATGTAAACCCAAACAGTACTTTCTTTCACATCTCTAGTGAACACGTAATGCACCCTGAGCCGGCAGGATGCTGTATTTTTTTTAATGGCATCCAAAAACACGAGAGGTCTCATCATCCAGGGCAGGATGCTGTAGTCATAGGCGAAGATCTCTAATTTGCAAATTATACCACGTTGTAGCATGTGAAGACGAGTTCATACACCTGTCGGACAATATTTGAATAATAAGTTCTGAGTACGGTTTAAGTGTAAATTGCAAAAAACAAGAAAATTTAGATCGAGCACTCAGACATATTAGAGAATGCACAAAACCAGGACACAAGGCAAAGGATTGCCAGAACAACCCAGCATGTATAGTATGTAAAATAGAGGGCCACCGATTAGATCAAACTAAATGTCCGCAGTTCAGGAAGTTAATAAGGGGAACAAGGAGAAACTCATCAACTGCGGGCACTGCATACGAACATGATTAAAATACTACAGACAAACTTGGGAAGGTCGAAGGTCGCCCACGATCTGGCTTATGCTACGGTGATCAAAAGAAATATCGATATTTTAATTGTTGGCGAACCGAACAAAACAATTGTAGAAAGTAAGCAATGGATTAAGGACCAAAGGAGGGACGTAGCCATCCTATTCATAAACAAAAGACTAGAGGTAATCGGGACGCGCTCTGAGGAAGGGTTCAATCAGAGTTGAACTAAAGAATGCTATCTCTACTGTTGCTGTATCTCCCCAAATATTCGGATGAATGAGTTTCAAACCAGCGTGGATAAACTAATGGACGATGTCAGTGAAAAAACTGGGGAAAAAATCATAGCGGGCGATATAAATGCCAAGTCTCCAACGTGGGGTTCTCCACAAGCAGACAAAAGAGGCGAATACTGGTGCGAATGGATGGCTGCTTTAAACCTGTATATACTAAACGACGGAAATAAACCAACTTTTATTAGAGGAAGGTCTGAATCATTTATAGACATAACATGCTGCACCTGCAAGATACAACGGGAAATAGCTAGGTGGCAGGTCCTAGACGACGAAACGTCCACCCAACACCAATATATCTACTTTGAGATCTCCCTCAGAGGGAGGGAAAACCAACAAACAAAGAGCAAGAACTGGATTTGTGACTGGGGCACATTTAAGGAGCTTATGACCTGGAAACTGGAAGAGGGGATGGAGACCATGCAGGAGTTAGAGACTGCGGGGAGAGATGCATATAAAGGCAGCCAAGTAAGAACTGGAAAATTACAAACACCCTTCTGGTGGAACAATGAAATAAGAAACAAGAGAGCAGAGTGCCTAAAAAGTAGAAGAGAGGCTACACGTGCGGCGAGGCAGCGACTAAGAACGGAAAATGAAGCCCAGGAAAAATATAAAAGAAATAAGAAAGGGCTGCAGAGGCTAATTAACAAAACAAAGCAACAATGCTGGGAAAACCTGGTAAATAACTGGAGTAAGACATATGGGGGACAGGATATAAGATCGCAACCAAAAAGCTAGTAGGGCATGCCCCTTTCAATTTGGCTACTGAAGAGAAATTAAAAGCAGCAAGAAAACTATTCCCGGAAAAAAGTAAAAGATGGCAAAAGACAGCTGTCGATGAGGAGGTAGAGCTGTTAATAGAAACAGAACTTAATAGGGCTTTTGAAAAATTGAAAACAGGAAAGGCACCAGGTCCGGATGAGATTTCTATGGAAGTAGTGAAAAAAATAGAGGAGATTGCCCCAATAGTTTTGCTTAACTTAATGAATGGGATCTTCAAAGAGCAAAGCTTCCTAAAAAATTGGAAGAAGGCAAAGCTAGTCCTGATCCTAAAAGGGAAACCGGAGGATATGAATCTCAGACCAATCTGTCTTCTAAGCTCTTTTGGCAAATTATACGAAGGTCTTGTGAGAGATAGGCTGGGAAGGGAACTGGGGGAATCTGGAGGACTTTCAGACAATCAGTATGGCTTTCGAAAAGGAAAATCAACTATACAAGCAGTGGAGAAAGTGATAAACATAGTTAGGGAGCGAAGAGAGTATAAGTGGGCAGTCTTGATCACACTTGATGTGAAAAATGCCTTCAAAACAGCATCATGGAATCATATACTATGGAGTCTGCAGAAAAGGGGGATATCAAGGTATCTACTGAACATAATCGACAACTACTCAGAGGAGAGATCTTTGTATATAGAAAAGAGTACCTGCATGGAGATTACAGCTGGAGTTCCACAGGGGTCGGTTCTGGGACCTACTCTGTGGAATGTACTGTATGACGATGTTCTGAGGGAGATAATGCTGGAGGGAGTGCATACACTAGCTTACGCGGACGACCTAGCAGTAGTGGTCAATGCTAGAAACAAAGATGAACTGAAGTGGAAGGGCGAGGAAGCCCCACAGCAAATAAATAACTGGATGCGGAATAAGGAGCTAGAATTAGCCCCCCATAAATCGGAAGTAGTCATACTTAAAGGGCAAAGAAATAGGGAAGATGTGTTTTTTAAATGTGAAGAAGCCCAGTTACATCACAGGAAAAGCATAAGGTACCTTCGTATTACCCTAGGTGAAAACAGGAGTTTTGCTCAGCATATAAAGGCAGCGGTTGAAAAGGCGGAAATGAAAGTAACCGCCTTAACCAGAATTAACCCTAATATAAGAGATCCAGGGTCAAAGAAAAGGGAAATGCTGTATAACGTGGTGCAATCAATCCTACTATATGGAGCACCTATTTGGTGTGATTATATTAAAATGAGGAAATACAGGCAGATGGTAATTAGGATACAAAGGAAAATGCTTATCAGAGTGACAAGCGCATATCGTACGGTTTCGGCGAAAGCAGTACAAGTGGTTGCAGAAATAATACCCATTGATTTACTAGCAGAGGAGAGGAAGGCTGTATATCTAACAGGAGAGAGGAAAACATACAGCAAGCTGAAACACTAGAAAGAATACGCACAATTCAGAGGTGGCAGGAGCTGTGGAATGACACATTAGATGTAGCACAATGGACAAAGCAGCTTATATCAAATTTGAGCGAATGGGTGAAATGTACACATAGGGAAGTTGACTATTTCCTAACGCAGGCACTTACGGGCAAAGCGTATACAAAGAGGATTGGTAAAACGGAAGACGACAATTGTGAGTACTACGGACAGGTGGATACTGCAGCTCATACTCTGTTCGAGTGCGAGAGATGGCAGGTTGAACGAAGACAAACCAATCAGGAGCTAGGGATGACAGTAAATATAGAAATGATTCCGAGTATGATAGAGAACAAGGAAAAGTGGAAGAGGATACACTTATTCATAAGAACGATAATGACGGAAAAAGAAGCGGAGGAAAGGCGACTGCAACAAGGTAGAATTTAGAATAGGCGAGGAAGCAGATGAACAGACACCACCTAACCTGACGTTATGCGATAAGCGGTTCCGGGTTAGAGAGGGGAGACGAAAAAAAGAGGTGGTTTTAGTGAGTATGCCAGGACAGGAAGTCTCACACAGTACTGGGGAAAAGGCAGAACAAGTACCTCAGTTAGTGCATAAAGCATTTCCACCCGTAAAAAAAAGACATATTAGAGATAGATGATTGCGGATGGTAAACAAGATGGTGGACATTGGAGCCCTTGTGAATAATACTGACAACTGGGAATATGAGATTAGGCGAATAATGAATATGGAAGATTGGCAACTTTACAGTTAAGCAAAATTTGGTGTAACAAAAATATCACGAAAAGCACACTTGCTAAGTTTAATCCATCTTTCTTTATGCCGCTGAGACATAGATCGTTATTGAAGTAGAGAGACAGCTTAATAATGTTTTCAAAACGTGGGTCTGGAGACGTTTGACGATTTCCCTGAACAGCCCATTGTACCATCAACTCGATTCTCCAATAAATACATCCTCCAAAGGGACTCTCCAACGTCGTATTCTCCAGACTCTTCTCATTTTTTTATACTATAACAACTGAAGAAAAGGACAATATAGAACGATTGATAGTTCAGGAAAAATCAGAAGACAAAGACGAAAACGACGTGCTCCAATATGCATAATTCTGTCAGACGTGCTGTACATCAAAGAGAGAACCACTAAAATAATGCATTAATGACAAAACGCCTGTCAAGAAGTTGCGAATAAAAAGTTGTTGAACATTTGAGATGAGGAAACATAAAATATTTATCAATCAATTAAGATTTAATATCGGTTTATTATACAGGGTGCAATTAGTTTCATATCATTAAAAAGAACTAGTGTTGAGGAACGACTAGACAAACAAAAAACAAAAACTTATATAACATGGGCTCTAAAGCACACAGTTTTGGAGAAAAAAAAATAAAACAAAAATTTCGAAATTTAAAAAAATAATGTTAGAGAACTGCTGGAATATTGAGATAGGATTTATATCGTCGCGCATGATACTCTGATATTTTTGCAGACAGGTACTCTTCCTTGTGTTATTGCGAAGCAATATGTCGTTACGTAAGTACGTACACGACCTACCCGTTCGTTGTTTTTTTATGATGCTTTTGTTCTTTTTGAATTTCGGGCCACTGTAGTTATAATAAAGATTTATTTTATTGACTTGCCGTTCAAGTCGTTTAATACTTGGTTACGTGATCCAATTGACACTTTAGAACAATTGCAGAAACGTATTTACATTAAAATACCATAGAAACCATAAAAAAATATCAAATGTGTTAAACGGAGAGCGTATGTCCTTAGTCCGAGGCGCCAAAATATGTATTGATGCCAGTGGAGGTTATTTCGAACAATTTATGTAAATCAACAATAATTTATTGGTAAATTCTAGATTTCTCGAATAGGCCTGTCCATCGCGCTGTCACATTGCTGTCACTTTCAAATCAAAGTTGCTGCTGGGTTAGATATATAAACTTTGTTATTATGAGCAACTTTTGTGGTTTTGTGACAAGTTAAAAAGAATTGTTCTATTATTGGTGTTACCAGGTGGGCAATAAAGGCATTATTATTATTATTGCTATTATTATTATTTTTATTCGCTGTTTTATCCTGATCTGTTCATTATTGTTTATATTGATTTCCATAGAAATGAAAGACTCGATTTTTAGTTGTCGATATCTTTTCCTAACTTAAAATACATATAACCATTTTCTGTTATCGTATCACGGACGTCTAACTGTTCGTTTCCCAATTTCATGAAATAATTACTCATTTTTTAAGCTTTTAACACAGAACAATTATTTGTTAAAGATGTTAATAAACCACATTTAAATTCTCTAAATTATAAACAACAATAAAAGCTCCAATCATTTTGTTTTTAAACCCCTGCTTGCAGTTGTGTAAAGAGAGAATGAATTATTTACATTTTTATAATTGGTATAAAAAGTTTGGTTGGAGTGGTCCCATCAAAGTGCAGCGCTTCTTGCTTTGAAACCGCTCGGCGGAGAGACGAAACCGGTAATCTTTATACTTTTTTATAATTCTTTAAAAGTAATATACATTATACAACATGGGCTCTAAAGTAGTATGATTCAGAACTATACGTCCATTGACCCAGAAAAGCAGCAGTTCTCAAATGTCTCCTATGTTAACATCCAAATTGTTGACTTAGATCAGCTTTTTTTCAAAATGCCCCTAGAAGAAAAAGTCATATAGGTTTTCTGTTTGTCTAGTCGATCCCCATTAACAGTAAGGGTTTCAATGTTGAAACATCGTTTTACTTCCACATCCATCTAGTGAAGTCATAAAAAAATTGGAACTGATAACTATCCAGATATATTAAGGGGGATAGGCGACTGTAAGGTAGTAAATAAGCTGACATACTTTGGAGTCCTTCTGAACAATACTGACTACGAATATGGGATTAGGCTAAGAATACATATGGCAACATCGGCAACTTGCCAGGTGACCAAAATTTGGCGTGACAGAAATATAACCCAGTGGCCAGGTCGTGAAAAGACACCTCGTCAGGGTGATGATGAGCTACTTCCAAGACAGGATGATCGGATTCGAGTCAGAGGGAGAGATAACCTGGAAAAGCATCACATGTTGGGTTCCACAAGGGTCGGTGCTAGGTCCGACCTTGTGGAACGTGCTGTTTGATGATATTTTTCGATTGCATTGGAAGGAGGGTCTGAAGGTCATCGGGTATGCCGACGACTTGGCCATAACGGTGACTGGACTGTCCAAATAATGAAAGCAGCCAACGAGGCCATCAGAAAGATCGAAAAATGGCTAGAAGGAATGCAGATTGCAAGGGCGGATACAGGGGGGGGGCACCAGGGGCAAGAATAGGATCTAATATTATTTATTATTCGATACTGAAAATGTCGATATAATTATTGATCGTAGGGCCGCAGTGCCCCCCCCCCCCCCAGTAACCTTTCTGGATCCGCCCTTGGCAGCTTGAACTAGCTGCCGGGAAAACAGAGCTCCTGGTTATCACCAGGAAAAGAAATCTTCCACCCATGAAAGTTAGGATGGGCCAGGTGGAGATATCCCCAGGGAACCACCTGAAATACCTAGGGGTTTGGCTGGACTCCAAGCTGAACTTCGGTGTCTATGCCATGAAAAAGGCCGAAAAGGCGGAAAAGGCGGAAAAGGCGGAAAAGGCACCCACAGCCATTGGGAACCTTATGGCCAATACGCACGGACCGAGAGCGAGCAAGAGGAGACTGCTATGCAGCGTCGTGCACTCTATCCTCTTACTAAAGGTATGCAGTGCATACCTTTGGATCTGATGGCCAAAGAACGGCTGGAAATCTTTGAAGGAGCCGGGAGGGCAGAGGCCAGAGATAGGCTTTTTGAAAGATGGCAGAGGCGGTGGGACATTAAAGACAAGGGAAAGCGGACGAGATCCCTCATCCCGAACATCGGCGTGGATGGAACAGAAGCATGGTGAGGTAGGTTATTACCTCACCCAAGCCCTGAGCGGACATGGGTGCTTGATGGAGTACTTGTATGATATTGGCAAGACTGACACCAGAGAGTGTGCACTGTGGAGATGATGTAGAGCACACCGTGTTCGCATGCAACAGATGGAACGTAGAGAGACGAGACGGTGGGATGTCGTTGTTGCCTCCGAAAGATACGGTAGAGAGGATGCTAGAGATGGGGGAGAACTGGAGAAGGGCGGAGGGGGAGGAATAACCCGCATTATCAAAAAAAGGAAGAGGAGGAAAGAGAGATGGGTTTGAACCCATGTAGAAATGCCAATTAATATCGACAAACTTAAATAATCTGTGGGTTCGATGAAAAGAGAGAAGCAGTCCCAGGTCAACAGGAAACACTGAAAAGAGGGAGGGGTGTCCATGACGATTTCCTCTCCCATAAAAAAAAAGTCGTGAAAAGAGGGGTTATCTGACAAAAGGTTACGTAGTTTTGTACTTTTAATATGTTGCATATACCTAGGCCCTGATTAAAAATCCGTTTTCTAATTTGGCGCGCCTGTGCATGCATCAATACGATCATTTTTGTGTCACTTTTTTTGGTTTTTATTCGAACTCTTACCTTTTGTGTATAGCAAAATTTCCTACAACTTGTTCTTTTTGTATACATATATTTCATGTATTGTGGTTTTATTTACAATTTCTCATGCACGTATCTATCATACGGCTTCAAAGTGTTACTCATTTTGTTTTTAAATTGAATCAATAAACCGTTAAGATGATGGACATTGTGCTTTTTGTGGTAGTTTTACCTAACTTTTGGAGAAATTTTGTGATTTGAAGCTCTGTATTTTGATAACTATGAGGTTTAGCAAAACATGTTATTAAAGTAAACTGTAGTAAATTTTATGCTATACAAAAAAAAAAGGTAAGAGTTTTTTGGTAGGACACAAGTGACACAAAAGTGATTTTTACTGATGCGTGCACAGGCCCGTCAAATTAGAAAACTTGGATTTTTAATATAAGCCCTTATTAAAAATCCAAGTATATACATTATACAACATATCCAAAATCCAAAACTTCATGACCTCTTGTCAGGTAAAATGTATTTGGCCACTGGGCCAATATCACGAGGCGCACAAAAATCAGACAAGCTAACGCCTGGTTCTGTCTTTTTTATGCCTCTGAGACATGGAGCATGGGGCAGACAGTCATTTAACTAGAGTGCAACGTTGATATACGTTTATATTTACATATTTTATTAATCTCTTAATAACATATAACATATATCAGTAACAAATTGTTGGCACGACTGATTGATTTTCAGAGGAATTTTTCTTTTTTCATCCTTTTAGTTCAAACGCTGAGTGTTCACAATATAAGATAAATTCCCTTAAAAATCAATCAATCGTGTCAACACTTTGTTTCTGATATATGTTATGTGTTATTGAGAGATTAATAAAATATGTAAAAATAAAAGTGTATTTATTAACTGCGCTCATAGTTAAAACATGACGCCGATTTCTTTTTATTTTTCGTTATTCGTGTCATATTTTAACTATGAGCGCAATGTTGATACACTTTTATATTAATAACACATATTATCAGTAACAAAGTGTTGGCACGTTCAGGGGAATTTTTTTATGAGGTAGACACTCATCCATTTTTTAAATCAATTTCTGATTAAAAAAACTCATTTTATAATATAATGTAGACTATCAGCGGTATACGATGAATTTTGATTCTACTTGAAGTGGGTCAAGACATTGATTGATCGATTTATACATAAAATCTTGATGACCGCAACATTTTCAATAAAGGAGACGTAAATGCATATTGAACATTCAGTTTGTTTTGCCCAATTAAATATATGTTTGTATTGCTGTTCCAATTCGTTAATTGCTGTATACAAAATCTTTACTAATTTTCTTAAATGTCTTTATCATTATATTTGATAAATCAGTAAATCAGCATGGTAGAATAATGGTAAATCACCAAACATGCCTATATTAATTCAATTATATGATTAATGCAGTTGGATTTTCACACATTTCTGTTGTATGAAATATATACTGGTGCGTCATTTAACTTGAGACACCCATATATCTCGAAAAAAATGTATTTTCGAACAAAATGTTTCAAGTAAAAGTTGTTTATTGGCGAGAGGTATTACTATTGACCTTGATAAGATTCTTAAAGTGATTGCGAGGTCAATTTTGATTTTCAAATCAAAACTAATATTTCTACTTAAGGCATTTTAATATACTTAATATAAGGAATAACTGTTACCTGAACTATTTTTTTTATCCGACTTTAATTTCATAAAATATTAATTGAAACAAATTTCGCTTATTAACCTGAAATACATCAAGTTAAGTTAATTAAACAAAGCTGGCCCAGTAATGACCTTGAAAACGTGATCAAGGTTAAAAAATATCACCATTTTCTTTCTCTTTCGGCAGTAAGCAACTTTTATCTGAAACATTTTGTTATAAAATTCATCGCTTTCGAGAATTTGGCTGCCTCAAGTTAAATGGGGCACCCGGCACAACTCACATTTCAAAATACAGTGTAAAAAGCATTTATGTAATAAATTACGCAACTTGTAAAAGAATAATAATATTTTGCTAAGACTTTAGGATAGGTAAAATGATGGTCATGTATGTTGTAACCATATTGCAAAAGCTACTAGAGTTCTAGAGTGTTAGTAGTTTGAGAGTGAGAAGTTCTGTCTCTTTCGACAAGTTGTATTATGCATAGAGTTAATACAATTATATAAAAAAAATTTTTAAGAAAAAGCTTTTATTTCCCAAGTAATTTTTCGCGCTGAATCCGATCCTGGCTTCAAGATTGGCCCATCATGTCAGAATTTTGAAATATTTGAGGTTAAGTACTAAAAAATTGCTTTTTTGGCAACTTTTGTATAGGATTCAAAATTTTTTTAATAAATACGTCATTTAGTATCATCCTTCATTTTCAAAATAAGCTTTTAAATGGTCATCTATGATGCTTCCTCGCAAAGTTGTAGCCATTTTAAGGTGACATGAATTTGAAACCATGATCCCCTAAAACCCAACAATCTTAACCAAACGACTCTAAACGAATAAAGATTTAACACAACAGAAGGGAAAATCCAACAATCTTAAACAAATGAATCTAAACGAATCAAGATTTAACACAACAAAATGGAAAACATACCGAGCTTTTAACCAAACGACTCTAAACGAATCAAATTTAACACAACAAAAGGGAAAACGCAACAATTTTAACCAGTGAGTCAAAGGACAAATTGTCGTATTTTCGATTACAAAATATTGGGGCAACAACCAACGCATCCCCAAATTGTACTGGGACCAAACTTTTAGGAGGGTGAAAACGATCCTTATACAATATCAAACTACCTAATAAATAAATACCTATTATTTCTGCTTACATCATTGTTAAAAAATATTATTTTGGGTATTCAGCAGATAACTTTCAAAGAAAACATTCGTTTCTTTCATATACCATTGGTGCAAGTCTGACCAAAAAAGGAAGATCGACAAGACTCCCCCCTACGGTGACTTGTCGGCTTCTTTCATACACCTACCATATCTAATATTCAGCATGAAAAACAATAAAACAACCACTCTTTCTATATATTGATGATTCAAGTCTGATCATGCTAATATATATAATATTAAGCATCTCTAGCCCTACCTAGAGGATACTATATCACAATCAAACGTTTATTACATTTTAAAGACAAGAAAATACTAAAAAAGCACAAAGAAAATAGTTATAAAATTTCGCTCACCGCATGCATGTCCAATAATTGAAGTATATCATATTATCGATGGATTAATTCCTTTAAACATTGTACAATCTTTTTCGTTCTCTTTAGAACTCGTCAGAAGGACATAAATCCAATTCGAAATAAAAGTTACTATTAGAAAATAAAAATGAAATATTTTATTTCGAATTGGATTTATGTCCTTCTGACGAGTTCTAAAGAGAACGAAAAAGATTGTACAATGTTTAATGGAATTAATCCATCGATAATATGATATACTTCAATTATTGGACATGCATGCGGTGAGCGAAATTTTATAACTATTTTCTTTGTGCTTTTTTAGTATTTTCTTGTCTTTAAAATGTAATAAACGTTTGATTGTGATATAGTATCCTCTAGGTAGGGCTAGAGATGCTTAATATTATATATATTAGCATGATCAGACTTGAATCATCAATATATAGAAAGAGTGGTTGTTTTATTGTTTTTCATGCTGAATATTAGATATGGTAGGTGTATGAAAGAAGCCGACAAGTCACCGTAGGGGGGAGTCTTGTCGATCTTCCTTTTTTGGTCAGACTTGCACCAATGGTATATGAAAGAAACGAATGTTTTCTTTGAAAGTTATCTGCTGAATACCCAAAATAATATTTTTATCAAACTACCTAGATTTCAACCCAAAGGGAACCGAAGAAAATTTATCCAGAACTCTTAAACGCCAAGATTCTAACATCAGAACACTAAGCCCTAAACATGAAAAAACCCATAACAGAAAATCATAAACCATACTTCCAAAGTTCAAAACTCTAAAATCTGAACCCGGAATCTTATGAATTTTTATGTGAAATCTCTTTTTCTTATTTTCCAAGGACCTTGTATCAAAACGCCTTTTATGATGAGCATTAGGATTATCAAGTTGAAGAGACCAACAAGTCAGCTAGCATCGAAGAAGACTATTTTCCTTCTGTTGTGTTAAAGGGTTTAGCCGGATAAGCATGACGAGTCGGCCCCCAAATGGCAACCAATGTCGAAACTCATATTTTAATATCGACTTGATGTATGAACGCGATTTATATGTGTATTGCCGCCGTACTCCGCTTTGGCCTTGAGATATGAAAAAAATGAGCGCATGCATGATTATCGTTCAAAGGGACATATCTCGAAAACTAATCGAGCTAGAGAGGTAAAACCAACGGGAAGTTTTAGGTAACCTTAAAGAGTATATTTTATATATTTTTTGAATTTTTAGAATAATTACGCACATCATTAAAAAAATATAAAAAATATAAATAATTAATATTTCCGTGTTCTCTGTGACTTACAATCACTGAAATAATATATGTTGTAATACTTTATATGCACTATTACTCACAAAAGTTGCGTTAGAAAAAAGTTGGTGCAACACTTCGAAAAAAATGTGTAATTATTCTAAAGATTCAAAAAAAATACAAAATATACTCTTTAAGGTTACCTGAAACCTCCCTTTAGATTTACCTCCCTAGCTCAATTAGTTTTCGAGATATGTCTCTTTCAACGATAGTCATTTTTTTTTCCATATCTCAAGGTCAAAGCGGAGTACGGCGGCAAAACACATATAAATCGCGTTCATACATCAAGTCAATATTAAAACATAAGTTTCGATGTAGGTTGCCATTTGGGGGACGACTCTTCATGCTTATCCGGCTAAACCCTTTGATTCTTTATTCTTTTAGAATCATGTGGTTAAGATTGTTGCGCTTTCCCTTCTGTTGTATTAAATCTTGATTCGTTTAGAGTCGTTTGGTTAAGAGCTCGGTATGTTTGAAGTCGCTTGGTTAAGATTGTTGAGTTGAAGGGGATCATGGTTTCAAATTCATGTCACCTAAAAATGGCTATAACTTTGCGAGGAAACATCGTAGATGACCATTCGAAATCTTATTTTAAAGAGGAAGGATGGTACTATATGAAAATTTTTTGAATCCTATAATATTCAAAAGTAGACAAAAAAATAACAGTTTTTAAGTACTTAACCTCAAATACTTCAAAATCCTGACATGGTGGGCCAATTATAAGGTCAGATACTCCCATCTGCCCAACAACAAAACCTCGCAGACCTGTGTTATTGTTACTATTGTTCTTAATAATAATAACCATTTGACCAATGGATTAATATTATTCTATGCGTATAATTTTAGTTGGATAAAGCAACACTATCCGTTTTATCAACTCTTATTGATCGTACCATGCGTTACAATGTATTATTACTGTATTATCATGTATAATAATACGTACATTTATATGTCTATATTTACACTAAGATAACTTAATACACAGATTAATGCTTGATGATATTCCTTGAAATAACATCCTATTAAAATTACACTTTAGTTCCTTAACATAAAAACAGAATTGTTTGATGTTTTAACAACAGCAACGTGCCCAGTAATATCGTCTACATTATTGTGGAAATGGTCAAAGTTTTATAAATTGAATATTGTTCGTTCCACTATATTGACTTCGTGACCTTAAACTCGACGCAAATTATCCCATCTAGAAAACTTCAGCCACGAGATTCAACAATAACTATATTATGAATATAAAGCCTTATTTTTTATTATCCCTCTGTTGATATTGATTCAAGCAGTAGTTTTGGCAGAGACGCCAAAGTGGTTATAAGTTGTACAAAATGGAGTATTCTTTACAAGAACTAAATATACTCAAACAGGAAAATTTACATATTTTGTAGAGAATTTCAGTTATTAGAAGTTTCTGTACATCCTAACACTATTTTTGAAAATATTTTTGATTACTGCACAATTACACTAACAAAATGACAACATTTTGTTAGAATAATTAAAACTCACATCATTTCGGTCATGACTACTTTGTTTTTTATGATACAGAAAGAAATAAAGAATAAATTTAAAGTTTGATTAATTAACTTTAATGCTGGTCCCTAGAATTTTCGACGCAAGTGTCATAGTTTCTAAGATATTCGACATTTAAACTAAATACTTAATAATAATAATAATGAGTTTATTTCCATAGACTATTACAGTATTGGAATTGTCAAATACAAAACTTATAAACATTCAGACGCCGCGCCGGCTATAAACATAAATATCTCCGAAACAAATAATCCTATGTAAATGAATAGCAAAACAAAGTTCACTTTCAGTTTGTAAGCTTTATTTTTGTTCTCCACCGGTTTTTCGACAAAACTAATATTTATTGAGATATTTGCAAAGAAAAAAGAATTTTACGTTTTTCAAAAATTCCTTTAAAATACATTTTTTTTCTAAATCAAATGCTGTAAACGGACAAATAAATTTGAGCGTCTAGAACATGTTAACTAAAACGAGCATTTGTGAATTATATTTTTTTTATTGACTGACTGCTTGCAGTAATAACCAAGAGCCTAGGTATACTTTGGTAGAGAAAGTGATGTACCCTAATTTTATTTTGTGGAATGGATAGACGTATATATAGCAGCTAATTTTCACTCGGGTGATAGAGAGCCATCTGGTACGTTTTTTTATACTACGCATATTAAAGATGGCGGCTTTTGCTTTGTAAATCAACATAAATTTCTCAGTATTTTTCCATAAAATATGTATCTAAATCGACCAATACAACTTTTCTGAATTTAGGAGTGTTATCAGACTTACATATATCGCATGTAAGTTGAATAAACTGGTATTATTAAATATTTTATTCTCATTTTTTTTAAACGGCTTATTTAAATTAACGTCCTGGTGGAGTTTAGCTATTGCTATTATACTCAACCAGGACACAGACAGTAACACAACAACCTCTCCTTACGACATTGCCATGTGTCGCAACGGAGAGTCGAACTCACGAGGGAAGGAAAGCAGCTAGCCGTGTTGTCTCCCACACAACCGTGGTCTTGTCCACTACTACCGTTTCGATAATACGTGAAAAAGTCACTAAACATCCATACCCTGCCAGGATTCGAAGGACCCTAACAACGTAAGCATTGCGCCACTGAGTTATTTATAAACGCTATTTTTAATACAGTTCTATTTATTCATTTTCTCTCCTTTTACAACATAAAAAACCTTAACATTATGGAACCTATAAGGCTCACCCGCGAATCAAAATAAAGAACTAGAATAAGTGTTATATGCAACAAAAGTGATAGTGGCGTAGCAAGTGAATGGAAGGAAAAAAGATTAAAGTTGCTGTCCGTCTGAAGTTATTTAGTAATGATGGTACATGTGACAAATCAGTGTGACAAACATTATTGTCATAAAAAATTATTAGAAAAATTTGAAGAAAAAACAACTGTGAATGACGATGCCAGAGTAAAGACTACTATAAAAGCAAAGAACCAACGAACGAACGTCAGAAAGAGAACGGGTGCATCATTTGAGTTCAAATAATGAAGGATCAACCGTTGCCTAAGGAATCACTATTTCTACATCCAGATTTCCTGTCCAAGTCAATTGATCTATATTTGCACTCTATTGCATAATTGTTCACACCACTTTAATAACATTATATTTGAAATCGTCTACTCCAAAAATTCGTAAAACGAAATGCCACATAGATAATGGGGATGGCTAATGCCAAAATAAATTTTGAGGCCTTTGGTTCTTGTATGCACACTAACTCACAATTAAATTTTTTACCCCCTTTAATAATAGAGTGGAGGTGGTAATGGGGGAGGACGTGGGAGCATGAAGCATATGCAGACGATCTGGCTATCATGATAAGAGGCCGATTTGAAGTGACTAATGCAGGGCTCATGCAAAGGGCTCTTGGCATATAATAGTTCAGTTATGGTGTAACAGACACGGGCTCTCGGTCAACCCTGGCAAAACAGAGCTAATGCTGTTCACAATAAGGAAAAAAATAAGCGATTTTCAGCTTCCCTCTCTTATGATCACGCGTATGTGTCTTTCGCGTACAGTGAGGTGCCCGGGAGTAACCCTAGACTTCAAACTGTCATGGAAGGACCACGTGGAAGCTCAAGCGGGGAAAGCCTACGCATCCCTATGGATGTGCAGGCGTATCTTGGGTTTTAAATGGGGAACAAAGTCAAAGACGTCTTTTTGGATGTACACCCTCATACATATGCGGCACTTGTGTGGTGGCGCTCCACATTTAAGGCTCGCTTATGTCAAGTTCACTAGCTTGCTTAGGAACAACAGGAGCAATCAGGACCACCCCAACAACGGCTGCAATGGAGACCATCCTTGGACTCACTTCCTTGTATAATGGAACTGGAAGCTAGGAAAACAGCATATAGACTGGTTTAAAGATGGAATGCGACTGGACAAGGGCTGGGGCACACAAAGGCCTCAGCTCTGCCTATAAGGTACCAGGTCTTTGCTCAGTCAGAGGACGACCGGTATCTTCCCGTCTATAAGTTCACTATTTCTTATACAGTCGTGTTCCCTAGTCGAGACGACTGAGAACTCGATAAAATGAATCTTCTTAGTCCCGGAGGTCTAGAATGGTATACAGACGGATCGATGACTCAAGAGGGAATATTTGCTGGTGTACACGGATGCAAACCAAGGGCTCGTATATTAGCGCCACTTGGTAAGTATCCTACGGTATTTTACGCTGAGATGTATGCCACTTTACTGTGTGCCAGTGAAAACCTCAAAAGTGATTTCGTCAATAAGCATATTTATATATGTAGCACACTCAGACATCTTTGAGGGCTCTTGCACCAAACAAGGTGACCTCCAAGCTAGTGGTGAACTGTCGAAACATTCTGACTGAGCTGTGTGAACACAACTCAGTTAAACTGGATGCAGCGACGTCAAGGGCAACGAAGAAGCAGACCGTTTGGCCAGTGAAGAAGCAAAAACTGCTTTCCATGGCCCAAAGCCAGCCTTGGGTCTGCCAAGAAGTCTCATTCAATCAGAGCCACAAGACTGGGCTTTGGCACAGTTTAACAACTATTGGGCTCAATTCCTCGAAATGAGGCAGTCGAGACTCCATATAAAGGGCCCCCCACTGACTCCACTATGAAGTGGCTGATTGGGCTCGATAGAGAATGATTGAGATTAATGGTAGGCCTCATAACAGAACACTGTCCTCTAAATACACAACTGCACACAATGCGGTTGAAAGATGACTCTACTTGTAGGATATGTGGAGTGAAGGATGAAACCATCACTCATATTCTATGCCATTGTGCACCAATAGGAGCGTCAAGGTATAGGTATTTCTACAGCCGGAGAAACTACGGGATCTACCCTGGAAAGGACTGCTCTTCGTCGTGGAGAGCACTTTTCCAGAGAATCCTAAATGTCGCGAATGTACAATGGGCCGATAGGCCTGAGTACTGCGGATCTTCAGATCTGCAAGCGTTTCTAATAATACAGACAGATAGTCAAACATATTTTGCTTGCTCGAACTTAATATCTCGATGTTTAATAACATTCTAAGCCTATTTGATTAAAAAAATTCGATTTTTTTTAGCATTACTATACTTCCACTACGTGGATGTGGACGTAAAATAAAATATAGAAATATTGGATTATGTAATTAATATTACAAGTCCATTAAATTCAGAAGCATCTATTTACATCAATTAAAATTTGGTTTACGTAAACCCATTTGGTAGTTATATAGGGTGATTTACCATGACATGCGGAAAATAAAATGACGTACAGTCTTCTATGTGGGAAAGTCCCAGCAAAATTTTAGAGTGATCCAGCTAATTTAGTAATTTTTGTTGCATTAAAACCTGCAAAGATACGCTACTGTTACTTGTCTGTGATCAGTAATAAGGCGATGAACTTGTGAAAGAATATATCGAAGAAGCTTACATTTCCTCAATTGGCATAAAAAGTTAAGCTAGCGGGTGCGTTCAAAGTGCCGCGTTTTTTGCTCTCGGTCGAACAATCAGGACACCGGCAGATACAAGGCACCACCGAAGTTTGATGTTATTGACGGGTTTAAGTAAATATCTCTTATATCTACTTGTTGTAGAGTTCACTAGCATAGGGTCAATGTCTTTTCGACTTATTTCGCTATTTTTGTAGTGTGATTTGATTAAAGCAAAAAAGTCACTTCTACTCTCTCCAATTTTTCTGTCAACAGTGTTATCCCCAAGTCTGATAAAGAGCTAGGGGAAGTGATATAGTTGTACCGCGTTACGTAAGATTTGTTAAATTCATTGTCGGCGCAGTTCATTTCATTTTTTTAACTCCTTTCGGTGGGGACAACCTACTGAAAAATTTTCCGCGTGTCATGGTAAATCACCCTGGATAGATGTAATCCTAGTAAGGAACGACTAGCCACCATAGTTTCTGACGTCATTATAAGAAAACGTACCACATAATGGTTTATCACCCGATTGAAAATTAGTTGGTATAACTCCCTCTAACCGTCCTACAAAAAAAATTAAGTACATCAACTTCTCTAGAGAAGTGTACCCAGGCTCAGGACTATAACAAGATGGAGACTTGTTTATTAGGAAAATGCGAAAAAGCATATTCATTCTGTCATATCTTTCTTGTTCTTTATGTAATATAAACGTGCAACAAATCATTTGAAAGCTTAATTAATATTCTTCTATTTTGGTCCCTTGGTGTAAGTGTCTGATATTTAACATTTGAAGTAAATACTTCATCTTAGAGACGTTCAGGCGCCCTTATACTTCCAGATCTCCAAGACAATTAATTCTACAGAAATTAAGAAAAAAAGAAAACGAAAATCATCCTCAATAACTTTCTTATCTGTCTCTGGCATTTTTTCACCGAATGTAATACTTTTCGAGTTTGCCGAACGCCGCTTTGAAATGCATTTTCTTTTTATGCTACAATCGCAATTTTCAAGTCGTTACAACTTAAAAATTATCAATTTATACACTAGTGGCAGCTAAAAATTTTGGGTCGATCCCTATTAAGATAGAGTGAAATATACATATCAAAATAATGTACATGAAAGAAAAGGATAGATTAACATTGGTGCTAGAGGCACTCTTTGTTAAGAGTTCCGCTCTCTATCCCCTCTTATTGTCCCTGCTATGGCTTGAGACGTTTATAATGAAAACAGAAGTTTCCGAAAAATTGATTCGTACATTTCAAGATAAGGTGGGATGTACTACTCTTGTCAAGAATGATGTTAGTTTTATACATTTAGCATACTATATTATTGTTGCACATTTTTAGCCAGGAAAATTCTTTAAATAAATTCAGATCGCAGTCATTTTAGGTAGGGATGTCTAAGCGAATCCACTGCAGTGATGGGATAAAGTGGGGTAAATAAGAAAATGAGAAATTCGATGAAATCCGACTATTGATTAATACGGCGTTATTTGTAATTGGTTTCTTGCCAAAATAACTTAATGCAACTTCATGATTTGTTGCATGAGATTTGTACTGCGTATTTTAACATGGCGTAAAATAATTGTCCTCCAATGTCAAATATCTGCATGCTTTTCCGGCAACAGGTCAGAAGCCTCTCCTACAGTCTACGAGTGTGCGCCTCCCGCTCGGCTGTCTAAATTCAACAGGCAGGTTAATATGGGTGTGCCGTTTTTTTTTATCCATAGTTCATCCATATCATCAAAACATATTATTTGTCTAATTATGAAGAAACTACCAATGAGTTGACGCAAATGTATCACAAAGAAAATTCAGTATAAGAGCAAGAATTATTTAGACGACTAAAAGCAGCTAAAGAGAAAAGTGGCAACAGCGTAGGTTCAGTCTGTTTCTTTTCAGCATATTATTTGTCCACTTCTCTTCTCTTCTACCTTACATTGGCATCGACTCAATATTTTACAATGCCACCACTGTTGCATCGAACCTTTTCTTCTCAAAATTTGATTCTCTTTCAGCTTCAATATTCTGTTTTTTTTTTGGGGGGAGGTCCAGGAAAGGGGAAAGGGGAAAATTTCGCTTTGTGAAATATATTATGCTACAAGTTAAAATGAACACTTATTTGTTTACATTACTTACAGCAAACTAGTCGCCCTGCAACGTATGCAAGCCTGAACTTAGTAGCTTACCTGAAAACAAAAAAAATATATTAGATAAGAATAACTAAGAAATTGTCTGTTTATATACTGACAAAAAATGTATCAATTGTAATATTTCAGAAAATATAAGTATATCCAGCTTAACAATTCCATTTGGCCAGTAAATGAAATATTTTTCAACTTAATATGCAATTGCAAGGAACTCATAAGTGACATATTCAAAACTAATTTAGATTTATTAATCAAAAAAAGTGTCTGCACACGAATTACGTTACATTCTCATGTAAAATATTATTTGCACCGGTTTATAAAAATTAATTTATGGCTTTTAATTATACTGCGGTAGACCTTTGGATTATAAATCGGGTGTAATGGGTATGGTTATATATAATTATATCGTTAAATTTCGACGCAAGCGAAGGAGGTAATCACTCATGAAATCGGCCATACGCACCTTACAGTGTAATAAAATAAATTAATTACTGTAGGATTTTTTTATTGGGGTGTAATGTCATGTAATAAAAAGAGAAGTAGTGAAGTATCAACGATGAAACAGTTTTGGAGAATATCAAAACCTTGAACAATAAGCTTGACATGCGTGCCCAGACGACAAAAGTCATTTTATAGTGAAACCCACCAAAAGTTGCAAACTGAATAATTTTTTTTTAATGAGTTCATGAAAGTGTATAGAATAATAGCCTGAAAAGTTTACATTCCGCTCGGATGCAGAACATAAAAAAAAGCGAAAAAAAAATTTTTTATCAATTTTTTCAAAATTTTTAAATTAAGTCAGGCTAGAAAAAAACAAAAAATACAGGTGGGTAGACCACGTGCTTCTGAACAAAAAATATCCTAATAAAATTTATCACTAAAGCCACGGTTTTCCCTTAAAAAAATAGTGAAATAACTTTGTCACTCTGCTCGACCAAGCGCACGGTTAAATGCATACTACGGAACCTCTAAAAATTCTTAGCAGTTCTAACAAGTAAAATAAAGCTTTTTTCTCTTTCTGATTACACATTTTTAACATTTTTCTTAGTGAAGAGGATAAATAGTGAGTCTGGAGGGAAAATATATAATTATGAAAGCTTACACAGACACAGCATATATAGCCGCTGAATCGCTCGCATGAATTTTTACGTGCCTTTGCTGTATTGTATTTATTACAGATACCCCATCCACATTTCAGCCATATCCATTGAATTCCTTATACATTTGTTAATGTACTGGAAAAGTTCCAGAATTTATATTCAAAACAATCAAAGATATTTTCATAGTTATAAGGAAAAGACCGTGACAATCGCAATTTCTTATCATGATATGATTAATCATATTTTCGAAAGGAATGTATAAAAGTAAACGAATTTGTGTTTGAACATTCGAAAAGTATACATTTTTCCGAAATAGTGATATTTTATTTTTTCCAATGGGTCAATCTCTCGGCATGTTACAGCCTCCAATATATATATTTATCAAGAAAATCATCAAGCAATTAAATTAAAATGATCTGAGATGTACTTTTTTTGAATCCACGTTACTACAACTTAATAAACCATAATAATCATGAAGTGTACATACTTTTTAACAGTTGTCAATGAAGAAAGAATTTTTTTTTGAAGAGATTTTATTTTTTTTTATATTTTTTATTGCGACGATTGAGTTCGGGCGTAATAATATATAATAATAATAATAATAATAATAAATCGCCTTTATTGATATTTAAGTCCTGGCGGAGTTTAGCATAGCTATTCCACCACTCAACCAGGACATTTTAAAGTAATATAAAATATAATATAAACTATTAACTAAACACGATACAATATAGTAAACAATTTACAAGAAAAAAATAATTTCGCAATAAACAATAATCTACTACATACCTTCCTGCTTACGCATTGACATTTATATGTGATAGTTTTTCTTTATTTATTTTTATACATACGTCCACGTCTACATACAAACATACATACACACACATATACTTCCATATACATACAAAAAACTGAAAATATATTAAGAATATTTAAGGTCATTGTTCATTTAATAATTTAGTTTTAAGGACAAATTTAAATGATTGAGAAGATAATCGTTTTGTAGCATCAGATATTGCATTATAGGTAATGGGTGAATTATAAGAGAAGGATCTCTGGAAAAGTGCGGTCATATGTTGCGGAATTGTTAAATGTTCTAGTGATCTAAGGTTTCTGGTATGAATTTGCCATCTAGGTATTAGCTTATTAAATAAATAGCTTGGACTCTGAGTGGTTAATAATTTATGTGTATAGACGGCAAGGTGTAATGTCATACGATTTGTCATGTTTAACCAACCTATTTCTTTTACATGAAGGGAGACATGGTCTCTCCTTCTTAGTCCTAATATGAACCTGATGCAGGAGTTCTGTACCTTTTGTACTCTAGAGCGAGTATATTGATCAATACATGGGCCATAAACAATGTCGCAATAATTATACAAAGATAAAATGAGTGTGTCACATAACATTGTTTTGATCTTCTTATTTAAGCTATGTCGGTTTGCATATAAACTTTTTAATATACAGTAAGATCTTTTTACTAAATTATTTATATGCTTGACAAAGCGCAGTTTATGATCTATAATCAAACCTAGACATTTTATATTATCTTTGTGTTGTAAAATTTGCCCTTCCACCACCAATAAGACATCGTTTATGGCCCTTTCTCGATCTCTGTCATTACCAAAAAAAATTACTGCTGATTTAGAAGGATTAATATTCAAAGAATGATTTTTAGAAACCTCCACGATGTCCTCTATTTCCTTATTTAATAGTGGAACTATTTCAATTAAATTTTCCACGGGTGTGATATGATATAGCTCTGCATCGTCAGCATAGTATTGAGACGAGAACAATTTTAAAGATTTTTGGAAGTCCGATATGTAAATTGTAAACAAAAGTGGAGCCAGAATTGATCCTTGTGGGGCACCATATAAAATTTCTTTATTTCCAGATTCCACACCGTTTACAACAACAATCTGACTTCTCTTGGTTAGAAAAGATTGAACGAAAGCAGAAGTTGTATCATCAAAACCGAAGTATTTAAGTTTTAAATATAGCAGTTCATGGTTCAAAGTATCAAAAGCTTTTCTATAATCTAAAGATAATAATACAGTTACACACTTTTGATCCCATCCACTGAGAATATCATCTGTAAGTTTTAATAACGTACTAGTTGTAGAGTGATGTTTTCTAAATCCTGACTGATTGTCAGGGATAATTTCATTAATGAATACGTAATCTGATATCTGCTCATGGACAGCTTTTTCTAAAACTTTAGATAAGGCCGGAAGAATATTAATCGGCCTTAGATCGTTATAACTCTCGGGTTTATTCACCTTTGAGAGTGGAAAAATAACAGCTCTTCTCCACATTTCTGGGTAGTAACCCTCCATTATGCATTTGTTAATAGTAAAAGTTAATATTGGAGTAAGGTGAGGAATGCACAATTTTAGCATTTTTATTGATATGCCATCTGACCCTGTGGCTTTACTTTTGATTTTGTTAATAAGTTCCTCAACATATTCTTCCGAAATTTCTTTTAATTGCAATTTAATGTTGGGGTTAAAGCTGTTATTCTTATAATAATCCATAGTGTCTTGAGGTGGAGGAGTAACTAATTGATTGATTGAATTGATGAAATGTTCATTTATTTTGTTTGGATCACTAAGATGATCTGGAATATTATTATTCTTCTTACTGATTATATCAAGCAACTTTAAATTTTTCCACAACTCTTTGGAATCATGCTGACTATAAATATAATCGAGATAACCTTTCTTTTCATTTTTAATAGCAGTTGTTACCATATTTCGTATATTTTTATAAGTCTCCCAGTCCGCGTTTCTTCCATTTTTCTTAAACTTTAATAATGCCTTTTCTCTCGTCTTAATCATAACTTTTATAGTGTCTGTCAACCAGGGAGCTTTAGGCTTGTTTATCCTTACCGTTCTCATCGGTGCATGCGTATCGAAGCATTCAATGATGTACTCGTTTATTTTATTAATTATAAGTTCAGTATTATTTAAGTTGTAGAGATTTGGCCACGGTTGTCTATATAAATCTATTAGAAAATCATTATAAGAAAAGTTTCTGAAATCTCGAGATGTATGAAAAAACTGTTTATTTCTTTTAGACTCACAATGAATCTCACAGTACACCAAATTATGATCTGAGATGTTATGAGTGTCTATTGTTTCTGTGTTTAATATCAAATCTTTGTTGCTTACCGCTATTATGTCAATAAGAGTGCTCGAAAAATTATTCACTCTTGTAGGTTCGTTATTTATTACTGTGAGACCATGAGAGTCCAACAGAGATGTCAATTTGATAGTACCAGAGCTGACTAAATTAAAAAGATTTATATTTAGGTCACCCAAAATAAAAATTTCATCCACCATTGGGTTCACAATTGCTAGTGCGTTTTCTAGTTCATTTATACTATTATTAACTAGTGAATGAGGAGGCTTATACAATGCCGCCAAACCAACACGTAATTTTTTTATTTTAAAACTAATCCAAAGCTGTTCCAGTTCTGTTATATTATTACCATCTATATTTATTTTACTAACCTTTATAAGATCCCTATAATAAATAGCCACTCCGCCGCCTCTGCCCAAGCGATCCTCTCTTACCAATCCATAACCTGTAATTGCTACTTGCTCGTCTAAAACATTAGCCGTTAGCCATGATTCGATGATCACTACTATGTCAAATTTAAATTTGTGAACGATATCTTTTAACTCTTGGAAGCCAGTGAACAATGACCTAACATTGAAAGTTGCGATTTTAAAATTCATTGGCAGTATAAGTAAATTATAAAATATAAATAATACAAAAAGAGAAATGTTAAGCTACAAAAAAGAGATATAATTAAAAGGAACAACTATACTTATTTCCTTAAATAAATATCCAAATAAAAAAGATGAATAAGTAGGTACCTAAACAAACATATAGTATTAAACTCCTATATACGGCGCAATATATAGAATATAATAAGATTAATAAGTAAACATGTATTCAAATTATTATATACGTAGTTTATTGTATAGTGATATATAAAAATACAAGTATTGAGAATTAAAATTATATATTAATTTACATTCATAGGGACCGGTACACAAAACAAATTAAAACATTTTATACATTTCTACTCCCTTTGCATATATATAAGCACATTTTTCCCATCCATCCTTTGCTTGTATTGTTTGAAACAAAAAAGCATCAGAAAGCTACAATTTCCATCTTTTAAATGAACCAACACCCATATGGATTGAACAAATTCTGATTTAGTGACATGTAATTCAGTACATCGGTGTCACAGTCATGCGTATTCAAGCGTGTGCACGCATGGATCTCGCTCCGAGTTATAACGTTACACTTGACTATTTTTTTCCGGGAAAACCGTGGCTTTAACGATAAATTTTGTTAGAACATTTTTTTTGTTCATAAATACGTGATCTATCCATCTGTATTTTTAATTTTTTTCTAGCTTGATTTAATTTCAAAATTTTGCAAATTATAATATTATTTTTATTATTAATTTTTTTCAGTTTGTTTTATTTTTTGTTATGTTAATAATATAAAGTTATATTATGCACCTTACAAAAATTGTCAGTTATTCCTCTAAATGATTTACCGATATATGAATTTCCATGTTTTCTTAATTTTGGACTCATTTGTCTGGAGAATGGTAACTCTTATCAAAATATTGTATAGAAACAAAATTGTAGAAAATTGTATGCATGTTGTTTTTTGTGGAAAAAGTTTTTGTCCATCTTGTTTAGTTTTTGTGTTAAATGACAAAAACAACATTGGCAACAGCTTCAAATACAGCCATTTTTTTTGGGGACATATCTAAAATTGTTCCTTAGGCACGTACAGCTAGTGTGGGCTCCCCGACTGTAAGGGTTATGTTATGTTATGTTAAACAGTCTTTATTAAGTTTTGTCAGGTTACATTATATATATATACATATTAACATTGCAGTCTATAATTATTATTATTATTATTTTCTTTAGCAATAAAGAAAAGAACAAATGTAAATGCATACACATAAAACCCTGTACGACAATATTACATTCGATGACACTAATTTGCCACGTAAACTCAGAAAGAGTTTGTCTGTGGCAAAATATACATACATTTTTAATATAGATATAAATTGTGTGTGTGCTACATCTAAAATTTATTTTATACGTAATTGTGTACTTTAAATTTACTGCAATATTTACTCAAATTATAGTTAATTACAAAATACAGAGTTTTTTCTTTTCAAATACTTAACAAAACAAAACTATAGAAAAAAGACTATATAGAAAAAAGAATAATCAGAATAATCAGAATCGCCAGAAAATTCTGCAAGGCATTAAATATTAATAAATAGTCTGTCTATTCTATTTCCGTTTTCCTTTACCCATATTTTTATTTTCCAAATAAATTTTTTGTACGTAAAATTACTGTAATTTTTTAGATTTTGTGGTGGTATATTATGAATTTTAGCAGAAAAATAGATAAAGTTCTTTTGTCCGTGTGCTGTCCGCATTCGTGGAATATTACAACTCTATATGTGGTTGCCCTTGTTCCGTAGCCAGGGTCTGGTAATAGTAATGGTCGCTTTTTAAATAAATTTTAATATAACAACATCCAATGGTTGCAAAATTCAAAAGTGCAAAGGAATCAGGAATTAGTTACCATTTATGCCGTTCTTTGCATCTGTTTATTACAATATAATGACACAAAAAGAGTTATATATGCCAAAATAACACTAAACACGAAAGAGTAGCCGCAAAATATTTGGTAAATAGGCATGTATCAATCTTGAAAAATGTAAATATAATAATAATCTGCTTTATTTCAGTGGATATTGTTAGCAAAAGTCAGCAAAACTACATATTATAATATTTATACAGGTTAGAAAATTCCTTATTACACAATTATAATTATAAAATTTTAATAAACCGACAAATAATATTAAATACAAAAGAGAAAAAGTGAACAAGTAACAACTTACTATTAATATACAGCAAAATTGAATGATAAAATGTGTTACACAAAGAAGTAGATCGGTAATTAGGAAATTCAGAAGTACTATAAAAACCATTATCTACTAAAAGTATGTATAATTTCTTCATAAAGTATTTAATATTCACTATATGCTGCAAATGTTCAAAGTTTAAAATCGGTAGCAAACGAACTATATTTACTCTTCAATTGAAAACGATCATACCAAGTTGAAAATGTGCAATTTTCCAATAATATTTATGTAGTTCCTTTTAAAGGAACGGAACAATGTGCACATCTTGTAAAATGGTATGAACTGATAATTTTAATCATTGAAATACTTATAAAAGTCATGAAATTTTATTAATATGCACACAAATTAGTTATTATCCGCATTTGGCTGATAATTATAATGTAAACTTCTATAATTTTAGGCTTCAATCATAAAACGAATAAATTTACAAGAGGTGTTAAGTGGGTTTAGAAGCTGAGATAATAGATTATTATCCTTACTCAATCAAGTCTCAACACATGTGGAACCGCAGGAGGGCATGTCATTGTGTTAATGATATGGATTTTATTAATTATGCAAAACTTAATGAGTTATTTAGTATTTTGCTCAATAATAATTTATTTATTTATCTCTCATCATTAGTGATTTATAATTGTGTCTTTCAAATTACATATTTTTTGCCAATGTTTTGTAACTAGGTTTAGTGGCCTTGATAATTTTAGTGCAAACAAAACTTATATTTGGTAGATATAAGGCAACTTCAGCAACCAAATTGAAATCTAGACCTCACAACATCTGTTATTGTTATGTTGTTTAAATTATCTAAAAACGAGTTGCAGTAATTAAGTCTTCTTTGGAAGTCATTTTCATATAGGTAATGGTGAATTTGGTACTTAAATGATTTAAATCCGTATTTCTTTAAAATTCTCCCGGTACATTGCATACATAATTCGCAGTTGGAAGTAGTGCGGTCATATTCGATATACACTAGAACGTTTATTTCAATTTATTCGCTTACTATGAAACGTTCATTACACAGGTCTACAAAAAAAAATTTCTGCTCCAAGGACTAAACCAATCATGACTTCAACATTTTTGTGTGCGAATTTTTTATTTAAAAAATTTTCTACCGCGTATATTTCGAGTAAACGTCAAAAATTTTCAAAAAACTGTATTTTGACGATAAAAACCGGGATTTACTCGAAATCTATGCGGTAGATAATTTTTTTAATTGAAAATTTGGATTCAGCACACAAAAATACCTAAGAACTGGTAGGTTTAGTCCTTGGAACAGAACATTTTTTTTGTAGACCTGTGATATGTCGTTGAAAAGGGAATTCTAATCTCTAACTATATAAAAAAATATACAAGGTTCCATTGAAAATTCTTGACTTAGACCAAGTTCCGGAAAGTGGTATTCAATTGATTCTTCATGGAAAATATGAGCCCCAATAAGCAATATATACAAACCGAATTTCAAGCTTCTATCTTAAAAATCAATTAAATGGCGCTTTGTAACGAATCCGTTGTCTCCCGGTATAAGATCCAAGACGACAACGGTAACAGGATTTGAAATGAATAGTAGTTCCATACGAGCATTATACTTGCTAGCACTGGGGCCGATAAAAATCGCAATTTGGTACGCTTTGGCAATGAAGATTTGCAGATGGCAATGTATTACGTTACGTGATGACAAGTGTGACAAATTATCCACATTATTAAGTAGAATATTTTAATCCTGTTCGATATTAATGAGTAACTCTTTCGAAATCATCATAAGGTCAACAATCTTAATACATTGATTACTATTAGAAGAGAGTCATTTTGAGAGCACACCCAATGGGCACACGTATGTTTAATAAACGTTTTTAAAACATCGCATTCGTTGATTAAACGTTTTACGTGGAAATTTTCAACGTTGAATTTAGTTGAAAGTTTCAACGTTTAAATAAGACGTTTAAAATACGTTGCCACTACATGCATTTTTAACCACTAGTAGAAGAAAATACTGGAATTAAACGTTTTAGTGAGTACGTTTTTTTCACAAATAATATGTAATGACCTATAAAACACTTTTATAATGTAAAGAGTTTTAACGACTCGCTAAAAGTAACGTTTGTAAAACGAAAAAGATCAACGTTTTTTATTAGATATTACGGCAATTCAAACATTTTATTTAGAGAAAAACTGTTGCTTCCAAATTACTAAATGCAGGGAAATTTTCAATTCACAGGTGAAATAGATGGTAGAAGATTACGTTTTTTAAACGTTTTTCTGCAAATCTATATCAAAGCATAAAGTTCGGTTGTAAAATTTTATATTTAAATAAAACCTAAAATATGTTACTCCTACACATATTCCCAACCAATAGCGAAAGGGGTCATTAAAATGAAACGTTTTGATAAGAATGTTTCTTTTACTGATATATTAATGTATAATACACGTTCATAATATGAGAAATTGTAACAACACATTAAATGTAACGTTTGTGAAACGAGAAAATTAAACGTTTTTCATTGCATTAAACCAATGTAACAATGAAAGTATTTTTCATTTAAAGAAAAAAAAAACGTTTGCATATAACGTTAAAATAACTGATGCTTTCAGCTTATTAAAATGCACTGACATTCTAAATCTACCGGTGAAATAAATGGTAGATGATAACGTTTTTTTAATGTTTTTCTACTCATCCATATTAAGCACAAAATTTGCTTGCTTACCACGTGATTTGTTACAGAATCTATTTGTAGATGGCGCCACATATAAACTACTGATAATAATTTGTCATGCTTTGTCTCATACTCTTATGAATTTATAGAAGGAGAAGGTATTTAACATAGATTGCATGTTCAAATTCTCTCATAGTAGAGTGCATTATTGTGACTTCCATGGGGGTTTCGTTGTCATAAGCTGAATTTGATATAAAATTAATGACGATATACTGATGTTTCAAAATCTGAAAGTCGTCAAAAAATGTCTTACTCAAAAGGTCATTATAATCAAAAAACGAGTTATAGCTTAGTGACTTAGATGTTTTGATATTTCCACTTTTGAGTAATAGCAAATCCTTTTACCCAGGAATAGAACTAGTCAAAATAAGTAGATTTTCGAAAAGACCCACCTCGAGAAATCATGCCTGCTCCCCCTGCCGTCCCTCAAAGGGGCAACCTGTATCTGCCTTTATATATATATATATTTTTTTTTTCTCAAATACGGTAGGAGCTAGAGGAATGATCTTGGCGCCATTCGATAGAGTATAAAATTTTGCATACGACCTTCCATTTGCTTTTTGCTATTTTCTTTTTTTTTAAGGTCCCACAGCAAAAAAAACATGAGGAGCCTTCCAACAACGACACATGTTTGGCTATACCTCTAAAACGGCCCAATAAATCAATATTCTACAAGATATAAAAAATAAAGACCATTATTTTTTTCTATCGATTGGTATATTATTTGTACATGTTATTTGTTTGTATAAAGTCGTCAGTGGCGTACAAAGAGAAAGCTGCACATGTTCATAATGAATTTACTTAAAACAATTTATTATTGTTGTTAAAAACTGCGAAAATATTGGTTGTAGGTACCTGTTCAAAATTATTACATTATTATTGTTTGTAACAATGGATCGTTTCTTCATTCTAAATATCAGAGGAACCTTTTCATAAGGATATTCAAAGGGAAGCTGTACCACGAGTCTCTTAGTTGCAGGATAAGTATAGTGTTAATAAGCAGAAAACCGATAAATCGCCACAAGAATTTTCATTTTGACTTCGTCCATAACTGAATCATAACTACAGATGATGACTTTTGAAGTCGAAGGAATTAATTTTCTTGAGAAATTAACGTCATTTTCCCAGGACACGTTATTTAAGTAAAATTGCATTCTTGAAAAAATCGTAGGAAATATTTCTCTTGATATTAACACAGAAAATTCTCAATAGTTTTTGACGGCCAATTCGAAAATAAATTTTACCTTTGTGATGTCAATTGTGAAAAGATAAAATTTATCTAATATAAGTTTTATTTATTTTGTTTTATTAAGTAGATATTTATCATGTAATGATGGGTAATTTTCTCTTATATATCGTAGTTTTACATGATGCTGAGGTTGATGCCGGCGCACCGTCACACACAAAAAACAAATTCCTAACTGATTACCCGATATATTATTTTATTTGTATTTTGGTACTCTGAATCCAAAGATGATAAAAAAACTCTAAGGCATCAAGATTTTTTTCCCACTCTCAATTTATTCCTCAAATATCCCATTATTTGAGGATAAAATTGACAGTAGAAAAAAATCTTGATAACTTAGAACTCTCTTATCATCACACTTAGACTCGATGCACCAAAATACATATGAAATAATATGTCTGGTGATCAGTTTAAAACGGGTTAAATCCCATTTATATTTATATTAAAAAAAAATAATTTTCTTTATTACATATTAAGAAAACGCTAACTAATCTGATACTACGTAGATTAAAGAAATACTTGACTTTTTTTAACTGGCTAGCTCCCAAGTTAAAACTTACAACTAACATAGTTTTGAAATAAAACTCAACACTAAAAATATAAAAAATATATTAAATAAAATAGAGCAAAGAGATATTCAGGGTGCAGGTAAATAAAATGTGCTGACGATAATAATATTCTACAAACAATTTATACGAAATGTAACTTACACAGAGAGATGGACATACGTAAAAACGGTAATAATATACGGCAATCTACAAAAATACGGCAATTATGCTTGGCAAGAAATGACAATACATCAAAACTACAGTAAATACTCTAAAAAAAATAGATAACTAGTTGATTAGTTGGCCAACGTCATATCACTCTAAGAAAAAATAAATAAAAGACTACTGCTAAGCAACATGTAATTTTAAATCAAAACAATCAATCTTTAAATTTAAGTAAAGGTAATAACAAATAAAAACGTACTCTTCGTCAACTTACTGAGCTTTTTATATAATTGTTATACATTTTATAGGATACTCTTCACAGTTTTCTTGTAAATAATATTAGTTTTTGGACATCCTCAATTTTGTGTTACCAACTTTGTTGTGAAAAAAAATATAGGAAAAAAATTTGAAAAAACAACATTCAACCTGTCTGGAATTTGAACATAAGATCTTTGGATTGCAAGGTAAAACTTTAGCCACTGGACCATCACACATTACTACAAAAATAGAATGTCTGTACTATATATCTTTCGAGAATCATATTTCAACGCATTAGATATATTATTATAAATTATATATATTAGTAAAATGTACAAACAAAAAAAGGATGTTATAGAGATAACATTTTGCAAGATTTCTATATAAGTACAAGCGGCAAAAATTAAGAAAACATATATTTTTTAATTAAATGATTAATAACTTTCTTATTTACCGATTGATTTTCTTTAAGAACAATAGCGTTCTTCATCTAGCTAACACTAATTTACTTTCCAAATTGCAATACAATCGGACTTTTTAAAAAAAAAACGTGACGGACAGACAGACGGACAGACGGACAGACAGACGGACAGACGGACAGACAGACGGACATTTTGAAAGTTGTTCAGAATTCGTTCACTAACACAATGATGAATTTTTTTCTCTACGAGCGATATTTACGGTTTTAGAATTGTGCCGATCAAATGCAATATAGCCTTCGTTTTTGCGAACTGTAAAATAAAATAAAATGATTTTATATGCATTGTGGCATATTACTTGAAGAGTATATTACAAAAATTTACAAATAAATAACATGCAGTGTTTGACAAAAAAGATAAAGCCTTCGCGAAAACAATTTGTTTGTCTGTTCAAACGGGATAGACAAGAAAGTTACTACAACATTCCACAACGCTGTGAAATTAACACAACACATGTTGAATGAAGCTGAAGTGTAGCATCCATAGCTACAATATCCAGAGGGAAGCAAGGAATATAACCCTTCAATACGGCCAATCGCTTACAAGCACAACGAAGAAATATATATATTTTTGCACTTACATAAACTGCTAAAAGCTGCCTGAGACACTACCTATACATTGATTACAGAAACAAACTATAGGTTGTTATCAGGTGAAACTCGACCAAATTGTGCATCTTTACCATTGCTAGGCAAACTAAACTCGGTCACTATTTTTAAACTGCAATTAAAGCAGCCATAACTACACTAACAAATTCTACTTGTAGTTCTGTACAACTTTACTAGACAAGCTCTCGTGCTAAACTTCTCAATACTAATTGGTAAAATTCACCATAATAATTAATTAGATAACACACAAGCTGAAGACTTCTAGGTCGAAGCCCACCGAAAAGTAAACCGAGAGCAATTTATAGGTACTAAAGAGCACAATTCATTATGCATAGTTGAAAGATTCGACTTTTACTTGGTGAAAATTCATGTCGACACTATAGTTTCACAAATAAAACACTTGTTTTCAATATATACCAGTGAGAATTTAAAAAACAAGTGTTTTATTTGTGAAACTATAGAATTCATTATGACATGTTTGTGCTCTTCTATTGGAGGAATTTCTAACGTTTAGACCTTCAAAGCGTTTGTTCACGGAATGTCTAAAGTACCTTGAATGCAGTAGCGGCATTAGAAATTTTTACTGGTAAAATTATAAAATAATGTAATTCAGCATATTTTAATAGAAATTTATTACTTTTTTTCCTTATGGGCTGCAGTGTCAGAAACCCCAAGGTACTAAAGCTTAAAGCTTATTGTACCCTATAGTCTCGTTATCCCATTAATCCCGTTCCTCTTCAAAAGAAGAGTGTACGGTCAATGGGAGCTCTGGCTATTTCTTCCGGGGTCACGGTTGGTCCCCCGAAGTATGAAAACCTCCCAGCCACCAAGGCTGGGCATTCACATAGTATGTGGTGAAGACTTTCCTCATCCTCACCATACAACCTGCATTCTGGATTATCCATCACACTTATGTTGTCTAGGTGTCTATTCAGTGTGTAGTGTCCTCTTAAGATTCCCACTGCACATCTCAGCTGTTTTCTGCCCAGCTTAAGCAATTCGTCTTTGTTTTGGATGGTCCGCCAGTGATGAACATACGTGACTATCTCATCCCCGGCGCCGCGGTTCAATACAAGATATGTTTCTGACTCAATAGTTCCTTTACCATACCTCTTACGGTATTGTATGATATTCCGCAGAATGGCTCGGGTCAGTTCGGGTCTCATCAAGGCTGTTTTTGCGCCTTCCTTGGCCAGTTAATCTGCTTTTTCGTTGCCTTCATTGCCTTGATGTCCTCGCGCCCACTCCAGTTGTATACTGTTGTGTTCCGCCAGTTTAGCCAGGGTTCAAGGCAGTCTTTTACCGTTTTGGAACGTATCTCTACTGCATTCAGAGCTTTAAGAGCTGCTTGACTGTCAGTAATAATGCGGATTTTTTTTATCAGAATATAACTTCTGTATCATTTTTTGTGCACAGATTTCTATAGCTGTGATTTCTGCTTAGAACACTGTTGCGGTACTGCCCAGGTTCAGACTAATACCTGTCCCTGGTTGGTCCCCCGTAACACCTGCTACAGTACTTCTTGACGTTTTTGATCCGTCAGTATACCATATGGTATCATTTGGATGTCCTCGCAGTTGCTTTGTTCCTTCCTCTTCCTGACCTGAAGGCTTTTGTGAAGTTGTGGCTTGTGCTGATTCTATCTGACTGCATATCTAGTAGTCGATTTTTTCCTATTTGTTGGAATATTTCTGTATAGTATCCTATTCTTGGAATGGTCCCATGTCCGTTTGCCTTCAGCCTGTACGCCGCTAGCAGTGCCTCACTCTCCACAACTAAATGTAATGTAGTGCTTCCTTCTTTAGCTGCGGTAGGCGTTGTTGACATTGCTCCCGTTATGCCTAGACAGGCCAGTCTGTACTTTTCTTAATTTTCTCACTGCCTTCCATTTTCCGGCTTTATGTCACCAGATCAGGGAGGTACTACAAACCTTTGGGTACAACACAATTCTTGGTTGTAGTCCCCAGTTTTTACCTACCATTCTTCTGCTGGCTCGCGTATCTTTTGTAGTCACTCTATCTAGGTGTGCATTTATTATGTTAATTTATTACTTAATGGCTAAAAAGTGAACCGGTACAAGTTCAGAATATTTTTTTTTGTGTAAATGCAAATTGGTAAATTGTCTTTTGAGGCACACTGTCTGTTGCCATTTGCTAAATATTAACTTATTAAAAATATTAAAAACCAGTTCATCATAAAAATAAACAAAAAGCATTTTCTAATATACCTATTTACTTAATTGAAATGTAATGTTTTTAATAAGTAATGGCGATTAAGATAATTTTTGTTGTTTTTCATCCAATTAAGCTGGATATATCTGTGGTGAATCATATATAAACTTAACGAAACTTTAACCTCTTGTATGTTACGTAATTATATCTGACGAATTTATTCGAATAACTAACTAAGAGCGGTGCTGCTAAAGGTAGGTTGTTGATTAATATCTTAATTATACTACATACCAAGACAATTCAATTCATTGCGCATTAAAATTCACATCGGCCGGCCGGCGGTACGCCAACATCTTCGGGTAACTCGGCACTGTCGATGGACTTAGATATATGGAAACTGAACACAGCAGTGAGCAAGGGTCATTTACCACTTTTTGCTGTTCACTTACAATTACGTTGTTATGTCATAACATAACGTATGATGAAGTTTCAAAAATGATATCTATTGTCACGCTGATTAGCGTTTTATGGTTGATGGAATTACTTCTTCCACTATTACATGCAGTTTTTTTAAGCATTTTAAATCATTCATCTAGAGTGCTTTGGCCTGTTCTACGGCAGGTAAAATCCAAGGGAAAAATTTAATTTTTCGTTTAATTTCATTAATAACTATATACGAAGCCTCCAAAATTAAACAAATCACTTTTTTTTTTCAAATGGGAAGGTGGTGGCTCATACTGTTCAATAAATTATAGATTTTTTTCTGAATTTATTGATTTCATTTATTCATTTCAAATGCTATTTTTTTCTGTTTTATTGAATTTATTTAAAGATACAAATCACTTTCAATATAATTTTTCTTGAACTTTAACGTGGTTGTCTTTGCAAAAATCATAGGTCTAATAATGAAACGCGAATAACTACTACCTTTTTGTGAATAATAGCCTTTTGGTTCCCTCTTTTATTTAGGTATAAGTACTAATGCAAAGTATAAGGATCCATAAAAATTATTTTGAAAGTGATTTTTTATTTTTAAATAAATTTAATGAAATAGAAAAACAAATAGCATAGATTTGAAATGGAATACACTAACTAAAAATCAATGAATTCAGAAAAAAAATCTATAATTTATTAAACACTAGGAGCCACCACCCTCCCATCTGAAAAAAGCTTTCTATAAAAAAGTGATTTGTTCAATTTCGAACGCTTCGTAAATAGTTATTAATAAAATTAAGCGAAAAATTATATTTTTCCCTTGGACTTTATAGGAGATATGAGGAAATAACCTGTACAAAAGTTGTTGAGGTCTCGGGAGTACCACTTTGTGACCTTGGATTTGACCTTAAAGGTAATTTTCAAGGTAATTTGATGGTCAACTTTCATTTTTCAATAGGAACTCCTATTTTGGCCCCGGGTTCTGAAAGAGCGAGAAATTTTGCATTAGAGTTGTAAGAGGTTAAATTGACGGGATCATCTAAAGGTCAAATGTCTCTCGAAATTTTCGGGCTGCTATCTCGTCAGGATAACGAGATATGAAGAAAAAAACCTCTATTAAAGTTGGTCAGATTATCGGAGGCTGACCTTGGACCTTGAAGGTCATTTTTATGGTCATTTGAAGGTCAACTTTCGTTTATCAAATGGGAATCCCCCTAGTCGCCGAAGTCGATCATGAAATGACCTCGATCTGTAGGTGCATCAGAATCCGAGGTTAAAAAAAGGTTTCCTAATTTAAAAAAAAGTTGGCATTCAAATTACCTTGAAAAAAACCCTTCAAAGTCAAATTAAACGATACCAAGTAGTGCTCCCCGATGACCTTAACCTTAACAACTCTTATAGAGGTAATTTTTATCATATATCGCTATCCTGACGAGTTGTGTTTATGTTTATTCAGGCGTATCCATACTTTTGGGACTGTATTTTATATTTAAAAACGAATATTTTTGATTTCTGTTTACAAAATTATTGAAAAATATTATTTTGGATATTCGGCAGATAACTTTCAAAGAAGCCATTCATGCTTTCCATATACTATTGATCCAAGTCTGATCTCCCTAGTATATCAGCAAGAAGACTCCCTTACGAGATATCTTATCAACTTCTTTTATATACTTAATATTTAACATTCAATATGAAAAAGAAGAAAGTATGTTTTCTTAAATGATTATCTAAGTCTGATCATGCTAGTATTATAATAAACCTAACATCTTATCAAGTGTCTCTAGCCCTACCTATAGGATACTCCATGATAAAGAAACATTTCTTATATTTCAAAGTCAAAAATTATTAAAAAGCACAATGAAAAAACTGACATATTTAAACAAATATTTCCTGTCAATTTTTTACATGAAAGTATGTTTTTTTATTATTTTGTAATAGTAATTTTGTCAAGATATTTTTATGGGGATGCAATATACAGTCTGTCCTATTTATCACGGTAACACCTTCGTAGCTCAGTTACTAGTTTTCCAATTTCAAGTAATGGATCGATATCACCAAAGAGGATCTCATAAACTCACATGCGGATTGCTAATCCTAGACAAGAAGTTTCAAATAGAAACGTTGCCTCCATCCTTTATCTCTATTTATTCCTTTCGAGAGACAAGAAAGCTTTTCGCTTGAAAACTTTCACATTTTATTTACAAGTCTTTAGAGTAAATTTCATATTTCCTACACTTATTAAAATTTGACGGTGTTAAATTAGTATATTATACAATACAACGACCATTAAATGTGAGTTGCATACACTATTTTTTCTACAACCAGTCATAATAAAATAGAAAATTAACACTTCATTTCCTAAATTTATTAATTATAGATTACAATTTAGGAAACATTATGAAAACAAAACTTAGGAAATATTATGGATTATTACTTCAATTTCACTTTCACATGTTCACTGATTTTAACTGCAAGAAGCACAAAGTTTGAAAATTTGCTAGGTAAACAGTAAATATTGTCAAAATTGATAAATTTTAGATCTGTCAGATGTTCAAGGTAATAGCTGATATTGATAGAATATTGCCGGGTGTCTCATTTTTTTATTGGTTATAAACTTGTATCTTAATGATCTCATTAAAGTACAAGTGGGAATGTCTAAGAAACGAATTAAAGTATGGGAGTAGAAACAATTACATATAATACTTAAACTACCTGACGGATTATTATGAAATTCAATAAAGTTCTATTACGATAGTAGACGAAGCGAAGGGAAGAAAATCAAGTGAATTCGGTAAGAATTGCGACCTATAGAATATTTCCGTTTGTACGTACAGACTAACTTGCCGTGACATATAGAAACTTTCAGTAGCAATTTTAGAACTTAATAAAGTTCAAATCAATCCAAAAATAGTATCATTTTTTAGAGTAAAATCTTTCCTTATCAAAAAGAGATGATTACAATTGATTCCTTGCAAAATTAACCAGTTAAAAATTACTTTTACCAGCAAAACTGAGCGCTGGCGAGCTGCGGAGCGATAATGGAGCACACGTCCAGAGAGGTGTGCTATATGAACAACATGAAAAAACTCATAGCTATAACTCTAGAAACAATATTTATAATTTCTTTATTAACAGATTAAGCTGATAGAAAATGGTCCTTGTTACGCCAGCATAAGATAATTCAATGTCCTACTAAACAAAATAAAAAAACAAATGGAGAGAACTTTCTAATTTGTTACTAGAAATTGAACCGTTTGTTGTCTAATAATTTGTAGCTGTCATTTTCGTATTAATATCTTTTCCATTAATCAGGCATATTTCCTTTGATGCTGTTCAACCTATTGTTACTTGATTTTATCTTTGTAATGTGGCCGTTTGAGACAAAGTTGTATTATTATTATCTCTATCCTTAGTTGGAAATGAAAGTAATGCAATTTTATGGTCACTGAGTTAATTTTTATAATTTACGTTCATTATATAAAAAGTAAATATAGCAGAATTACTTAACTCTTTGAATTTCCACAGATGAATATTATACGTTAGTTCTACTCTATTATTGTTCCTATTTGGGTTTTAAGAACATTTGCCGCGATGTTCTCCAATGGAATACTCGACAGAAATAGAGTTTACGAAGTTCGGAAAACTAGTGTTCCCACACTAATGTTAATGGTTACAGAACAAGTGATAGCCACTGTAATGACACTAGTGCAGGAACCTGTTGCCAATAACAACAACAAAAATGGCATGGAACATAATCAGACCCAACAATCATAGAAATAAAAAAATGACCTTATTTTAGAAGTAAATAATACTCCTACCAAAAACAGCGCTATTGTTGGCAATCACCTAAACACATATTTTAACGACGTTCCTAATTTATTACTTCCGAATACTCTACAAAACACATCCCATAAAATCAATATAGAACAAAATCCCTTTTCTTTTTTTCTCGAACCGGCAACAGAATTTAGAGATTTTAAGCATCGTAAAAAATTTAAAAAACTCTAACTCCTCGGGTGAAGACAATATTAGCACAAATTTGTTAAAATAATGCATAATTCCAATTCTGAAGCCGTTAACAGAACTCTTAAATTGTTCTCTAAGTGAAGGAATTTTTCCAAATAAATTAAAAGTTGCCGAAATAATACCAATATATAAATCAGGTTGTACTCTTAAAGTTGAAAACTACCGGCCAATATGTCTCTTAAGTCCGTTTTCAAAAGTTCTTGAAAAATATGTTGCAAAAAAAATTTTAAACTTTTTAAATAAACACAAATTACTGAACAACAATCAATTTGGTTTCCGAGAAGGTCTTTCAACCACAACTGCTATTATAAAATTTTTAAACAACCTATATGAAAATCTAGACAGTGATAAAAAAAGCATAGGCATCTTTCTTGATCTAAGTAAGGCTTTCGATTTGGTGTCATTCTAGACTTATTAAAAAAATGGAGAGGTATGGTGTAAGAGGCCAACCTCTTAACTGGATAAAGAGCTACTTAAGTGGTAGGACGCACTATGTAAAAATCAATGATACCAAATCTGAAAGTCTTGCAACCTCAATCGGAGTACCCCAGGGATCAGTTTTAGGACCACTACTATACATAATTTACGTAAATGACTTTCTAGCTGATTCTATATTATTTGCTGATGATTCATCGTTCCTAATATCCGATAAGAGGATAGGGAATACTACACGCAAAGCTAATGAAACTCTTTTACAAGCTGATGTATGGTACACTGAAAATAAACTTATTTTAAACAACAAAAAATCCTTATTTTTAAGATTTTCTAAAATAAAAACCATGTATGAGGAAAGCCTTTTAATAAAAACAAAAAATGGCACAATTAAACAAGAACAAACTGTTAAATTCCTCGGCTTACTTATTTCTGACAACTGCTCGTGGCACACACATATTGACAGTATTTGTAAGAAAATTGCACCAATTTGTTACTGTATTAATCAGTTACGTGATGTAGTCGATCAATCAGTGTTGATTATGTACTATTATAGTCATTTCCACTCAGTAATTTCTTATGCCATTATTGCCTGGGGAGCCTCAGCTGATAGCAACAGAATTTTCAAGTTGCAAAAAAAGGCAGTTAGGTTTATTGCTGGATTAAGAAAACGAGATAGCTGCAGAGATTTGTTCAAAAAATTGGGAATACTGACTGTACCATGTATTTTACTATTGAATTTACTATTGTATGCGAAAACTGAACTAAGCACAAATACACTAAATACTTATCATACATATAATACAAGAAACGTCTCAACACTTGAAATACCACTCCATATCTCAGCAAAATATAAACAAAGTCCAAAATACTTGGCTATAAAGGCTTACAATCATTTACTTTCTAAATATAAGAATTTACAAGACAAGCATTTTAAATTAGAAATAAAAAATCTCCTAGTAAATAAGAGCTATTACTCCCTTAGTGAATACCACAGTGATGATAATTTGTGATTTTATTTCATGTTAGATTTTTAGATATAGGTGTATATATGTATATGTGTGTGTATGTGTGTATGTATATGTATATGTATGTATATATATGTGTATATATATATTATACTTTTATTGCAATGTGTTCGTTACGTGATTTTTTTTTTTCTGTACTGTATACTATTTCTGACTTATCCTATATCATGTAATGTGATCGATTGGACAAATAAACTTATTATTATTATTATTTTATTACTGGTGTGTTTTAGGCGTTCACAATTTTATTATTTTTTGGCCGTCATCTGAAATTTTTAAAAGATACTCTAGTTTATCATGAAATTTCAAACCTCTGTTAAGCGTGGTTCCAAAAAATAATATCAAGTTGTTATAAACACTATCAGCTATTTGTGCCGTCTGCGCAGTTTTTAGGTAAAAGCACCTGTTTTATTTTAAAAATTGAAAGAAATGATGATTTTCAAAAAACTGCTGACAAGATATCTTCAAATTTAAAGCTCGAAAGAAATCAATAGAAAATTACCAGCATGCTAGAATGCTAGCAAGGTAAACCTTCAAGAGCTGTTCGAAAACGGTGGTTCTCATATATTTTACAGAAAAGCCAAGATACTGAATTTATCCAATCTTGGGGTACAGTTTGGTGTCAAAATCGACATTAATTTTGAGGATCAATGTCAATAACAGTAAAATGCCATCGCTTGACCAGTGTCACTTCCAACCGTCTTTTTCAGACTTATATGGAGCGCTTTGCGAAGTTGATAAATAATTAGAATTTATTTACCGACCAAATACTTAATTTAAACAATATTAAAAACCGCTGCTCAAGGAATCACTACTTCCACATCCAGATTTTTTATCTAAGTCACTCACAACGAAAAAATTTTGTATGTGGAAATAATTGTTTATGGAACATTAATAATATAATATTTGAAATCCTCTACCCCAAAAACCATAAAATGATACCCCACATCGGTACCGGGGTGGGGGTGGTGAAGTAAAAAACATTTTGAGGTTTCTGGTTCTTGTACACACCCTAAATCACAATTTTTTTTCATCCCCTTTAATAATGTGGTGGGGGTGGTAATATGGGTGACTAATGCCAAATTTTTTTTTGAGACCTCAGCTTCTCTTGTATATTCTAAATACCAATTTTCTGGACTCTTACCTGATTGATTTACCTATTTTCCCTACATGTATAATCTAGTTATAGATCTCATTAAAGTACATATGTGTACCAAATTTCAAATCAATATCTCAAACGGTTCCAGAGTAAACGTGCGCACAAAGAAAGACAGACCGACAGACAGAAAATTTTTCTTCGCTCAAATTTAAAATCTCGATGTTTTGTCACATTCTAAGCCTATTTGAACAATAAAAATTTTTTAAATTTTTTTTTGTCGTTACTATACTTTCACTGGATGTGGAAGTAATATAGTTTTTTGTGTAAAATTTCTAATTTCCCTGGAACTCGAAATTATTTTATTCGGAAAACTTTAGCCACACACGTTTAAACATTAATAGTCATAAAAAAAATTGAAAAACGTTAAAAATCGAAAAATTAGTATTTTCTTAATTTTCAATGCCATGGGGGCCCGGCTGAATATTGACCGATTTGGCTAAAAATTTACTCGAATTAGTTTTAGATATCATAGAAGCAAATTAAAAACCGCTGCAAAAGGAATCACTACTTCCACATCCAAGTCTCTTACAACAAAATACTATATTTGCACTCCACTATGTGGAAATAATTGTTTATGGAACTCTAATAGTATAATATTTGAAATCATGTACCCCAAAAACCCTAATTATATGTCACATCGGTAATAGAGGAAAGGTTGGTGGTGGGGGGTGAATGAAGTGAAAAATATTCTTGATAACTTTGGCTCTTGTACACACACTAAATCACACTATTTTTTCACCACCTTTAATAATGGGTTGGGGGTGGTAATAGAGGTGGCTAATGCCCATTTTTTTTGAGACCTAAGCTCCTCTTATATTTACTAAATACCAATTTCGTGGACTCTTACTTGCTTGATTTACCTATTTACCCCCATTTACCGCAATTTACGCTTCAACTCTGCAACGGAATAAGATCAAAATATAATCTAGTTCCAGATCTCGTTAAAATACATACTTGTGCCATATTTTAAATGAATATCTTAAACGATTCCAGAGTAATCGTGAGCACTAAAAAGATACAAGACTAACATACGACAGACAGACAAATTTATTTTGCTCAAACTTAAAATATTGACGTTTCATGATATTCTGAGCCTATTTAAACAATGAAAATTTCCAAAAATTTTTTTTGCGCTAATATACTTCAACTGAATGTGGAAGTAATACGCAGAAAATGGCATGACAAAGATATAATAAATCTTTGTGTGCCGTAAACTACAAGTTAAAAGTACTCTACTTCGAGCATTTTCTTCGAGGAAACCTACTACGCATCCATACTACTCAGGGTAACCACTGTGCATGCAATTTACTCGAGGAAAGCCACTGCGCATCCATTTTACTTGAGGAAACCCACTGCGCATCCATATCACTTGAGGTAAACTACTGCGCATCTATAGCACTCGAGAAAAGCCACTCCGCATCCTCGTGGTAACCTACTGCGCATCCATACTACTTGAGGTAACCTACTGCGGTCTATAATACTCGAAAAAAGTGCGCATCCATAATACTAGGGGAAACCTACTGCGCATCCATAGTAGTCGAGGAAAGCCACCGCGCATCCATACTGCTCGAGGTGACTTTAACAACATAATATTTGAAATAGTCTATCCCAAAAACCTATACAACGATATGCCACATCGGTAGAGGGGTGGGGGTGGGTTAAGTAAAAAAAAATTTTTGAGGCTTAGGTTCTTGTATACACGCTAAATTACAATTTAATTTTTTTCACCCTCTTTAATAATGAGGTGGGGGAGTAATGGGGGTGGCTAATGCCAAAATATGTTTTGAGAATTTAAGTTCTTTTATATATACTAAATACCAATTTTATGGACTCTTACCGGCTTGATTTACCTATTTACCCCCATTTACCCCAATTTACTCTCCAACCCTTCGAAGGAACAAGATGAAAATATAATCTAGTTCCAGATCTCGTTAAAGTACATATGTGTACCAAATTTCAAGTCAATATCTTAAACGGTTCCAGAGTAAACGTGCGCAGAAAAAAAGTTACAGACCGACAGACAGAAATTTTTTTCGCTCAAACTTAAAATCTCGACGTTTCATGACATTTTAAGACTATTTGAACAATAAAAATTTTAAAAAAAATTTTGTCGTTATTATACTTCCTTCCACTGGATGTGGAATTAAAAAGCAAATTAGCGCATTGAAACCATCTAAACTTTAGGGGGGTCAAATTAGACAATACGGAATTTCTAATAAATTTCTAGCTCATAACTAAAAGCCTCTGGATAAAAGTTTTAATAATATAATAAAAATCGGTAGCTACTAGAAGCGGCTGGAGCCTCCCCACCTGGTGAATCTTTAAAGCCGATCTCAATGTTGTTGAATAGGAATGCATGTAACGTTTTCGCAGCTATCGTGCTAATATACACACACACACACAGACATATTTCAAAAACCACTTTTTGGGTTCCTGTGACCTCAAAACGTAAAGATTTGATGTTCAATTTTCGATTTTGAACGAAGATTCGATTTCGGACCAATTTCAGTAACCTCCCACAATTTTATTGTGGGGAGGTTAAAATATCGAGAGTTCCTCCTTAATTATTTTTGTGGACATAAGTGTAGACTAGATATTATCTATAATTATTAGTTCGCAACATACTTGTATTTTATTACGTTTTATTAGGTATTTTGCCAGCGTTTGCAAAAAGTGGTTAGAAATTATAATGAAAGTGACCTCTGCCCCAAAAGATCAGTGAAACGTTGGTGTTCATATATAGTCGAGTAACAAAATATGTACAGCACATAAGAACTTCAAGAAAATTACAAACATTACAAGAGAAGTTCATTAGTAGCATAATAATACAGAAAATCATCCCAAAAGTGGGCAATCAAACGAAATGAGATAATGGGCGTGATCATTTCCGATCAACATAACCAAATATGTTGGTTATCTAATTGTTGATGCTCCAAAAGTAATATCAATTATTGTATATCTCTCTGAAATTGCCTAGTGCGTCCACTAAAAATTAATAAAAAAAATATATGAGTAGTTTGAATGATTTATTTTTTCTTTTAGTGGATTTTGAGTGAAGTCAGTCACACCTTTCCAATAAAAGCATTTTCATGAACTCTGTGATATTCTGTCAAATAAAAAAAAACGGTTTTGTGGACACTTCTTTTTCATAAAAAATGTTAATTCTAAGCAACTCTTACGATAAGAACAATTAATTATTTATTATCCTTGGAAATGTCGAGTAACCTACCGAAACATCGGTAGGTTACTCGATCAACTCTTTTTTGTATATGTATTATCGGATTACCCAAACCTGCAATTGAAAATATCTATCTACTTTGTTGTACTTTAAGGTTTGTATATGTATACAGTACTTGTACTTTTGCTCGTGTTTTGATCCAAACTATATACTATAATTTATTAATTATTATGAGACGCTTGACTGCTGAAGTCTTTATGGATATTGGCGGCATTAATAATTGATAGTATATATTAGAATAATTTATTTAAAAAACAACACTCCAGAACGCATAGCGAGACGCTTAAAAAGGAGTGTAATTACTATGGACTAACATCTGATAGCTGTACTATTTATAAACAGAGTGGTGAATAAAAACCTTAATTTTCTTAATTGCTCATATTACTTTCACGTCCAGTGGAAGTATAGTAACGACAAAAAAATTTTTAAAAATTTTTATTGTCCAAATAGGCTTAAAATGTTATGAAACGTCGAGATTTCAAGTTTGAGCGAAAAAAAAATTTCTGTCTGTCTGTCTGTCTGTCGGTCTGTCTGTCTGTCGGTCTGTCTGTCGGTCTGTCTGTCTGTAACTTTTTTTGTGCGCACGTTTACTCTGGAACTTGAACTTTTGTACACTTATGTACTTTAACGAGATCTAGAACTAGATTATATTTTCATCTTGTTCCGTCGGAGGGTTGGGGGGTAAATTGGGGTAAATTTGGGGTAAATGGGTAAATCAAGCAGGTAAGAGTCCATGAAATTGGTATTTAGTACATACAAGAGAAGCCAAGGTCTCAAAAAAATTTTTGGCATTAGCCACCTCTATTACCGCCCCCACCTCCTTATTAAAGGGGATGAAAAAAAAATGTGATTTAGTGTATGTACAGGAACCAGAAACCTCAAAATATTTTTTTTACTTCATCCACCCCCCACTACCACCCCCCAATCACCACCCCCACCCCACTACCGATGTGGGGTATCATTTTATGGGTTTTTGGGGTAGATGATTTCAAATATTATATTATTAAAGTTCCATAAACAATTATTTTCACATACAACGTTTTTTCGTTGTGAGGAGTGACTTGGATAGAGAATTGGATGTGGAAGTAGTGATTCCTTGGGCAGCGGTTTTTTTTTTAGCTTTCAGTCATTTTAACGATTCTGAACTTACTCGATAGACAAAAATTGATTTTATCGTGGTTTTTTGACTTACAAGGCGATGGACAAAGTAAAAATACACTTACTTATGAGGTCACGTCACTCTTTGGCTCCAGTATATTTTCATAAATTTATGAGTTCAATTTTCAAAGCATTTTTAGAAAATAAATACACCTCTCGCAGGGATCCATTCTTTTATTTCTGCTTTATTTCAGAAAGCATGGCTCTACTGTCTCTACTAAAAACTTTGGTATGAGACAATATCCATGCAAGATTTGGTACTAGTTTTTCAAAGGTCCGTGTTTAAAAGAGTTTTTGTTTATTGAATGATGGTAGTTCGCCGATGTTGACTTCATGGAAAAAGCAATGAGACTATCATAAAACCATACCATCAGGATGCAGCACAACAAAATGCTATTACAGCTTTCCACACTGTTATCCTACCATCTTTCTTTGAATGCCACTTTGGCAGAGAACCATGTACATATATAGATAGATAGATTTATTAATTCTGTATACCAAATACAAAAATTGGATAGAATAGGTCAATATACAAAATATACAAAATACAGTTACAAATAAATATACAACAATGAACTAAATATAAAATCAAACAATACAAACATACAGCATATGATTTATATGTAATTAAAATTATAACATGTAACAAAAATAATTTATACATTGTACCGAGAGAAAGACTGAACGTGACGTCACACGGAAAAGTCGCTAAAATTATCAAAACTGATTTCTATTCTACATACATTATTAAAACTAATTTCCTATGTTGCTGGGAGCAACGACTGGTTCTCCAGTCACTGTTACCAATCTGATGTCTGTCATTTTCGTGAATGTTATTATTATTGACTTATGTTTGATTTACCATTTATCTCCCTTTCTGACTAATAAATCAGTGTTTTTCAACGCAATCAGTTCACTGTCACTTGTGTGGCAAGTTAATAAAGAAACTCGCATTTTGTGTAAATACTGTAAATGACTACGTTTAAGGTTACTGTCGCCAACGTGAAAATGTTGAAAGTACCAGAAAATAGTACATATGTATGCAGTATGTAGGCGGCACAAAAACAATCTTTAGGGAGCGGCACCTTCAGTCTTTCTCGATCTCCCTGTATTAATTATGATAAGTGACATTCATTACAAATTTCTGCATTGTGTCTTAATAGTACACACCGGGTTAAGCAATATAAATCTGTATTTTCTGAAAGAAGCAAGATATTTGGTACAGTTGTTCTTTAGACAAGATACTAATATGAATAAAACGATAGGTGGGCGAGCGCATAGGAGTTTTGACTATATATGTAAATGATTTCGAAAATATTTTCCTGACGACAGGAAAACCATTAGGATGGAATTGCTTCGAACGGGTTTTTTCGTTCATTTTTTTTCCCGTGCCAGCAGTCAAAATTCCTAAGTGTTTGTCCGCGCGCAATGCCGATAGTTTTAAAGTATCATTTTTAATTATTTTTGAATATTTGTATGTATTATTTTTAATCAAACTGTTAATCGGACGGATTGGAGTTCCATTCAGTGTTAGATTGGGTGAGCACAGGGGTTACATTAGAAAGAATGAAATTCAGAAATCGAAGATTTGCGAACATGATTGGGAGAACGGACATAGAATAAACTGGGACTCGGCAAGAATTTTAACAAAAGAGACATATAGCAAGAAAAGAAAAATTAAATAAGCGGCTATAATACTATTGAATGAGGATAAATGCGTGTCGAATTGTTCCGTATATGTTTGCACAACCTGGTTGCCAATGTTAAAAGAAGAACTTAACAAACTCAACATTGTTTAGCAGAGCATCCCTATAAGAAACAGAGAAAAATTATTCTATTATCTCCTTTTATTATTTATTTATTATTACCTTCTAGTAACAAGGTGTTCTTTAAAGTGCATTGAAGACTGATTTATTTACAAGAACATCGTTGTGAGTCGCAACCAGTTTTACAACCGGATTTCTCTAGTTCTCGGCAGGCATTCCAAATTTGAGGTAAATTTGGCCATACTGGTTGTCAGATGCCATATTGTTTCATCCATTACCAAAGGCTTACCTTCTAGTAACACAGTGTCCTTTAACGACCATTGAAGTCTGATTTATTTACAAGAACATCGTTGTGAGTCGCAACCAGTTTTACAACCGGATTTCTCTAGTTCTCGGCAGGCATTCCAAATTTGAGGTAAATTTGGCCATACTGGTTGTCAGATGCCATATTGTTTCATCCATTACCAAAGGCTTACCTTCTAGTAACACAGTGTCCTTTAACGACCATTGAAGTCTGATTTATTTACAAGAACATCGTTGTGAGTCGCAACCAGTTTTACAACCAGATTTCTCTAGTTCTCGGCAGGCATTCCAAATTTGAGGTAAATTTGACCATACTGGTTGTCAGATGCCATATTGTTTCATCCATTACCAAAGGCTTGGTGAACTCAGGGAATAATTACCAAGCATGGCAGCAGTACTACTTATATTTGACGCGCTTGAAATGTCGCACGCAATGAATGATGGAATAAGGGAAGTGAAGTAGAGTTTGATAGCACTGCAAAAAATATTCTCTCGCAATTTGTTGACATTACTATAATCGTCCTTGGAATAGTAAAGCCTGGAGGTAAACTCTTCCAAAAACTGAAATATTTCATCTGGAATACACCTGTTTTGGAGGCATATATGCTACAAGGCATTAGTGATGCCGTCAAATGTCATCAATTTCTTCCTTCTTGCTGCGAAGAAAGATATAAAGTCGTGTTTGCTTAACAATTTCTCTCTGTTGCACTTCCACATAATGTTTTTTGTACGACAACATCGAAATATGTCTATTAAACGATCGCAAATTCAATCATAAACAGTATGAATCATAACACACGTTATGATTCATACTACATTTGTTGCCTAGCAACTTGCCTAGCAACCATTTCATTATGAACCAATATGTATTTTGAGGCGGCCTTGAGAATATGCCACTATCTACGAGATATTGGAATGTGTCATCAGTACTCATGTCAACACTTTTATAACAATAATAATAATAAATCGTCTTTATTTATTTTTCTGTCTTGGCGGAGTTCAAACTAGCTGCTATACCATTCAACCAAGATAATTCATACAGTAAATAATTAACATTTCTAGACAGTACTAGATTCAGATTCAGAGCAGAGAAATAAGAAAAAAAATACAAGTGTTCATATTTAGAAAAATAAAATACAGGATCATTGTTTACCTAGATACAACTTTTTTGCGTTGCTTTTAAAAGAAAGTAATGATAGTAAGTGGTTGCAGCTTGGTAAGAGAAAGATCGTTGGAATAAGGCAGAAGTATGTTGGGGGATGGTAAGCTGATTTGTAAATCTCAAGTTTCTATTATGTATGTATGTTCTCGGAATTAATTTACATGATAAATAAATAGGAATTCGTGTTGTCAGAAGTTTTTGAGTAAAACGAGTGAACATTTTAAGCCATTTAATACCATTGATGAATGAGGTTGCATGCTCTCTGCAATGCAGCCCAAAAATAAAACGGATACATGGATTTGTATTCGCGTGGAAGTATAAGCGTCTAAACACGGACCATAAACAATATCACAATAATGAAAGGTCGACAGTATCAGTGTGTCACAGAGTCTAATTTTAATATTTCGCCTAAGACAATGACGGTTAGCATATTCATTTTTTAGTAAGTAATACGATTTTCTAACAAGTGTGTTAACATGGTCTATGAAAGTAAGCTGGAAATCTATATTTAATCCCAAGCATTTTATTTTGTCTTGATAGTCTAGCCTCTGTCCATCGACCAGTATGGAAGACAAATTTCCATTTGCAGGAATTTTTCAATGCAAGCAGCAAAATATAAATTTGTGTCGTCGGCATAGAAATGAGAAGAAAAGTGTTGTAAAACTCTTTTAAAATCTGAGGTATATATGATAAAGAGTAGTGGTGCCAAAATATACCCCTGCGGGGCTCCGTGGATTATAATTTTAGTGACTGACAGTCTACTGTTACTGATTATCTGTTGATTTCTCAGTTAAATATGATTTAACCAAGGAACAAGCAGTGGTATGAAACCCGAAATATTTGAGTTTAGCGCATAGGAATTGGTGAATCATGGTGTCAAAAGCTTTACTGTAATCTAGTGACAGTAATATAGCTACACTGCTTTTGTCACGACTGCTGATTATGTCATCAATAATTTTTAGGAGTGTACTGGTGGTGCTGTGATTTTGCCTGAAACCTGATTGGTTTTCAGGCAAAATTGATTTAGCTATACAATAGCTGTAGATTTGGTCGTATAATGCGCTAATTTTTTAAATAACGGGTAAAATATTTATAGGCCTTAGGTCTGAAAATTCATTTGGTTGACTTATTTTACTAAGCGGTATTACAAGTGAAGTTTTCCAACTCTTTGGGAAAATCCCGTCAGCGATACATTTGTTCACCATAAAAGTGATAACAGAGATGAGAAAGGGTAAACAGACTTGCAGCATTTTTATGGTGATTCCGTCAATTCCTGTTGCATAAGTTTTTATATTTTTAATGTAATTCTCCACTTCGACATCCGTGACATGATTGAAAGTAAAATTATTATTTGGATCTAATAACTGTGAATTGTAGAAGTCAATGGTGTAATCCGGTATGTTTATTAGAATATTAAACGTGAGTAGTAGGTTGTCGTAGAAAAAGGCTAGTATGCAACTCGCATAAAATGGCAATTTTGCACTCGTATGAATTATAGCCCTCGCCTCGGGTTGTGCAAACTTTCACACTCTTCCAAAATGAGCCATTTTGCGCTTGTTGTATAATATAATACCTTTTGCCTGAACGAAAAAATATCCATAACTCTTCTAGATCGAGTCTTGATACATCACATATAAATCCAGTCAATAAATTACTAATTTGAAGTTTCATATCTTTATATTCAAAAATATGCGCCGTTTTGGCGCAAACCGACATCGTGTCATCAATATTTGTATCTTATTTTGCACCCCTACATTAGTCAAAATAAGCACATCAAACACCAAAATCGGTATATAATTAATTAATTTAAATTTTGTGTCCACCATTTTCAAATACATTGGTTGATGCCGGTCGCCTATGAGTGTGCTGCGGATCAAATCGTTTAGAAATAACAACTGTGCAAAATTGGGCCACAATAGCCAGAATATGGTCAATATTTCAGAATAAACCCTGTGGATTATTATAACTGTCAGTTAACTTAAAGACATTGAAACCAATAAATTGGGTCCAAAATTTTTACTCCCACTATGTCTAAAAAATCAAAATAATAATTTATAATACAAGATGCGCTAAATCATTTATTGCATTAATGTACATTGAATCTTGATGCCAAGCTGATGCCATTGAGATGAGTGTAAACAACAAACACGCCAAGGTAGCTAAAAATGAGTTGCTCACTTTGCGTACATACGTTCATACCGTTAATTAATTTCAATCAACGACGTTACTCTATTATCTTACATGACATTTACCGTTTTGTGAAAAGTTTCTACGATGATTATCTCATGCGACAATTAATGCATGTTGTGTTTCCATTGCGAGACAAATTTTTGTCAGCTCATTAACTGAAAATTTTGCTCATTAGTTATGTTGAAATATTTTACTGTTTCCACGGCGAATTGAGATTTTCTGCTATTTTTACCCGTCATTTGAAGTTTATGTACCGTGATGAATCCTGTCAAAAGCTTTCAAAAGGTTTGTACCATCTTACAGAATGAAAATAAGATCTAAGAAATGGTGCTGGTAATTATTTAATCAAATATGAGAAAGTAATGTAGTGAATACCTTGGAAATTTTCCAAATTGCAAATACATATATACAGAAAATATGTTTTTGCCAAGCACAGAATAAATCCCATAGCATGCCTTCTCAATACAAGCTAGATAAGATGAGAACCAGAAAATTTGAAATGATGGCCACACAGTGATATTCTGGATAACCGATATGATGGATTCGGTCATGATTCAAGCGTACCTGATCTGCTGTTTTAGTTTAATTTACATTAATATGTATTTTCTATAATAGTTACCAAAAAACTCTATCAAAACAATGAGCTTTATCGCAGGGAAACTCTATAGATTATGAAATTCTTAGACTCTTTTACATACGACAAAAGTTCGAAAAACGATACGGGTGGCTGGCAAACGACTTTCCGTGTGTCGAAAAAAATTTCGTAATTACTTCCACGACCAGTGGAAGTATAGTAACGACAAAAAAAAATTTTAAAAAATTTTTATTGTTCAAATAGGCTTAGAATGTCACGAAACGTCGAGATTTTAAGTTTGAGCGAAAAAAAATTTCCGTCTGTCGGTTTGTCGGTCTGTCGGTCTGTCTGTAACTTTTTTGTGCGCACGTTTACTCTGGAACCGTCTGAGATATTGACTTGAAATTTGGTACACATATGTACTTTAACGAGATCTGGAACTAGATTATATTTTCATCTTGTTCCGTCGAAGGGTTGGGGGGTAAATTGGGGCAAATTTGGGGAAAATAGGTAAATCAAGCAGGTAAGAGTCCATAAAATTGGTATTTAGTATATACAACAGAAGCTGAGGTCTCAAAAAAAATTTTGAAATTAGCCACCCCCATTAACACCCCCACCCTATTATTAAAGGGGATGAAAAAAATGTGATTTAGGGTGTGTACAAGAACCAGAAACCTCAAAATGTTTGTTTACTTCATCTACCCCCACTACCACCCCCTATCACCACCCCCACCCCGCTACCGATGTGGGGTATCGTTTTATGGGTTTTTGGGGTAGAGGATTTCAAATATTATAATATTAAAGTTCCATAAACAATTATTTCCACATATAAAATTTTTTCGTTGTGAGTGACTTAGATAAAAAATCTGGATGTGGAAGTAGTGATTCCTTGGGCAGCAGTTTTTTTATACCGCGGCGAGGCAGTTCTCGATTAATTCTTTTTAAAAATGATGAATAAGACATGAATTAATCGAGAACTGCCATTTTCTATTGGCCTAAATTTCAATAATATCAATCAAAGTTGTATCGAATTGGAGGCTAAAATTATCAAAGCAGCAAGGCTAAAACTTTTTTCTATTTATAGAGTGGGGTGTATAAAACGATAAAAAAATGCAAACTGCCGTTTTCCGTTGACCGTAGCTGCCCGAAATCGAATGGAGTCGCATATGCGTTTGGCGTGCTGGCGCGGAGACGCGCGTTGCCTATGGCAATGACATGGAGTGTATCCGAAGCCATGTAGCAGCTCCACCAGAAGGTATAGAACGCGTGTATATGTAAATAAGAAGAAGACGTGGACTACGGAAACGAACCAGACAATGAAATATATAAGAGTGAAAGCTCATCAGATGGCGATGAATTAAATGTTTGAAACTATAATAATAAACCTGACAATTTTAATCCTTCTTCTATCATTACTGTATGTCCGTCACCCCGAACTTTTCTTCTCAGCTCTCCCAGAACTTATGAGAAACAGTGGAATCATCTTCGCTAAAGTAACTCGAAAATCTTGGTAGCGGGCTGCCGTACTATAAACAGTTAGCTGCGTATATTTAAAAATAAAGTATATATTTTTTTTAAATTTCGTAGAGGGTAAATCAAAATTTGTAAAAAAAATTCAATTCCTCGCCAAGTCGACTTAATGGTTGAACACTTAAAATGTTTTATTCGTTATGTTTACTCCTGGAGGGAGTTGAAACCTCGAACCTCGTGTGACACCGCCTATGAAGTAATTTCTCGAACACAAAAACACTTGAACATTACACCGGTTTACTATCACTCAACGCGCACCTTGCTAACTATGTTGACATCATCTGAAGATGATTAAAACTATCATATCCAGATGATGATAACATTGTTGGCAAAATACGTCAAGTTATACTATTCGATGGTAGTGTTGAGGTGTGTGGAAATTACTTCAGATGCTATGATACTTACGTTCTTCAAAATGTTATTTACTGAAGGATAGGATTTTGCAGAGCGAGAGGGAGATATGTCTTTATTTTCGGTTTATTATAAATATTTAAAAAAATTTTAAAGGTGGATTCATTAAAATAGTCTCAGATACTTCCCATTCCTTTAAAGAATACAACATTATACAGTTTTTATCATAAATTTGTATATAGTTAAATAAAATAAACTTTAATAATGAAATAAGGAACTATTCTCATTGACAAATTACGATATTCAAGTACAACAGAAATTTACAATAAAAAATATATATATAGTTGTATTCGTTAGAACAATAGCAATTATTTAAAACAGTTTTAAAGATTATACTATGTTTAGTTTTTTACTTATTTATAATAAACGCATATTTTCATCTCACTCTGCAAAATCCTGTCCTTAAGATAAATGTAGTATTGTTTATGCATTTAGATACGGAATTGGATTTTGTTTAAAATGGTTTGGAGAGTTGACCAATTGCTCATCATTGCAGGTAGTTTTTCTTTATTCTTTATCTTTTGAGTTGCATATGCACTTCTGTTATTTCTCAATTTGAATTCAAACGGGAAAACATTTTGCTCTCCAGCGCATGCCTGTTCAGATATCTTTCGGAATAAATTTATCTTATCAGCACAGAACATTTTCACGTTTCGCTTTGCTGTGACTGACATATCAATTACCTCATCATGTGTGGTCATTTTACACAGAAAACAGTGCTTTTTAATAACATAATTATAAACTTAAGACAAAGACACTAATCACACTATGAAATTAATTTTATCTCCATAGCTAACTTTGACTATTTACATGAAGTAGTGTGTGCTAGTAAATCACATGGCATCATAACGCCAAGTATCATCACGACAGAAAGTGCTAATTGAATCACGTAACGTGGAATTGAGTGTGTGTAAAGCTTCAGGAAATTTCTTTGAATAATATATTATTTTGTTCCCACTTTCAATTGTAATATTAGTATTATGTTAAATAAGTATTATTATAATTCGCCTTTTCTTTTAAGATGTTTAACACTGAAAGAAAAGGGACAATGATCAATATTATTAACGACATAGTTTTATCTATCTTTCATTATGTCCCTGAGAAATACAGCGTTCTCGTCCCATCTTCTAGAGGCTTGTATATCAGTGTATACTCGGAAGTTACGTAATTTCAGATGAGGATTACGTAGTGGATATACCATCCTTCGGAGGGGATGTAAAGCAGGTGGTCCCTTGTCTATTAAATGTTAGGCAAGTAAAAGATCCCTACTCTTCTTAAGGGAAGAGGTTCGGCAAAATTTCCAGGTTGGGGGTAGCTCGTCTCCTGGCGTCGGTGATAGGCCCTGGTAGCGGAAATGGGCCGACGTTAAACAGTTAAAAAATAAAAAAAATTACTAAAATTTAAAAAATTTATATTTTAAAAATATATAAAACAAACAAGTCGCTTATGAAAAAATTTTTGCTTTGGTTACTATCATCCACTGTCATTAGAAATTTCTCGAAGAGATTCGTGTAAGTTATGATTCGGAAGAAAACGTTGTTTTAAACCCGAGCAATAGCTCCAATAAATTTTAATAATTGGTCAAATTGCAATTTTAATTTTGTTTTTAATAAAACTTTATTTTTAAATTCCTATATTTATTAGGTTATTTACCGCCTCCTGATCGGTAAGTAATTACTTACCAATCGCCTGAATTGTAAACGTCACTTACAAATGTCTTAATCAATTCAGTAAAAATGTCAAATTACCTGAGCGTGCAAAAAAGCAATTTTCAATACACGCTCCAAATATTTCCGCTGATTCACGCTTTCACACGAATACTGTTAAGAAATGCATAATACCTCACAAGACATTTCTTATAGAAAATTCAATTTGCAATATTTTTATTTGTGTACAATGTTATCATAGGGTGAAGTATCGGGCAAGAACCTTTCAAATATTTATCCTTACTGGGCCCTGTTTAATTGGTGGAGCATCTCGCATCAATCTTATGCTGTAGAAGGTGCGTTTTCCCAAAATCACCAGAGTGGATGGAAAATATGTCCTTATATTCATCTAAAAGTTTTCGTAATCCTCTCTGTTCTAACGTTGATAAATTTTCTGAGCTCCGTTGATATAACTGTGCAATAACTTGCGGTAAGTTTTCAACTATTCCAACTTGATTTTGTTTTAGTGTATTTTCTATCATCATGACTCTTATTACTGACTCGCAATTTCCCAATGGAGTGCCCTTCTTTATACGGATGGGTTTATCAGATAAATTTATTATTCTTAATGGTAAAGTCGGTCCCTTAACTAATACTCTTTCTACAATAATTTGTCGAGTCCAGCTCAAATTCCTTTCTGGTTCCATTACATACGTAGATTCATTAGAGGGTAAGTCTATATGAATTGGCAATAAACATTCTGATGTTGGTTGTATAGTGATATTACGAGGTGAAATAATTGTTCTTGATTCAAGGAATGCTTGATTTCTTCTACGTAGGAGATTTTCTTTTAAGTCTACTGTACAGAAATTTTGTCGAAGAAATTCCATGCCTAATATGCATTCATCAAAAATAGCTGCGGTAAAAGCTCGATGCCTCTTTACACAATTTCTAATTCGAAATTCAAGATCTTGAACACCCAACACTGGTATTCGTTCACCGCTTGCCGTCTTCAAAATAACTTTATTTGTTATTTCCAGGGGTTTTAACCCTCTTGAAATTCTACTCATGATTGCAGGGTGTACTATTGTTGCATTCGCACCAGTATCTATTAGCATACGACACGGATTTTTGTTGATGAAATCCTCTACTATAGGACTCTTCCCAAAATTTACCAAAGTTTTTATTTCTATAATTCTGGGGCTTTCCGCAACAGCCTCAGTCAGTCTTTGCCCCTTAAAACTGACGGTGGCCTTCTCTTCCGCAACGCCAACAGATGATTTTTCTTTGAGGCTTTAATGATGCTTCGGCGAATCTTACAGCTGGACTACTCTCATCTTCCATGACTACCATCCTGATTTTCCTTGACATTCGAGATGCTTTCTTAGCTGTTTCTATTTCCAAACCTTTTGCTAAGGCTTCTTTTATATTACTCGGATTTGCGTACCATTCGCTGCACATCCTCATCGAAAATTCCATCCACAAATTGTCCACTTGCGAATAGTTGTTGAGTGTCGACAGGACTACTTGCAAATGCCTGTCTAGCTAATTGTTCTAGGTCATAAGCATATGTGGTAAGATCATCTTTTAACAGTTGGACACGGCTTCTTAGCTGACTGTGATATAATTGTTTTAAATGTTCATCACCATAGTGTCGCTTAAGGGCGGCTACAAGAAGGTAATAATTAAGGTTTTCTTCTTCTGGCATACTTTGCAGAACACTTAGAGCTGATTCTCGTAACATAGCCGCTAACATGCTGGCTTTTTCAATACTACTCCATCCATTCAATTGAGAAATAATTTTAAATTGCGTATGATATTCTTGCTAGGAAGATTTTCATCGTATGGACTGGACTTTAGGCTCAGTCTATTTTTGTGCGTCACTCCGATACACGCTTCATGAGTAGGTATTGCACTAGCTAAATTTAAGTTTTGAAATTGTTCAATCATAGCTACCTTATTTTCAACTTGATGAATTTCACCTTGTGGTTCATCCCTTATAACTTTAGTTTCTTCCTCAATTTTATCCTTCATCTTAGACCGCTCTTTCTCTCTCTTCTTTTCTTGTTCTTCTTGGTGATTTTTTTGTTTCTCAAACATTTTTCTCTGCTCTTCCAGCATTGCTTATTTTCCCCGAGATTTTTCCTAATTTTTATAGATATATAAGGCTGACGTGATTGGCAATTTCTTGGTCAAAAGTTATACCGTGAGTGTAATTGTCCATTAGGCATGTACATTCACGTAGCGCGAGAGATATGACAACACAGCGCTGTAAACTCGTCCGTTAGCGGAGTATCCCAGCTTTCAGTTATTTCATTTCAGCCAGCTGGCACACGCGATGTTGTAATTCTTACTACCTATGCCTAGCGAGCCGCTACACACACGGTATATGATATGACCGTATATAACTTTCTTGATTGATAATAGAATAGCAATTGCATTTGTTCAAATGTGTAAAGTAGAAGTATTTTGTATTTATAAGTAGGTACAGGCATTGGTTGAAAATACGATGTAACCCAGTGAGTGTGTAATTATCAGCTATATTGTCCTAAGCGCGTTGATTGATACTTTCGAAATCATTTTATCACAGTTTGAAAAAGCACGTTGCTTCCAGAGGGCTGTTACATAAAAGCAACCTTGTTAAGGAAGTTGTGATAAAATTAATTAAGAGGCCCACAAAAAAAAGTAGTATGTGCTGGGGTACTGGCCATACCTATCCCTTGAATTTTGACCCGCTGAACACGAATGTGACCTTAGTTTTTCCCCAGCAAGTCAGGTTTTTTTAACACAAAAAAAGTCTGTTGGATGGTAATATTGCTTACCCAGCTCAATTAAATCAGACTCCAAAAGTGATTCAACTTTAAAACTTTAACCTAATAACATTGTGGTACTTCAGTATTGACCACATAACTCAAAGAAAACCGTAAAACGCCATAACTCCTTAACCCGTTAACTCATTAACCCCATAACTCCTTAACCCCATAATCCCTCAACCCCATAACCCTTGGATCCGATGAAAATAGTGGGTAATTTTGATTAGGGATTTAATGAGATTGTGACCTCGGATCCTTGTGGTTGAGTTTCGTACGTCCAGAACCTCATGATTCCATAACCTCAGCATCCCATAATCCAGTAACCCTTGAACTCTGAAGATCCAACATAAAATATGGAGATTTTAAGTAGGGTGATTCGTGCCATTGTGACATTAGAATCTTGGAAACAAGCACCTTATGGCGCCATAGCTCTTCAACGGCAATCCCTCTATCCTCATAACCCCATAACCCTGGGGATTTAATGAAAAAATCGGAGGCTGTCGATTGGGGAATCAATTAAATTGTCGGAACTTTGTAACATTATTACCAGTTATGCCTATTCCAGCAGCAAATCCTTCTACTACATAACCTAGTAACCCTGTAAACCCATAACTGCCTAACTCTGGGAATATAATAGAAGAATGTGAAGAATCTGAACAGGGGAATTCATGAGATTGTGTTCTCGGAATCTTGAAATCGAGTAGCCCGTGACCCCTTAGCTCTTGAACAGCAAAACTTTAAGCCGTTTAACCCCGTGATTCTGGGGATTCAATAAAAGCAAATCAGAGAATCTTAATTGGGGATTCAGTGAGAATGTAACTTTGGAAGTGGAATATCTTTTCAGGTGCTTTCTGTTTAAGTGACTTCATTTGATATCTTGCTTTTGAGAACTCTTTTATCGTCGAAAGACCTATGTAACGGATTTCTTTTACACTTCTTGCTCTACATCATATGTTTCCTGTTCAACATCCAACAAGAGTCTGCCATCATATGTCCATTCCACCTTCTTTGATATCGTAAGATAAACGAATTGCAAAAGGAATATTTTTATAAAAGTGTCTGCCTCCCATAATTCTTTCCCTGATATTCAAACAAAAGTCTAAACGACGTATATCATCACCTTCCAGAGTATAGTTTTTTAGGTTTATAAGCTTAAAACTTATTTACCTTTAAAACACTATGATTTTCAGATTTGTTTATGTTAATTTGCTCAGTTCCTTTCCCTAACGATGTTTTCAGATTTTCTGTTAGAGAGTCCAAAATTAGCAATGTCGCTAAATCATCGTTTCCATTGTAGTAGAGTGCTCGGTGCCCAGATATACGCATAAAAATAAGTTCTGTGGGGGTTTCGTTGTTACAAGCTGAATTTGATATAAAATTAATGATGATATACTGATGTTTCAAAATCTCAAAGCCGTCAAAAAATGTCCTACTCAAAAGGTCATTATAATCAAAAAACGAATTAGGTGTTTTGATATCTCTACTTTTGAGTAATAGCAAATCCTTTTAACCATGAATAGAACTAGTCAAAATAAGTAGATTTTCGAACAGACCCTACCTCGAGAAATCATGCCTGCCTCCCCCCCCCCCCCCCCCAAAGTGGCTACCTGTATCTGCTTATACATATTTTTTTTCTCAAAAAACGGTAGGAGCTAGAGGAATGATCTTGGCGCCATTCGATTAGTATAAAATTTTGCATAAGACCCTCCATTTGCTTTTTGCTAATTTCTTTTTTTTTTTTAAGGCCCCACAGCAAAAAAAAGGGTGAGGAGCCTTAAAACAACGACACATGTTTGTCTATACCTCGAAAACGGTCCAATAAATCAAAATTCTACAAGTTATAAACAATAAAGACCATTATTTTTTCTATCGATTGGTATATTATTTGTATATGTTATTTGTTTATATAAAGCCGTCAGTGGTGTACAAAGAGAAAAATGCACATGTGCATAATGAATTTATTTAAAATAATTTATTATTGTTGTTAAAAACAATAATAATATAATAATTTTGAACAGGTACAATCAATATTTTCGCAGTTTGTAACAACAATAATAAATTATTTTAAATAAATTCATTATGCACATGTGCATCTTTCTCTTTGTACGCCACTGACGGCTTTATATAAACAAATAACATATACAAATAATATACCAATCGATAGAAAAAATAATGGTCTTTATGTTTTATATCTTGTAGAATTTTGATTTATTGGGCCGTTTTAGAGGTATATCCTAACATGTGTCGTTGTTGGAAGGCTCCTCACCCTTTTTTTTTGCTGTGGGGCCTTAAAGAAAAGAAAATAGTAAAAATCAAATAAAGGGTCTTATGCAAAATTTTATACTCTATCGAATGGCACCAAGATCATTCCTCTAGCTCCTACCGTTTTTGAGAAAAAAAATATATATAGGCAGATACGGGCAGGGGGAGTAGGCATGATTTCTCGAGGTGGGTCTGTTCGAAAATCTACTTATTTTAACTAGTTCTATTCATGGTTCAAAGGATTTGCTATTACTCAAAAGTAGAAATTTCAAAACATCTATATCACTAAGAAATAACTCGTTTTTTGATTATAATGACCTTTTAAGCAGGAGATTTTTTGATGGCTTGATATTTTGAAACATCAGAATTTCATTAATTGTTTTTATATCAAATTCAGCTTGTAACAACGAAACCCCCACGGAAGTCACAATAAGCGTATTAATGCACTCTACTATTGCGGGGTTTTATTTATTCTTTACATCTCCAATAATATTAGATTTTCGTATTAATTTTTTTAAACTCCGTTGACTAATATTAACAGTAGAATACTTTTCTTGAAATAATTCAACCGCATCGAATTTAAATTAACACAAACTAATTATGACACTGACACTGACATTTCGTATTTTGATTTTATTACTCTTTGCATATAGGAATATAAAGAAACTGAGGCACTGAAAAAAATCGATTTAAACAACAATTGAATTAAAGTTTGTATTAGGTGGGCGGTGGCGTGAACGTAATTCGACAATTTCTCCTACATCCCGATTCAAAAAATTTTTTGATAGGTTTTTAAAGACAACTTTATAGAATGGTACTAATCTATTGGAAACTAAAGAAAAGAAAAATAATTTTCTTGTGCGAAAATTAAAAAAAAAATTGTTGACCTTTCAATAGCCTAGTACCATTCTGTAAAGTTGTCTCTAACAGCTTATCAAAAAAAAATTTTAATCGGTTCAGAGATGTAGGAGAAATTGTCGAATTACGAAATTATTCTCTTAAGCACGGCGCGGCGCGGCGCCGCCACCCTTAAGACTAAGAACATAATTATAAGCAACTTTTTTTTATTAAAAATGAAAAATGGGGGTAGTTTACGCTTACCTAACATTCATATCTCTGATTTTTTTGAGCGCCCTGATTAGAAAAAAGTTTCTCGTAAATTTTTTATAAACAGTGACTTTTTGTTAAAAAAATTCTGGGGACACCCTGTAGTATAAATTTTACATTGGAAATTTGGATAGTTTCTTTTAGATCAGCAAAGATATACCTACAAATACGGTTCCTGTTCCCTGATAGCGACGGTAAGGATAGAGAAGAGGAAGCAAAATAAATACTCAGGTAATGATATACTGCGAAACATGAGTTAGTGTAAAAACGTAGTATTGTATCTATGCTTAAAAAATATCACATCGCAGGGAATTTGCTCGTGAAGTAAAGTTGATATTTAAGTAAAGGTGGCTTACGTGGGAAGTTATTTGTAACAAAGGATGCCGCTAGTATTTTACTTTCTTTTGTTAAATTTACTCACGCATTTCTGGTGTAACAACTACACTCGCATTACTATACCTCATATCAATATCTAATTTTCATATGTTCTGTATTTTAATATGTTCTGTATTTGAATTGGCGTTGTCTTCATATACAACTTGAAAGTGGCTAAGGATTATACGTGATGAGATTCATGTCATCATTTAATTTAAGAATATACCTTCGGTAAACTCGGTAAACAAAGTATTGTGTAATATAACGTTAAATCATCTGTTTTCTCCAAATTTATCTAATAGATCATCCAGTAGTGCATTTTCTTTCCTGGTGAATGAGTTAGCTTACTTGGACTCGGTGTTTGTTATTTATAGTACCATACCGTTAGATGAAAAACTAATGGGTGAAATGTAGGAGTGCCTGTTCACAAATTGTTTGTCTCAGTATCGAGTATGAAGTCGTGAAAAGTCATCGACGATGAGCTGCCGACTTCTTTCTATTTTTGGAGTCAAAGTTAAAAAATAATCCCTTTATCACAATTGACTCAATCTTCCAAAAAATGTTTTAGAGAGAAATTGAAGAGAAAAACGCCATGTGAGGCTTTGCGAGATGGCGTGATTAATATTTCACAGTGAATAATTATATTGAAATTTTCCTACTAATAGACCTTACCTTGCCGTTTATTTGGTTTTCTAGTTAGCTCTTTCTGTGCAACTTAAAATAAGTTGTCCTTGACCTATACGACGGAAGTCGCTCGGAAACAGTTGACTATTATTGTCGAAGATACTTAAAGGGAAAATCAACAGATGTTCGTTTCCGTCACTGCGGTTCAGAAGAAATTCCTGTCAAATAAAAAGAATAAACTCAGCTTAATACGCATGTTGAAACAACAGTTGTAACAGAAAAACATTGCAGGGAAACAATGATGGGAGTTGCGGATATTTTATTATGAAAAGAGCTCGCTTCTTATCATGCAGACAGGAAGTAGTTGGTCATCATCGGAGGAGACTAGATTTCATTGATTAATTTCAACTGTTTACAGTACTGTTTCATTGCTGAAACCAGGAAGATGCAAGACAAAAAGAAACTGTTTTCTTCTGCCAACTGGAATGAGTATGAAATGTGCAGACTCAGTGACGGTGTTAAGCTTGCAACCACTGAGTTCCGGGTTCGAACCCTGGCTAGGTTATGGATGTTTAGTTGCATTTTTCACGTGTTTCCGAGACGGTAGCAGTGGGCTAGACAGCCGTGACGTGGGAGACAACACGGCTAGTTGTTCTCCTTTCCTGATCACAAATAAAGTCGGAAATCCGTCGTGGCGAAAATTTTGAGCTTTTCAATGTAAATCGGTCTAAAATTAAAAGTTGCCATTTCGTCCTACAGCATATCCGTTAATTGATGCTTGATTAATTTCAAGCTTTTATGGTAAGAAAAGATCGGTAAGGTGATTCTTTGACCAGAAAAACATTCGCCTCCTACAAATACAAAGCCACCTGCGGTACCAAAATGTGCGGAAAACTCAAAAAATTATATTATACAGTTTTTTATCGGAAAATTTTGTTAATGAAATTTGTTCAGAATTGTCCAAAAACCGTATGTCCAAAATTTAATCAAAATGAAAAAATTGAAATATTAAAATATATAAAATTTTAAAATTAATTATTTTAAAAAATCTGCAAATTGCTTGATAACTACCAAGCAGCTTGGGTTTAATGTCAAACAAAATTGTCATAGTACAGTTTTCTAAACAAAAAAAAAAACATTAAAATTATATTTTCGGACTTGGACATTATTTTAATCAAAATTTCAATATTTTGTATTTTGATTAAATTTTAGACTTAAAGTTTTTGGGCAATTTTGAACAAGTTTCATTTACAAAATTTTCTGATAAAAAATGCCTAATATGATTTCTTGACTTTTTCCGTATATTTTGGTACCTCGCATTTATAGTAGGCGAATGTTTTTCTGGTCAGAGAATCACCTTATCTTTTCTTTTCTTACCACCAAAGTTTGAAGTTTATCAAGCATCAATTAATTGCGATCTTAAGTGGGTCACATTGTGTAAAACAAATGCCCTAAAAAAAAGTTTTCCTGAAATCGATCAAGAATGTCTACATTTTCGGTGCAATTTTAGATCCCAGAATAACCTATTCTAGTATTTGGATCCGTTGCCAAGCAACTATCAGAAAACAGTCTGGGAAAGTTACGTTCCCGGCCTGGAGTGGGAAAGTTAACTTTCCCGGACTGTTTTATATATAAAAGTTACTTGCCTGACCTAGTCCTAGGAAAGTGGCTTTTCCGTACTGTTTCTCATATATTTTAGTATGTATATATTTTTTTATTTTTATATATTTATAATAATATTGATTGTGATTTCAGGAAAAATAGTATGTGTACTTCGAATTTATTGCGTGTTATATAATTGCAAGTGAGAAAACGTAAACTACAGAGAAAGAAAAATAAATTACAAAAAGTTTAGAAACGTAAATTTACCCTCAACAAGTACATCTAATTCTCATACTGTAGTGTTCAGAAATAATAAATGTGAACAATTTTTAGTTTTCAGCTTTTGTGCCGCTGGCTGGCACAACCGAGTGGTACTGGGCGACACAAACTCGTCACTAGGCGGCACTAGTGCCGCCTACTTTTTACGTTATTTTATGCTCTGATGTGATTCGGCATTTGCATTTTATGGCTAAAAAAAGCGATACTGAGGAAGCTGCTGCAAAAGGGAAGAGATTTGAGGACAAATGAGACCAATTCGATCTTGTCTTATGGTTTGAACGTAGTGGAGCTACAAGGTTTCAAATTCAGATAGAAGCTAAAGATACGAGTTACTCCAAATGTTTTCCTTGTCTTATTGACTTCGCGAATACCTAATAATTATCTTCCTGTTAAAATGATTGTTCCACATATAAAAGTATTCAAAATAATTTCGAAAACGCATTGCGAACTCTTGCTCCACTATAGCCATCCAAAGTCTGTAGTGTCTCTAGTCGCGTAGTTAGTCATTATTTAAATCTGAGCAACGTTGCTTCACTATGTTCGTTACCCTTTTATAGAATGCTGAGAAACGAGAAATTGTTGAAATCCCTATTAATTTTTTTGTTAATAATAGGGCCCGTAATTTTGTCTGAATTGTTACCAGCCACAGCAGCGATTCGAGAGCACTCGTACCGAGTGTATCACAAGATCCAATATTGGCATAGTAACAGCTTACCTGCCAAAATGTGGAGATCGAGACAGCCAAGCGACGAACTAGTGTCAATTGTTACATCACAGCAGCCAGCACTGAACGTGGTTCTAAATCGTATTTCTGACAACTACTATACCATGTGGTTTACAGAAAAACGAGTTGAAATACGCAAACATTTGTGGCAAAGCTATGGACAACCTTGTCTTAACGCCAAGCCGATATTTACGGCAGCAGAAAGTACGATGAAGTAGATCAAGTAATTTTCGATAAGATGATGAAGCCGCTGCAGAGCGATTGCAATAACTGACGTCGAGGAACGTGAAATAAACATCAAAACGACCTATTTCGCCAGTCTTTCCGCAAAAAACTAAAGGTGCTATTATTATTATTATAAATGAGTTACATTAGTCTATATAATGAGTACAACACAACTGTGAAAATATCAGAACAAAAATGGTTTTGGTAAAGTTATTAACAACAATAATAACGTTTATTATGTACAATAAAACGTAGACCAATGAGAGATAGTTTGGCATAGTCGCTATTCCACTTTCTCACGAAGAAAAAACAATATTTGTTTCTTAATCAACCATATTTAACTACGTATCTATAAACTGCACAATATTGTTATTAAAATGGTTATTTGCCTGAACATATTTTTTTGTTTAAACAGCGCGACCTAAGAACATTAATTATAACTCAACTCAAAGTACGCATTGCGATCAGGAGGTGGTTAATTTCAACATTCCAATGAGTAGTTTTTAGTTTTATTATAAAACAAATGCTTTGGCATCGGTTAATAAAAAACATCCTTTTACCACAATGTTATTAGTTTACTGAGAAAATGAATATAATTTAAAAACAAGAAGTTAAGGTAAATCTACAAAGCAACGCTCACGCACGAATTCATGTAAAACTGTTCGTCGCATGCTACATTTATTTTACATGCCTCAATTTAAAGAAAACATATTTTTTAATCAAAATTTTAAATATAAATAATATAAAGTACATTTATCAAGTATATAATAATTCACTCTGTAGTTATATTAACCTGCGGTAAAAGACTTAATCTCACCACAAAACATGTTTTTTTAGAAAGCCGCTCCACCATAACAAATTTAGCAGTTTCCCTCAATATATGGCTTCCGTATTTTACAATCATGTACAAATTGATTTATATATACCGACTTTTCCAAATGTTTAGTCACATTGACCAAAGAATAATTTTGCTCAAATTAAATAAATTTGAATTTGATGAATCTCTTATTTAATTAACAGAATTCAGTATGTATCTTATAACGGGATTGATTCTAAATAATTAATTGCTATTTCTGGAGTACTACAAAGTTTAAACTCAGTAATCTGTACAAGTACCGTGGTTTGGTACAGATTATTGACTATGAACTAGTATCATTTTTTACTGACTATCTCAATATTTATAATGCTCTACAAAATGTTTTGATTATTTATTTATTCAATATCACCTAAAAAGATTGAAGTTTGATCTCACGAGAATTATCTTCAATTGAACACTCTAAACTGTAAAAGCTTAATTTTTACATTAAAGAAAGAGCATGTCGAATTTATCTATCAATTAAAGTCTGTAGACTTAAGCCAATAAAAAACCATAATTAATCTTGTGAATTCTCGATTCAAAATTGTTTTTGTTAGTTTCATGGCCCCACTGCATTAAAAAAGTTTATTTTTCGTTTAAGCCAGGTCAACGGCTGAATGCGATTACGTGATTTTGTGTCCATTTTATAGTGTTCAGTCAATCCACGGCTGTTGAAAATGTTTAGAGGAAATTTATCAAACTTTTACAGAATGAAACCTCAGGTGTATACTCTGAAAGAAGCCTACGCTCAACGCTTGTTAAGTTCCTTAAATTTTCGATCGCTATATATCTAAGAATAGTGTTATTAGCAGTAGACTCTATTTACAAACTTTTACACAATAAAATGGATTACATACGTCTTGTCAATGAAATATCATTTCCAGTTCTTCATAAAACGTTCAGATTTTAAATTTGAGCAAAAAAAAAATCTGTCGGACTTTCTTTGGTATTGACATAAAATTGGTGCCAGAATGTATCAGAATGAGATCTGGAACTAGATTATATTTTGATCTTATTCTGTTGAAGGGTAAAACAAACAAGGAAAAAATCCATATAATTGGGATTTAGTATACATATACTAAATCCCAATTATATGGACTCCACTTGCTTGCTAAATCGAGGTATCGAAACTTGTTTTGTCATCAACCACCCCCCATTATCACCGAATTAGAATCTTTCGAATAATAAACGTATTTAAGAAAGTTAAAAATGTGTTGTTGACTGTATTTTAAACTTATTTTATTTTTTATTAAACATACTTTAAAAACGATCATTTTTGCAGCGTGGGTCGCTCAAACAAATCTCTTTCGATAAATTGGCCAACTAAGAAACAACTGTTCCACATATGTCAGGCAAATTAGCGGCTAAATAATAAGTGACCTGGTTTTGCGATTCCAATTCTCGTAAAAATTCTTGTAAATTAGTAAATTACTATGTTAATATTAAATAAATTTAACATTTAACATTTTCCGAATGGGTCTAATTCCATTCGATATAGACATTTGCGATTTATAGGATTAAGGTTAACGCCATTATTGTCATTAGGTACTACATAAATTTGTGTAAAATTATTTTAATAAAAAAAAGGGTTTCAGAAAGAACTAAAATTTGTATTTGTTTATTTCAATAATGTATCCAACAGGTAAATCAAGTAATGGGATAAATGTCAACACAGTTAAAAGGAAAAATACTATAATAAAAATTAAACAAGCTAAAAACGTACTCTTCGCCTGTTCATTGAACTTTTATATAATTGTTACACATTATATAGGATACTCTTCGCAGTTTTTTGTAAATAATGTTAGTTTTAGACATATTTAATTTTATAGTACGAACTTAGTTAGTAAAAGACCCAGTGTAAAATAAAGTAAAAATTAAAAAAAACATACCTAACCCCACTTGGGTTTCGAACCCGGGACCCTTGGATTCCGAGTCAATTTCAATTAAAAGCGTTTTACATTATAAGACACGAGCTAAAATCATATTTTCACGGATGTATATTACATTATGATATGTATATTTGTAAAATATATAAATATTTAGATATTAAAATGAAATATCGTTCCACCAGATTTCTGTTCAATTACAAAAACATAAAAATCAAAAAATTTTTTTTTCAAATTTAAATCATTAATAACATTTTTATTTACCGATCGATTTTGTTCAAAAACAATAGGGTTCTTCCACTAAGTAACATTAATTTACTGTCCAAATTTCAATACAATCGGATTTTTCTTTGTTGAGTTATCGTGCTTACAAGAAACGTGACGGACGGACGGACGGACGGACGGACGGACGGGCGGTCGGAGAGACGGACATTTTAAAAGTTGTTCAGAATTCGTTCACTAACACAATGATATGAACATTTTTTGTCTGCGAGCGATATTTACGGTTTTAGAAGTGTGCCGATCAAATACAATATACTCTTCGTTATCGTATTTGCGAAGAGATATACTGTTTACTTTAGTATAAGTTAGTGAAAATTAAAGGTAAAATAATAATTTGTGACCTCTGACGAAACTTTTCAAATTTGGATGATGAATTTTCTTTAAGGAACAGTTTACCAAATTTGATATATCAAAAACATCTACACACAATACGCTTTCAGAAAGAGTAAATTAAATATCCACTGAATTTGTAACGGTTTCTTGTCGGGTAGCTGGTTCGGAGATTAACCAGGGTCCATATTAGTTAATAAGATAGCCCAATAAAGATATAAACAATTTATTTACTTCTTGAAACAGGCAGTGTTACATAACATACAGGTACAGGTTATATGTCCGTATCTTTTACGGTTCTTAGGACAACATTTTTCTATTATCTGAGAGAGAGAGAGAGAGAGTGTAACGGTTGCGATGCGACGTCTCTGGCTTTGGCGGCGAAACGGCGCCGGGGAATGACTAACGACTCGAGGGGTCCCAGTTCAACACGCTGTAGGATACCCGGGGTCAGATTGCATTCGCTCCGTCGTGTTTGCGTCGGGAGATGCACAAAACTGCAATATGTCCAGCTCAGCACGCTGTAGACAGATTGGCAGAATTATCCACTCTGAATTATGTCGCCAATATTCTTGGCTAAAGATGTCGGTCTCGGATGACTGGGGCCGGGCAGGACTATTGCCCTTTACCCCAATACATCGCTGTAGACCGGGGACCAGCCTCGTGCAGGGCGGGCGAGCTTACTTTACGTCGGCCCCACTCACAAATGTGAGCGGTGCAGACGATTTCGGCCCACCTCCCTGGGTCCTGGCTCGTTGGACCTTGCTGGCTAAGGCCTCTTCTGGCGTTCTTCTGTCTTCGTCTTCTTTTCTTCGCCAGCTTGTTTGCCCCCCGGGGGGTAGTCATCGGTCTGTTGGGTGTTTTTGGGTTTGTGGCGGGAGTGACTGCCGGTACACAAGATGCCAAGAGGCATCCTGTCGTCCGGATCATCGGTAGGGTAAGGATGAGCTGTGTAGCTCGAGGAAGGGCAGACCTGACTGCTTTGGTAGCATTTTTGGTCTGCCCGGAGCTAGGGGGACTACAGGTACTGGACGGTTGTTTGTCCGGTACCCGCAGGGTCTTGGGTGGGTGGTTGGGTGATCGTCATGTCTCTTCCGTGGGGGTGGATCGTCGGACGGTGGTATGCTTCTCATACTCACCCGTTATCCAGGAGCTGCACCTTCGGCCGCTTGTGCCTCGGAGCATCAGCTGGGTCATAGTCAGTTGCCTCCCTGACTAGTGGGTTCCCATGCTCCTCGGCAAGGGCGTACATCTTTCTGGCTCTCTGCTTGATGATCTCAGTGACCGGGGTGTATTCCAGGTCCCTGTAGATGTCCTCGTTGCGGATGAACCAGGGTGCATCGACTGCCGTTCTGAGGGCGACGTTCTCCACTCTCTGGATCTGATGGAGGTAGCTCTTTGCTTGGTAGCCCCAAGCTACCGAAGCATACGTCAGCTGAGGCCGGATGAGGGACCTGATAAGCGTGAGCTTGTTCCTCAGGTTGAGTCTGCTCTGTCTACCCGTCATCGGGTAGATTAGGGCTCTCGTCCTCCTGGCCTTCTTGACGATGGCCTCCGTGTTCAGTCTCCATGTTAGGCCTTTGTCCATGACCACGCCAAAGTAGTTGGCGGAGTCGTGCCATTGGATGTCCTCACCAAACATGGAAACGTGACCTGTGGGGTTTTGTTTTCTTACCTTCTTGAAGAGTACCGCCTTGCTCTTCTCGGCGTTGACGGCTACCTTCCATCTGTTGCACCAGTCCTCTAGGAGCGTGGCCGCCTCCTGGAGGTTTCTGGTGGCTACTGAATTATGTTGATTTGCGGCCTGGCTTTTATATCCGAGAATCCTCGCTTACTGGTGACGTAGAACTGCGTATAGTTTAGTGTCGTGTGCAAATCCATGCTTCTAGACGGGCGATGGGCAGGTTTGCGGGCCGTGTGCACATTGGTGTCGTGTGTAAATCCGGAATCTTAGTAATGGAGCAGGAATTTAAAGAATGCTTCATTACAAATTGAAAAAAAAATTAATGGTTACTGAGAATTTCAGTGTAATGGCGATATTTACTACATTGACGAGTTTACTGTTTCTTTTAAGTAAAACCTTTTTCTGTTCATATTTTAATAAGTATTCAGTATAGGGATTAGAGAGTTAAATTGGAATTACAATGAGTCATTGTATTGCAGGGTTAAATAAATTAAAAAAAAAAAAAAAAAAGTTGTAACCAGGCGATCAACAAAAAGTGGTCAGGCTTGCGGACCAGATCAGTGTGTCCTTATATATTTGGACCCGCTGAAACGGAATTCGAAGTCAGAATTGTTAGATTGCTTTTTTTTCACCCTTAATTCCAAAAAAACACCCCCCAAAGTAGTCTGGCCTGCGGGCCATACCAGTGTATCCGTATGTATTTGGACCCTCTGAAACTGAATCCGAAGTCAGAATTGTCAGATTTGCTCGTTTCTCACCCCTAATCCCAAAAACACCCCCATAACAAAAAAAAGTGGTCTGTGGACTAGATCAGTGTATCCTTATGTATTTGAACCAGAATTGTCAGATTCGCTCGTTTTTCACTCCAACGCCAAAAAACATCCCCAAAACAAAAAAAGTGGACCAGACCAATGTATCCTTACCGAATACATAAGGATTCACTGCCACTGGTATGATCATCCGGACAGACCATTTTTGGAGTGGGTGTTTTTTGGGGGTTAGGGGTGAAAAACGAACCAATTTGACAATTCTGATTTCGGATTCGGTTTCAGCGGGTCCAATTACATAAGGATATATAGATCTGGTGCACAGGCCAGACCAATTTTTTTTTGGGGGGGGGGGTGATTTTCGAGGTTATGGATGAAAAACGAGCGAATCAGACAATTTTGACTTCGGATTCGGTTCCAGAGCGTCAAAATACACGAAGATACACTGGTGTAGTCCGCAAACCAGGCCACTTTTCTGGGGGGGTGTTTTTTGGGGGTTGGGGTGAAAAAACAGCAATCTGACAATTCTGACTTCGGTCCAAATACATAACGATATACTAGTCTGGTCTGCAGGCCAGACCACTTTTTTTTGTGTGGCTGTGTAATTAGTCGAAGAAGATGCATGGGGGGTTATTATACTCTTCGCAAAACGAAGAGTATATTATATTTGATCGGCACATTTCTAAATCAGTAAACATCGTTCGTAAAGGAAAAATTTTCGTATCATTATGTTAGTGAACGAATTCTGAACAACTTTCAAAATGTCCGTCTGTCCGTCTGTCCATCCGTTCGTCCGTCCGTGAGTCCTTCCGTCACGTTTCTTGTAAGCACGATAACTTAAGAAAGAAAAGTCCGATGGAAAGTAAGTTAGTGTTAGCTAGAGGAAAAAACTCAATCAGTGAATAAAAAAATTATTAATTATTTAAATTAAAAATATATATTTTCTTAATTTTTGTTATTTGCACTTAAATAGAAATCTTGCGAAATGTTGTACTCTATATAATTTTTTTGTTTATACATTTTACTAATATATATATAATATATTTTATAATAATACATCTAATTCGTTAAAATATACTGCTCGAATGATATATAATACAGACATTCAATTTTTGTAGTAATCTGTCATGGCTTAATGGCTAAAGCTTTGTCTGGCAATCCAAAGTTCTTGTGCTCAAATCTCTGACAGCGTATTTTTTTTTTCATTTTTCTTTTCATGAATTTTATTTTTCACAACAAAGTTGTACCACAAAATTTAGAATGTCCAAAAACTAGCATTATTTACAAGAAAACTGCGAAGAGTATCCTATAGAATGTGCAACAATTATATAAAAAGCTCAGTAAATCGGCGAAGAGTACAATTCAATTTTCTACAATCCTACGGAACAATGTCACGTGAGCTATGCTATTTGCAGTTCAATATACCATAACTCATAACACACAGAAGTCAAAGTATTGACAGAAAAACTCAGCAGAAAAGTTAAAAAAATGCTTAAGAAGAACATCGCAAAATGAATGTTCTGGAAATATTAGACCCGGAAAATCTTCAGCCAGCATCAAATGTAGCAGAAACTTCGGGATTGTAAAAAATAAGATATTATATTTTACCTATGGATCCAGACAATGATAGTTTTTCTGGTTTTGATATTGACGAATATTCATCTGAAAGTTTTGTCATCAGGCGACGGAGACGTAGACATAGATGGTTTATTTAACAATAGTTAAAGTTCAGAATCTGAAGAATCAGAAGATAATGTTTAGTTTGGTATACGACTTCGTTTGTAGATTATTTAGTAATATTATATTGTGTTTCTTTAAGAAGTTTATTTCTCTTCGCCTACCTAATAAATAAATATTATTAGACAAAAAAATTCAATTAAACATTCTAATATTTATTGACGTGAAACTTCCAGTCTTGTATGGTAGGGTGTATTGCAAATAAATAAAGACTTTTGGAATATTGTAATATAAAATGTAATATTACAACGTTGCATATAATATTGCAACGTTAATACGGTGTAATATTACATAAAAATATGTTATATCTAATTTTAGATTCCTGCTTTTACTTTTTTATGACTTATTTTTGACGTCCACTATTAAGATGAAGTTTAGTAGATGTTTTAATATCAGCAATTTATAAACTATTAAAAATATCCAACCTCTGCTCTATGTTATTATAATTTAAACACATTTGATGCAGTGGAGATTAAGTCAAGGTGTTAGTTCGAGGCGCAGGCATCATAAATATCTTGCTAGCTATTAATCTGCATACACGGTGTTCAATAAGTGAGATAATTAACACACAAGAGACCCATTAAGAATTTTAATAAGAAAATCAATATATCAATTAGGCCCGCATTAGACTATAAAAGTTCTTCGACAAAGATTTTTTATAAAAGATATTATTTATGAGAAATACGTAATAATTTATAAAATATGGTCGATGTTTTATATTTGGTTTATTACACTATCACATTTCTCATAAAATATCTTTTATAAAAGAAGTTTTATAGTCTAATGCCTGTGTCTAAGTAGACCACACATATTTTTATTTGAGAACAAATTCCGAGACACCCTTAATAAACAGTCACCTTCCAAAATAAATTTAGGTGGTGTTACTCTTACGCGGACTACAACCTAGGAATTTGTAAGCTCCCGCTACGTATTCCTCAATATGTTTCGAGAAAGTTGATTTTAGGCCGATGATAACTCATCAGTCCTTAACTCAAGTCTAGCTAAGACGCAAATACCCAAATTATAATTTAAAAATGCGGCCTCTACATCTGCAGTTTGATGTAGTAGGGGCTATCAGTACGTTATAGTTGGAGCCCTGAAATTCATTTATTTATTTCAACTTGTATTTCGTTTTTATGTATGAAAATAACAATTTAAGAAAATAAAAATTAGTGATGACACATCTATAGATAAACAGCTTTATTTAAAAAAAATAATAATCAAAATCACTTCAGTGGCAGCCGCTGGCGAATTCGGAGAACGAAACGCCTTATGTTTTAAATATATAGATAGATAATATAATATCTAATTCATGTAAAGTTTGTTCAAACACAACATTGGCGATCACCTTGTATAATGAATATCGCTCAGTCTGGATAGGAAGAATTCTTCCGTACTATTTCACGTATGTTCCAAATTAGTAGTAAAATAGTTTCGTCTAAGAGAAGTTCACTTGTTTAATAGTCAGCAACAAACACCCTTCTGCAACTCTCATTCGCGTTATAATAGTCTTATTAAGAATAGTTTAATAACATTTTTAAATGAAAATGATAATCCTCAAACCTACTTAAGATTCGTTCAACCAGAAAGGCACACTATTGCAGTTTGAACGTTTTCTATATCTTCATGTGTCTAGTAAGAAAACTTTAGTAACATTTAGCTCTAATGCTATAATAAAATATAGTTTATCCGTTATCATAACATGATAATATCCACGTTTCTGACGACTGATTTTCATGGCGGATAGAGCTGCCCTATTTCGTTAGGAAGTATTCTACTAAGAAAATTTTAGATATGTTCCCAATTTTAAATAAAAATGGGAGGTCTAACAGATGTTATCGCGTTTAAAAGGTATTCATAGTTGGTAATGCCAGACTGCAATTTTCAGTCAATCCATAATACTCTTATTAAAATTACCTTAATAACGTCTTAAATGAAAGTTGACGTTAACCTACGTATATTCCCTTCGAACCTGAGGGACACATACTGCAGATTGAATATCTTGCATATTTTCGCATTTGTGTGTGCTTAGTCAAAAACCTTAAAATTCCTATAAAATTATAATACAAGAGAGTTTTTATAAAACATAATAATTTACAGGCTTCTTGCGATCACCCTTTGTTATGGATATGGCCGAATTTCAATAGAGAGTGTTCTACTGTGCTACTTTACGTCCAAATCCATCGTAATACGAACCCAGCGAACACCTGGTATGCAAATATATCAGACTAATTGATGCCTGTCCGTTAAAGATATTGCTGTATATTATATGGATACCTCGTCGTATTTTTCTGATACTGAAGCTGAAGTGTAAACTCTGTTGGACTAATCTGTATGAAAATAAGATAAAATAAAAAATTCGTTTTCTATGACGAAATATATTTCGTACATAATTTAACTAGATGTAATATTCGGATTGGCGTTAGTTGATACACTACACCACCCGTTAAACTAAACTAAACTAGGTGGCCGCAACAAAAAGCCTTTACGAGATTTAAAAAAAATAATAAAAGGCTTCCGATCACAGTTCAGTGCACCATGGATTTCGCGTGTCAATGAGTAATTGGCATCTACCGTCGATAGCTTCTCTCTAAATCCAAACTAAGTTGGGATAACAGTGTCATATTTGTTAAGGTGCTCTAGAAGTCAATTAGACATTTTTCTCTTATTTTAAGTATTTGGATATCACCGTCTCCAATAATACAGCCCACCTTTGTCACCTTCCACATTGACAAAATTATTACGGCCATATACGAAATAGGACTCATAGTAGTAGTATTTACATATTTTTAAGGAATTTTTGAAATTTTAGGTACTTTTTAGGAATTTTATTAATTACATAGGCCGACAAAAAAAATTGTTGTTGTTTTAGAGACGTGACCCTACCTGTCTTTGGTAAAATTTTCCGCTAAATCCGAAAATGGTAAAAAAAAGTTCTGACGTATGCGCACTGTCAATTCCCTCCAAAAATTCAAAAAATCCAAACTGGCATTCCAACCCACCCATCTTTAGTAAAATTCGCTGAATCCGAAAATGGCAAAAAAAAATGTTTGGACGTGAGGGCTTGAAGGCTTGAACTCGCATTTTGATGTGGAATTAAGATGTTTTAGCATTTTAATTCCGCAATCAATCAAAATGCGAGTTCAAGCCCTGAGGCCACGTCAAGGCGTCTATCAACCCAGGGTAAGTTATAACCTGGATTTAGAAAATACCTTCCGTATGCTACCTAGCCTAAAGTTACTTAAGAGCTTAAAACATTTTGGAAACCAATAAGCCTTCATTGAAAAATTTCATCAATGCTAGAATGCTAACCGTAATTTGCAAATGCTATCTGAGGGCGAGGTTAAGTATACGAGCAAAGGGAACTTGTAGTTCAAAAATATTTTTTAGTGTTAGTTTTACTGACAGATTTTATAAAAATTATAACGGTTGCCACGTCTGATTTGTATTTATTTTTATTTTTGAAAGAAGCAATTGAGAGATACGGATGAGTAGGGGGGTCCCTCATGTTCAAAAAATCGAATTGGATAGATTTATCTACAAATTGGAACTGTGACACAAATTTTAATCCTAAACAACTTTTCTTAGTGACAGTTTTTCATATTGTTAAAATTAAACGTAGTTTACTGTTACATAATTTTCAGATCTTATAATTTTCTGAACACCCTGTACATGACATGTTAACTTACTCCATGGCAACCATATTTCTAACAAAAGCAAAACTTTTTATGAAGAATAAATTTTCCACGTAAAATGAAAAATAAAAAAATTACCCTGTTATCGACTCTAACTCTGGACACTGCAAAATAATCTAATAAATAAAAATCTCGTGTCACAGTGTCTGTTATCGAACTCTTCCGAAACGGCTTGACCGATTTTTATGAAATTTTTGGTGTATATTTGGTAGGTCCTGATAATAGGTCGTAGGCTATTTTTTATACCCCTAGGTGATGAGGGTGGCCCTATCCAGAAATTTTATTTTTATTTTTTGGACAAAAATTTATAATTTATATGGCAAAACAACGTTTACTGGGTCAGCTAGTATTATTATATAAATACATAATTTTTCTCGTAAATACAGGACCATTTCCTCACAGCACCTTCTGAATTCCTCTCTGATTATGAGTACATCTTTATCTTTCATCCTAAGCAAATGCCTACTTGTTGCTTCTCCTCGTTCAATCTTCAGTATATTCTTTATTATCGCCTTTGTTTAAATTAATCACAACTGTTTTGCATTTAATTAAGTTTCTTGACATTTTCAACAAGAATATCTCTATTTAAAATTTAAAAAATAGTGTATAAAGAGAGAGCATGTACTAATTGAACGCCTCTTTGCAGTTCAGTTAGAAAAAACTGTGTTTCAGCAACATAGACTGCAAAAGACAATTATGTCTAAAGAAACTAGGGTTAAGGTTTCGTTCAAAGTATACAGGAATTTTTCACAACATACCAAGCAAGTACCGGTATGTATAGCTATCCTTATCAATCGTATTCATAAAGACCAAGATCGACACCGTTGATGAAACAGTAGGCTGCGAAAAAAATCCTTATAGGGAAATTTGTGTCACTAGATTTTGTGCTTTTAAGAGTTTTAAGCGCTAAATTTAAAAACAGTACGTTACAAAACTGGGATGTTTGTCCCCTAATGGTGAAAGTGAAGTAGTTTATTTAAATTGCTGTTTAAAATTGGTCTTGGCATAAACGAATTTTAGGAAGTTTCTGAAATCTTTAGGGACTATTTTAGGAATTTTAGAGTAAATTGGAATTTAGCACGTAATATTCTCTTGCCTCCGGGATAAGTAGCAAATTCAGTATTTATTCAGTATTTATTATTTTATGCATATTCACTATCCAATAATTTCTTCTTGTTTATTATGTTTCAACTATATCAGATCTTTTAAAATGGTAAAGGTAAATCTAGCGTAATTGGGTAGCACGAGAAAAGTACCAATTTGATCAAACAAGTAATAACAGAACAATTATTGACAGCAAAATATATGCAATTACGTGTGATTATGACCTAGCTTTGTCGGTATTATTTAAATGTTTCACAGAGTTGCATGTCGTATACAATATATTTTCCAGGTTACTTTTCGAACGGGATCACGTACGTTGAAGTTAGGTACTGAATCCACGTAAAATCAACAGTTTATTTTAATGACTGATATTAGTGGCGCTCCAAGAATAGCTAAATGTGTATTTAATAACTTGTTTCCCACAATATGTAAAACTTTCATGTAATGTTTTTCATACATATAAATTGTTTAAATATTCTTGAAAAAGTCCGTCTAATATTTGTTATTTCTTTCATTGTATAATGAATGATATTGTCTTATAGTCTCCAGTTACTCAAAAATACTCTCTAAATTCAAAATTCAAAAACATTTATTAATAAATTATACGACATGTACATTCAGTTTAAATAAATTTTACATAAAATTGTGAATAATCTTCAAAAATGGTATGTGTGCGCACATATTAATAATAATTTATAAAACACTATGTTTATGTTAGTGACAGCTGTACATATAACAATTATAACTTTTTATTGTATTGTATAATCATTATACAAGGAGGTACATATTACGTGACACATTAAGTGAACAAAGAAAGAGGACTATTAATATAAACCAAGACAACATTATGCATTAAGAATAATATTTGTATTATAAATATAAACATTTTTCTGAATTTGGATATTTTGTTAATACTTTTTATATAACCTGGTATCTTATTGTAATAATTAGGCCCTAGGGAATCTATAAAGTTTTGTTGCTTAGTTTGGTTGTATTTTGGAACTATTATATTTTTATTTACAATAGTAAACTAAACTAAATTTGGATATATTCTTTTTGATAAATATAAAGCATTTTAAAATATATAATTGTTTTAAATTTAGACAATTACATTACCTGAACAACTGATCACTTGGAGAACTAGGTTTTTTTTTTAGTATTATCTTCAGAATTGTTTTTTGTATGACTTTAACTGGATCTAGAGCATTTTCATACGCACCACACCATACTATTAAGCCATAACGTATGATAGATTCAACCGGATAATTGTATACATTTAATATAGTTTGCTTAAATAAAATACCTCTGAACTGGTAAAATTTATATATCAACTTTCTAATTTTATTTGTTACATAGTTTGAGTGTCCCAACCACCTCAGGATTTTATCTATCATTAAACCCAGATACTTTATTGTACTAGTGGATTGAATTTTTTCATTACTTTCTTGAATAGTTATGTCATTAAAATCGGGTAAATTTGAACTGTAAGTAGAAAATGCAATAAACTTAGTGTTTGATATATTAAGCGATAATTGGTTTAAGTCGAGCCACGATCTAATTTTTTTCGTATCTTGCGCAACACAATTTTTCACATCATTCCAATCACCACCTTTACAAATAATTGTTGTGTCATCTGCATATGAAATAAGTTGGTCTAATATATTTAATTTAGATAAACAAACACAACAAAATTGGTGCCAAAACGGTGCCCTGGGGAACTCCTATGGTTATCAATTTTTCGTCACTTATTTTATCCCCTATTTTTACAAATTGTTTTCTGTCCTCCGTGTAACTAGCGAATACTTTCAACACTGTGCACAGTGTTTTCTAATTTTTGTAGTAATTTTTTATGGCACACAGTGTCGAAAACCTTCGCCAAGTCCAATAAGGTATTACAGAAGAAAGTATTAAATTCATTTGCTTTTTGCTCGTTGTAGGTAATTATATTGCCATGTTTGTCCACAATATTGATATTATTTGTACATTTATTTTTTTCTATGTTTGTAGCGTCTCTTGTTAGTTTCCAAGTCTATTTTATATTTTCGTCACATGTACTAAGCTGATTTGGATAATAATTATTTTTTGTTATTTTAATAATTCTTGTTAGTTTGTTTCTATAAGTTTTATATTCCTTAAGTAATTGAATATTATTACTATTACATAAAATGCGTTTTTTCATCCTATCCCCAGTTTTGATAGATTGTATAGTCCCATTGGTAATCCATGGTTTAATTTTACTTCCACGTCCAGTGGAAGTATAGTAACGACAAAAAATTTTTTATTGTCCAAATAGGCTTAAAATGTCATGAAACGTCGAGATTTTAAGTTTAAGCGAAAAAAAAATTTCTGTCTGTCGGTCTGTCTGTCGGTCTGTCTGTCGGTCTGTCTGTCGGTCTGTCTGTCGGTCTGTCTGTCGGTCTGTCTGTCGGTCTGTCTGTCGGTCTGTCTGTCGGTCTGTCTGTCGGTCTGTCTGTCTGTCTGTCTGTCTGTCTGTCTGTCTGTAACTTTTTTTTGTGCGCACGTTTACTCTGAAACCGTTTAAGATATTCACTTGAATTTTGGTACACATATGTACTTTAACCAGATCTAGAACTAGATTATATTTTCATCTTGTTCCGTCGAAGGGTTGGGGGGTAAATTGGAGTAAATTTGGGGTAAATGGGTAAATCAAGCAGGTAAGAATCCATGAAATTGGTATTTAGTATATACAAGAGAAGGTGAGCATTAGCCACCTCCATTACCACCCCCACCTCCTAATTAAAGGGGATGAAAAAAAATGTGATTTAGTGCATGTACAGGAACCAGAAACCTCAAAATATTTTTTACTTCATCCACCCCCGCACTACCACCCCCCTATCACCACCCCCACCCCACTACCGATGTGGGGTATCGTGTTATGGGTTTTTGGGGTAGAGGATTTCAAATATTACATTATTAAAGTTCCATAAACAATTATTTTCACATACAAAGTTTTTTCGTTGTGAGTGAGAATCTGGATGTGGAAGTAGTGATTCCTTGGGCAGCGGTTTTTATTTTGAAAATCTTAGATGAATGAAAAGTTGCAGAGTTAATACGTTTTTACTTCCACGTCCAGTGGAAGTATAGTAACGACAAAAAAATTTTTAAAAATTTTTATTGTCCAAATAGGTTTAAAATGCCATGAAACGTCGAGATTTTAAGTTTGAGCGAAAAAAAAAATTTCCGTCTGTCTGTCGGTCTGTCTGTCTGTCGGTCTGTCGGTCTGTCTGTAACTTTTGTGCGCACGTTTACTCTGGAACCGTTCAAAATATTGACTTGAAATTTGGTACACATATGTACTTTAACGAGATCTAGAACCAGATTATATTTTCATCTTGTTCCGTCGAAGGGTTGGGGGGTAAATTGGGGTAAATTTGGGGTAAATGGGTAAATCAAGCAGGTAAGAGTTCATGAAATTGGCATTTAGTATATACAAGAGAAGCTGAGGCCTCAAAAAATTTTTGGCATTAGCCACCCCCATTACCACCCCCACCTCCTTATTAAAGGGTATGAAAAAAAATTGTGATTTAGTGTATGTACAGGAACCAGAAACCTCAAAATATTTTTTACTTCATCCACCCCCGCACTACCACCCCCCTATCACCACCCCCACCCCACTACCGATGTGGGGTATCGTGTTATGGGTTTTTGGGGTAGAGGATTTCAAATATTACATTATTAAAGTTCCATAAACAATTATTTTCACATACAAAGTTTTTTCGTTGTGAGTGAGAATCTGGATGTGGAAGTAGTGATTCCTTGGGCAGCGGTTTTTATTTTGAAAATCTTAGACGAATGAAAAGTTGCAGAGTTAATACGTTTTTACTTCCACGTCCAGTGGAAGTATAGTAACGACAAAAAAATTTTTAAAAATTTTTATTGTCCAAATAGGTTTAAAATGCCATGAAACGTCGAGATTTTAAGTTTGAGCGAAAAAAAAAAATTTCCGTCTGTCTGTCGGTCTGTCTGTCTGTCGGTCTGTCGGTCTGTCTGTAACTTTTGTGCGCACGTTTACTCTGGAACCGTTCAAAATATTGACTTGAAATTTGGTACACATATGTACTTTAACGAGATCTAGAACCAGATTATATTTTCATCTTGTTCCGTCGAAGGGTTGGGGGGTAAATTGGGGTAAATTTGGGGTAAATGGGTAAATCAAGCAGGTAAGAGTTCACGAAATTGGCATTTAGTATATACAAGAGAAGCTGAGGCCTCAAAAAATTTTTGGCATTAGCCACCCCCATTACCACCCCCACCTCCTTATTAAAGGGTATGAAAAAAAATTGTGATTTAGTGTATGTACAGGAACCAGAAACCTCAAAATATTTTTTTACTTCATCCACCCCCCACTACCACCCCCCTATCACCACCCCCACCCCACTACCGATGTGGGGTATCGCTTTATGGGTTTTTGGGGTAGAGGATTTCAAATATTATATTATTAAAGTTCCATAGGCAATTATTTTCACATACAAAGTTTTTTCGTTGTGAGTGACTTGGATAGAGAATCTGGATGTGGAAGTAGTGATTCCTTGGGCAGCGGTTTTTTTATTGTGTTTAGAAAATTATTGGTACATGTATTGCCATTGCTATGGTAATAATAAATAGTTCTTCAATATTTTGATAATTGATGAAGTATAGGACAATTTGACATGCTTTTCAAATGATTTCCAGAAACTGAAGAAAATGGAGGACGTTCTCAATTCGCTCTGTTTTTTTAAGCTTTTTACATCCATTACTCTGGATTGGCTTAAGTGATTTTTAAGGAATGTTTTGCAATTTATAAGGTATTGGTCAGCAGTGGTCCCATTCTAGTTAAATGTCTCAGAGGAAAATATAAATTATTATTATTATGAAGTTACGTCGAGCTGAAAATGAAATTTTCGGTGCCCATTTTTCAGTATTTTTTATAATTTCGATAATAAATAATTTTATATTTCGAAATTTATGGCCAGTTTCTAATAATGACAATTTTTCTTCTATTTGAATTCATTCTTTAGTCATTGCTCCAGATTACCCTAAGGAAATTTCATAAATTCTCTAAGACTGTCATCGATCTTAATGTAATCTTCATGCTTTAGAGGATTCATCGGCGGACTAAAAATCGTCTCATTTTCCAAGATTTTGACATTCCATATAATCATATTTTTATGTAAATAAAATTTCAAAACGTGACATTATTGTCGTAAATGGTTGAGTGAATCAGAAAATGATAAGAAGATCCAGAAAGATCAAAATGGATATCAGTATTGTTAAAGGAAGATTCGCCGCGAAATAAAATGAAAAGTGGAACGTCTGGTGAACTCTGTGATGGAGTAGAACACTTTTCCCATAGTTTTCATCTCCATAAAGAAATGAAGGACGTTGCTAGAGTGTATAACAATAAAACAACCGTGTCCAACAAATGATAGAAACAAAGCAATTATGGACTCTGAAGGATTGCTCAACATCGGGAAATACGAATGCAATCCTTTTAGTCTTATTAGATCCCAAATACCACCCGGGACAACAAATAACCCACTGCTAAGACCAAGCATCTGGAAAATTTAAATAGCTCATACAATTAGGGTGATGAAATACTTTTCACTATAAAGCCCCAGAACCGGATCAGATGTAGGTGCTGAGAAACACTCCAATTACTTAATGATGGAAATCTGGATGCCTATTTAATAACATCTATTACACCGGAGAAATCCCACTGCGCATTTTTTAAGATAACTACCAAAAAAATAAAGTGGAAATATTATCATCTTATGAGTCTTATGAGCCATTCTTAAAGTTTTCTTGCTCATTTTGCACACAAAATTTTTCAAAACATGTGAGTTCAATGTAGATAATCAGTTTGATTGTAAGTGAGGGTTTGATACTAGAAGCATTATTTTCAGTATGCAGACATTGGAAATAAAACTATTTTAATCCTTGAATGGATATGTTCGTGTGTGTCATAGATTATGGAAAAGCGTTCGACAACATTCGACATAACTTTTTACTGAGGTATTTACAAGATGATAAAGACATAACGTTAATTGCCAACTGAAGCTAAAAAAGGAATGGCATAAGGCTGTACACTCTTCAATGCAGTTTAACCTTTATATTGAGATAGCGTTTTTTGAAACAGCTTTAGGTAGTTATCGAATCGTAAACGATGTTCCCATTAGCAACATCAGATACGTCGATGATACAGCGATCCTAGCAGATAATCGTGCCTACCTCAAGGCTGTACACTCTCCAACGCTGTCTACCCTTTATATTGAGATAGCGTTTCTTGAGACAGCTTCAGGTTATCGAGGCATAAAAGTAAACGATGTGCCTACCACCAAGTCCTCTCATACATTGTTAACTATATAAGTAAGGCACTGGGTTTAAATATGTAAAGATTTAAAGATGTAAATAAGGCGATACTTATTCATGATTATGACCAGATATGTCTTGGCAACGAAATGGAAGGGGTCACAAAATACTGGGTTTCTTTTGCACGAGAGATGGAACACAGAACTGGAGATTCAAACTAGGATTGGTCAAGTCAGAATTATCTTTTACGATTATGCGAAATCAGACTCGGTTTCGATCTTGGATATAGAATGGTCGAAAGCTATATCTGGTTTCCCTTATGACATGGAGGCATATATTTTTAAATCAATTAGGTAATTAAAGAATTTGAAATATGAACTCTTCGAATGTTTAAGACATCGTGGGTGGAGAGTTCGAAACGATGGTGTAATTAAAAAAAGCTGGACTAGAAGATCACGGAATTTTTTAAATATCAAAGAAAGGAAAACGGCTTATTTCGAGCACATACTACATAGAGATAGTTACAACTTTTAGTAACTTAATTGGAAGAAAATATTGAAGGACAAAGAGGGTGGCCCATAAAAGATTATCATTGCTGAGCAACATCCAACATTACACCAAACTGCATGATTCTGAATCATTCTGCAAGGTTGCCAGAAACAGAATTACAAAAACAAAGAAGTGAGAATGCCTACGTATTTCAATTCTAAGTAGTACGATAATAAAAGAGAATCATTGAATGATAAAATCGTTTACAATTCATATTTCATACCAAGACGAGAGTACAGGTTTTCTAACAATTTATTTCTTCAGATACTGACTTTTCTCTTAATACATGCAAAATGTTTTTGAAAGAGTGTCCTGGCCCAGAAGCATACATAACAAGTCAAATGATGATGAAATCCTCAATAAAAGTTTAAAATACTTTCTAAAGGAGGTCATACACTGACAAGAGGATACACATCAATATTAATGGCCAGGCAACTCTTAAAGCTTTGAATACAGCAGAGATATTATAAAAAAAGGAAAAAGACTGTCTTGGTTTATTGGAAAAACTGGCAGAACACAACAGCGTACAATTGGAGTGGACGCAAGGACACTAGAGCAATGTAGGCAATGAAAATGTATATAGACCGTCCAAAGAAGGTGCAAAAATAACCTTGATGAAACCCAAGCCAACCGGTGCGATATCCTACAATACCGCAAGAGATTGATAAAGGAATTATTAAGTCATAAACACAACTTTTATTGGATGGAGTCATCAGGAATGAGACAATCACATATAAACATTATTGGTGGATCATTCAAAATAAAAATCAACGAATTGCTAAAGTTGAGCAGTACGTGCATACGTGCAGTATGCGTCTTAACAGGACACTGGACACTAAACATTAGACAATATAGGGGTGAAGAATAATCCAGAGTATAGGATGTGTGATAAAGATAAGGAAAGTCCCTACCACATACTAAGTGATAGACCAACCTTGACAGCCGGAAAGTTTTCACACTGCAGGGTACCACTTGCGTATATTCTCCTGCTTGGGAGGAACGGGGCTACAGCAGGTTCTCACAATAACAGACAGTAAGAAAAGAAGGAAACTACACTTTAACAGACTTAATATTGAATACTGAATGTTTATGGGAATATTCAATACGTTTTCCTCATTTAAAAAAGCGATCTGATCTTGAAAAATTTTATTAAGATATCTATCATTACTTGATTTCGTAACGATCTTACCAAACTTAGTGTGTTCTGTCGAGGTTCAACAGGAGCATTCTTTTCCATAACAAAATGTAAAATTTCATAAAAACTAAAACTCAGGGTTACATTTACCTCCCGCCGCGCAGCCCCACTCTGACAAACTTCATAGAGTAATATTTTCCTGATTGTGATCCTCTATAAAACGTTTAAATAAAACATTATTTTATTAGATATTCAGTAAAACTATTCTCAGTCTGTTGGCCGTAGCTCCCCTAGGAAGGAATTCAGAAAAAAACTTTATAAATATTTTCGACCCACTTCGGCTTGGTTTATAGAATTTGAATGGTCTTTATATACTCGTATAATGTCAACAACATTCGCTTGTATTGGAGTTACCTTTCGTAACTATATATACCTAAAAACGGCAACATATTCTGGGAAATACACAAAACAACATGAAACTCCTTGATATTAGGTAGGATTAAATGCACCATTTTCAAAACGACATTCATGGTACATATACGTGACAAATACACATAAAATATGACAAATTTAATTAGACTGGCCGGCCTACAGCAATAAATTCATTCACGCACTGCGCCCAACCAGTTCAGCAAACTATACTATTATCATACAAATCTGTAGAGAGGCTTAAAGAATTTGAAGGGTTCTTAACCTCATGCATGTTATCGCGAAGCAGCCTCTTGCCTTCCTTATGAAAGATATTAGCCTCTTGCCTTTCTTATGAAAGATATTTGAAATTTGATCGGGTTTATATAAGATATAAATGGAAATGTGGCTTTGTTGAATTATTTCAAAACATTTACCCGTTCACTACACTCATATTTATATTATTTACAATTTTTTTATACATATGAAATAATAGAAAATAATTTCAATAAAGAATCAAATTTCATTAAACGAGTTGTCTGTTTTACGGATTTGGTCTCCATCTAATAGACAAGTTGGTAGCTAAAAAACTGGTCAATCATGTGTTAGAATTAACCTCTCTCAAAAATAAAGACAAATCAAAATTTAAATCTCTCACGTATGTAGGCTCCTCAATACATAAAATCTCGACGCCTTTAAGAAACCGTGATCTGGATAAAACAGAGTAAAAATAAACCCAAAAATGAGAAAAAAAATTTGTCAGACTTTGAAACTTGACGTGTTCATTAACCACCAAAGAACACATAAAAAAAGTTTACCACCCAACCCCATGCAAAAAGGTCTGTATGGGGGGGGGGGTAAGAAGGGTAAGGTGGGAAAGAATATTTTTTGGTAAATAAATCATCATTAATTGAAACAGATTTTTCACAAAAGAAACCTAATTTTCCTCAGTCATTTCCTCTGTGTTGGAGAAAAAGTTTATGTCTTCTTCTTCTCCAGATTATTACTATATATATTTTGAAATATAGATACACACAAACGCACACTGAAACACAATAAACGTTATTTTTGTGCAAAAATTTAGTATTTAACTGATAGAAAAAACATATGAACACAAGTAAAATATATTAGAAATCACAAAGTTTTAGAGCGACATATGAAAACAAGTAAAAACAGCTAAAAAATGCATCTGTACTGTCAGCCGTTCATGCAACGAATGGAATTCAGCTGACTTTTAGTATAAGGGGAAAATGTTTCGAAGACAGACAGCCGCTTCAATGTAATGTTTCAAGGACAGGCATCAACTGCTTAGGAAAATTATATTTCTTTTGTGGAGAAACTCTTTCAATTGATGAAGAACTTACCTCTGGAATTGCAGCAACTGAAACTATTAAGAAAGATGGTAAAGAAATGATGGCAAACGGTTAGTGTACAACACATCTACGAAACCACCCAAACTTCAAAAATGTATATACAGGAAAAACCTTGGGAGAGATAGGTAAAATATATACGTGATTTACGTGATTTACGCAGCCATAACTTTTGTTCGAAACATTTTTTCACTTAAATGTATTTATTATTTACTTACAAAAAACTGTTTTTCTCCCCTTCTCACCTCTACAAAAAAAAACTCTGGGATGGGTTTGGGTGGTAAACTTCACTTTATGCGTTCTTTAATGTTCTTAACATTTCTGCCAAGTTTCAAAGTGGGACAATTTTTTTTCTAATTAAAGTGCTATTTTTATTATACTAATATAGCATATACGAAGAATAATTCTTTAGGAACGTACGTTAAAAATATTATAGACAAAATCCCAAAACAATGAGAAATCAGAAGTCTATAATTTGATTTGTAGTAAATACCCTAGAATGTATATGGGACGAACAGGAAGGAAATTTAAAATACCTCATCTTAAACATAATAATAGCTAATAAATAATAAATATATAAATAAATAAAAACTGACCCTGCCTTCTCAAATAAACAATTTTTTAGAAGAAAAATATTTCTTTAGAGGGGATTTTAATGTTTTACATGTAGAAAGTAAAGGGCTAAGATTGTTTGTACTGAAATCCTTACAAATTAATAAACATAAAAAATCTGATCTTTTGCTAATTTTATTTATTCATTTTTTTATTTATTTACTGCAAATTTACTATCCACTTTAAAAGAAAATACAAAGTAATAAGTAAATATTTTGTAGAGAATTCGACTTGAATCAGGCACCATTCATTGATGGTTCTCTGAAGACCAGAAGACCTAGCCAGGGTTCACCTATATTGTTTACGTTAACGAGAATCTCCAAACAGAAAAAAATCATTTAGATTTTCTTGCGGTATATAGCTAAAATAGTAGGGTTAGTTTTTTGGGGACACTTTCTAAAGATAGTCGCTAAATAACAATCTAAAAGAAACGTGCCTACAAAGATTAGACATTAGAGATTGCGTAGACCTTCCTGGCTCATGGCTATATTTACTTTGAGAACAGTGACTGTGTGTATTGTCAAGTGCGAAAATAAAGTACGATATTAAGACACCGACACCAAAATGTTTCCGTTATCAATTGTCTTTAAGTTAAAAGGAATGCTCGTCTTAACACAAATGGTACGTTAATTATTACGATACAATGTTTAATTCGTGTTCTAATTAATGTATCAAACAAATTGTAATCTGATAACAACATCGTAATATTACATAAAGCAACAATGCAATTTAGTACGCAAAACATGCAATACAAGATGCTAAATTTAATATCTTGCTTCCATTTCATATTTATATATTCAAACAAATAAAAACATTTTGACAAGAGTTCCTTATTTTTTGCTTTCGCAATAAATATTTACGGGGGTAAATGTAAGCAACCAATCATTTTCTTTGAGAGAAAAACTGAGTGTATGGAATTTCTGATATATTTTCATTTCTACCTTTTAGTAGAGTCGACGGAGGCCTAAAAACAGCAAACCCTCAAACTGTGTTATCCTAACAACTGCAAAGTTTATCTGTTCAGCCTGTACGATCGTTGTTTTTTGTCATAAACAATCAATAATAAACAATTCATATTTTGAAAAAAAATTGCAATTTAAGCAGATTGTACAGTTTAGTGGATTAGTCAAGGAAGAATTCTACTCATTTTTAGATAGTATACTTATATTCTTGGGATTGTTGATCACTAATCCGAAGTCAAAACAAAGTAATTCAATATGGCGACTTCAATATGGCGGATAAAATGTTTTCTAAAGCAAGTGCATTAAACTGAAAAAAAAGTAACTTGCGATATTAGATAATGCTATGTATTAACGTAAAATAATATTTGAGAATTATTCTCTTAATTACTGAATAATTACAGTAACAAAATGACAACATTTTTATTAAGAAAGTGTTAAGATGTACATTATTACGGTCATAACTTTTTTACTTTTTATTCAACAGAAACAAACGAAAAAGAACATTTAATTTTCATTCCTGACATTTTCGACAGAAGTGCCATAATTTTTGAGATATTTAACATTTAAACTAAATACTTCGTCTTATAAACGTAATGACGCCATCTTTAAAGTTCCATATCTTCGAAATTATTAACCTTACATAAATGAAAAATAAATTAATTTTCAATTTATAAGCTTCCTTTTTGGTCCTTATCATTCCTTCGCTAAAAGAAAACAAAAATCTTGCTTTTTTCGAAAACACCTTTATAATTTAGTACGTAATTTTTTCTGAAGCAAGTATTTTAAATGGGCAAAAAACTGAGCATCTAATTAGACTGACTATAAATATATATGACTGATCCAAGAAATCTCACAGAAATTCTATGAGTTCGAACTGGGCGATAGTCCACTAACCCGCAACATAAACCGAATCAGACAGCATAATGCTATACTTTTCGACATCAGACACCCCCTACCATACCAGGCGCTGCCCATTTTCTGACAACTCACTTAGCCGCACTTTCCTCCACCATAACTTACTACTAATGCAAACTGTTGCAGATTTTCAATGTAATTATGAGGATATAACCAAACATGCCTAATAAATTGTTGCCGTGGGAAAAAGATACAAGGCGTCAATTTTTTTTCTTTTTTTGCAATATCTCAACTACCTCTTGACCGATCTTCTTCCAATTTGGTAAGGAAACATTTTTTAAGCTAAGAAACAATAATTTATATATTGCATCACGCTAGCCCATGGAGGGCGCGTCATGAGCTATACCTGATGATGAATATTTTTTTTTTACAAAACGTAGTGGCAATTTTGACTAAAAAATTTCATGCAGGAGTCATTTCTACGTAAAAAAGATACTCTTTATCAAATCGAACTTGATAATTCCAACCGTTTTCAAGAAAACTACCGCATAGGTCTCAAAAATTCTTTGAAAACAAATTGAAAAGGAAAAATTATATTTATTGAAAAGTGTGCTTTGGTGACGTCTTAGTTCTGTCATTTACGTAAAAGTTCATTTGACATTTTGACGATTCCAGTGGGATAGGTCGGAGTGATCGGTTGTGCGTCTGAAACCCTCCCACTTAAAAACGTAAAAAAACCCGGTAAAATTTTACAAAGCTTAGGTGAATTGTAGCTTAAGAAATCCGGATTAAATTGATGTGTTATAACAAAAGAACAAAGTTGAAGTATAATTAATATCTTGAAATAACTAATACAGACTTATTTAGTGGCAATCAGTGTGGTGCATAAAGAAATGAGCTTAAAGAAACGAATATATAAACACGACCCAAACCCAGGCATAATAAGAGATAAGTACATCTTAGTTTATTTGTGTCTTAATGACTTCAAGTGTCTGCCCCATAAAACCATTGAAATGTTTAGGTCCAGACCCTTGAAGAATCGACATCTGTTGACAAATTCATGAGAGCAGTAAAAATATGGCCAAATAAATTGTTTTCAATCATTATAAAAATATTCAAATGATTTAATTTAAATTATATCCGAAATAATCAATAACGTATCGTAAAATATGGTCATATATTTCTTTCAAGGCGCGGCGCGTGGTTTAAGGAGTTTGGGATAGTGACAATGATTTCATAATTATAATGCATACCAAATATTAGTTTAACTTCGTTTTTAAACATATGCCAAAAAAAGTTCCACTGTGCTGTGTTATGTGTTTATTAGGTTCCCCCCTGGTTTCCCCCCCCCCAGAACACATTCCTGCGTACGCGCCTGCGCAGGACACATCTGGACTGAAAACAAACTTCAAGAAAAGCCTAATAATGGAGTGAGAGCCGTCAACAAAAGAGAGTTGGACCAGCGGAGTGGAACATAAAATACAGAGTCAAAATTGAATTCTCAGATTCTCACAGCACTTCAATGGAGATATGCGTGGTACAGGCTTCTTTCAGAAAAATGGTATTTTCTAAGAAAACATACACATACGCCGATGACCTTCTAATTGCCGCAGGACCAGGTGCGTACGCAGTGGGGCAAGGGGGCAACTACCCCCCAGGCGCGGCGCGTGGTTTAAGAAGTTTGGGATAGTGACAATGATTTCATAACTATGTTTGCATACCAAATATTAGTTTAACTTCGTTTTTAAACATATGCCAAAAAAAGTGAGTTTTTAAGTTCCACTGTGAGAGCCGTCAACAAAAGAGAGTTGGACCAGCGGAGTGGAACACAAAATAGATGAATACTCCCTAAGAACAATGAACAAATTGAAGTACCAGAATCAGAAACGGAGGAATCAGAAGGTTCAGAAGAAGAAGAAGATTTACAGAAGCAGAAACACAAAAATAAGAGCACAAACAGCAGCGACACAATGCGGCAACATATATCACAAGAAGACCCAGAAGACGCAGAAGACCAGAACCAAAAATACAAAAAAAGGGAGCTTAAACGCTCCCTCACGACACAATGCGGTAACACATGTCTCAAATACCTACACCTCCCATCCCACATTCCTTTACCATGCGTCATGTGGCACTCGCTGCTGGCAGCAAGCATGATCTTAGTCCAACCCAGCGTGGACGTAGCAGGCACAGCTGTAGAATCCTTGGGAGTGGCAGAAATGCCTACCGCACGCTGGTAAATCAATCAGTCAACTTCATTTGACATTTTGACAGAACTAAGACGTCACCAAAGCACACTTTTCAATATATACAATCTTTCCTTTTCAAATTGGATTTGGTTTCAAAGAATTTTTGAGATCTGTGCGGCAGGTTTCTCGAAAACGGTTGGAATTATCAACAAGTTCTTTCAAACGTACCTTTTTTTTACGTAGAAATGACTTCTGCATGAGATTTTCTAGTCAAAAGTGCCACTACGTTTCGTAAAAAAAACAGAGAAAAAATATTCATCATCAGGTATAGCGCATGAGGCGCCCTCCACAGACTAGCGTGATGTAATTCATAAATTATGGTTTCTTAGCTTAAAAAATGTTTCCCTACCAAATTGGGTCAAGAGGTAGTTGAGATATTGCAGAAAAGAGAAAAAAAAATTAAAATTTTGACACCCTGTATATTCTTCCACAGCAACAATTTACTAAAGCATATTTGGTTATATCCTCATATTTTGGTCCAAAGAATCTACCCTTGAACTATGCCTGTTATTAATGGTCCACCCTGTATACCATTTCTAAGGATGCGTTTCTAAGGTTTGCGTTTCTAACATTTTTTATAAGGGGAACTCGAGTGATCTATATCCCTACTCGTCACACACTGAGACATCATTAGTCTACCGAATATATTAAACGGCTGCCGATGGTTCAACATTTTTTTAGATAATGAAGAAGAAAACACATGAAACCATTTTATTTTCACATGATCTGAACTGAGTTATTCATTGTGTCAAAATTATTCTTGGTTACATGAAATGGTTCCACAGGGTACTTAGCCACAAGTAATTGAACGTTGAAAATAAGACGCATACTACATTTCCAGTTCAACAGTATGAATGGAAAATATAAATATATTTATAATAAATAGAACATTTTTAAACGTATTTAGATAATGGTCTAGTTAATTTTTTGTTAGGTAATCTAGTTCGAGAAATAAATTGAAAAACGCATAAGAAACAGAAATCCTACTATACATAAATTTACGGATTTTTAGTTGTATAGATAAAAATAAAAATGAATGCAATATTGTTATTGCACCTAAATTTGACGTAGAAAGAGCAAATGCACTACTGCGTGGGATCTCAGACATTAGTTAACAACAATTGCATACATATTTATAGCTCAACTCGTACTTTTCATTGATATTCTATTATGGTACTTTGTATTGTAGAAAACAAATTATATATGGATGATAAAATGTATCAAGTTGATATTTGTATTTTGTTGCGACTTTCGACATTTCTATACAATGGGTAAACAAAACCGCAAATAAATATTGTTATATAAGAATAATATTACAATGAATCAGATAATAATATAAGAATTTAGCGCACCAATTGCCTCCAGAAAGCAATAGCAACTTAATTGTAAGACCCGGTGAAAATAAAAATTGAAAGCAAACTAAATCATGCTATCCACCACCAATTTAATACTTTATCAGAATCATTAATAAAATATTCCCAGCAGCCACACATAACCCAGTCACTTTATACATAAGAAAGGCCAATCCTCTAAAAAAATCCAACCTAAGATTTTTCAACGGGATTCTCTTTATTTTGGCATCACAAATGGTTTCTCAAAAGTCCATAAAGCCAACTGGATGGCTACAACAGTTACAGCAGGTCAAATGTCAAGAAAATCGGTTTTTCTCAAATATCTCGTAAATGATCAGTTTTACGTTAATTTTGGCTATTATAGAATTTGTTCGTGAGATAAATATGCATAAAAAGGTTTTATACAAAATTTACGTAGAACAAATAGTTTTCGAGATATTGGTCTGATAAACTTCGGAGCAAAGTGCATACGCCACTATTATACAGGGTGTTCCATAAGTAATTATACACAGAGCAATTGCAGATTCCTTACGTCAAAATATTACGATTTAACCAAACTTACCTCAGTCCAAAAGTTGATAATAACAGAGATACAGGGTGTCAAAGTTAATTTTCTTTTTGTTTTTTTTTTTAAATAATTTCTTCAAAAAGTTAAATATTTTAACAAAATTTGGTGATTGGGGTTTTTTTGAGGCGAGGGATTAAAATCTGTTCATAGTTTTGCTGTTGTTTGTAGAGGGCGTGACTTACGGTAGTTTGCGTGTCGTTTATACGTCATATTTTTTTGGCGATTTTTTTAAATTAAAAAAAAATCCTGTTTTTCTGTCATTTTTACGTAAAAAAAGGCATACCTTCTAAATGTCGCTACGAGTAACCGTTTTCGAGATATTTCGTTTTAAAGTATTCAATGCAACCAATTTAAATTATGATTTAGGGATGTACAATTTTTGTACTTAAATCTAGGCGGCTTGTGTCAATTACTCTTTAAATGTCATACCTAAAAATTTGGTTGTGCTAATGAATGCAATTTAACGATTGTTGTACATAAATCTAGGTGACTTGTGTCAATTAGGTATTATTGTATTGTGTTGGCTGGATTTAGATACCTAATCACTGAATTTTTAAATTTGTTTGGATTAATCATGCCTTGCCAGATGCCTCAACCACATTTCAAACAGTGAAATGCGATATATGGTATGCGTCTACGCACAAGAAAATTGTTGTGGTAGACGTGCCCGCCGTACAGGGCCTTACCAATTCCTCAAAAACCATCAAACATTAAAAAATATCTATGACAGATTAGGAGAAAGTGTCGAGTTTCATCCCAAGAGCCACATAGGGCGTCCAAAAAGAATTACCGCAGATCAGGAAGATGAAAGTTTAGTTCGAATTGTTGAAGATCCTGAACTTTCCACACGGCGTTTGTCTGCAATTACTGGAGTAAGTAAATCTTCCATATTTAGAATACTTCACAAAGAAGATTTGAGACCATTTCATTTTATCCCGGTACAGAATTTGTTACCTAGGGATCTTCCCGCACATGTAGAATTTTCACAATTTCTTCAAAATAAACAAACAATAAATCGTAATTTTATCGAAAATGTTTTATTTACGGATGAAGCAACTTTCACCTGAAGAGGTGTATTTAACTGGAGGAACTCCCATTATTGGGATGTGGAAAATCAATATACACCTAGGGAATCACATTTTCAACAAGAATTCAAAAATTAATGTTTAGTGTGGAATTAGGGGAGATCAGTTATTGGGGCCATATGAATTACCACCAAATTTAAATAGTGCTTCATATCTGAAATTCTTGCAAATAGAACTTTATGATGAAATGAATACATGTCCCAGAAACAAGACAGAATTTATGGTTTATGCAGGATGGAGGTCCACATCACTATTCCCTTGAAGTCCGCAATTATTTAAATTTGCAGTTTCCTCATAGGTGGATGGGAAAGGGAAGTGAATTTCGATGGCCAGCTCGTAGCCACGATTTCAATCCTATGGATACTTACTTTTGGGGACATATGAAGACATTGGTTTATTCCCAAGCAATAAATAACCTGCCATATTTTTTTAAAGTTAGACAATTCTTAACAAAGAGAATAAGGAAATGTATCGATGTTGGCAGAGCGCATTTTGAAAATTTATTAAAGTAATTATGTAATATTATTATGTAATAAAATTTATTTTGTTGCTGTAATGACTGATTCTTCTAATTAATCAAGTACTATGTTTTTACCTCTTTAATGGTAAATATCTCGACAATTATTTACTTTATGGGTTCTTAACAATAGTGCATATGTTACGTATAAGACATTGAAAAATATGAATTAATTAGTTGAAACTGATATTCGCACAGTGGCGTAATATGTAATTTAGGAGGGGGTTTATCATTTATGTTGTACGCCACTGGCAAAAGCGATTTAACATATTGTTTTTGTTTTAATCATAGCCTACTTTGAAAAATCGTACATCCCTAAATCACCATTTAACTTGGTTGCATTGAATACTTTAAAACCAAATATCTCGAAAACTGTTACTCGTAGCGACATTTAGAAGGTCTGCCTTTTTTACGTAAAAATGGCAGGAAAACAGGAATTTTTATTTAAAAAAAAATTTAAAAAATCGCCAAAAAAATATGACGTATAAACGACACGCAAACTACCGTAGGTGGCGCCCTCTACAAACAACAGCAAAACTATGAACAGATTTGAATCCCTCGCCTCAATCACCAAATTTTGTTAAATATTTAACTTTTTAAAGAAATTATTTTAAAAAAAAAACAAAAGAAAAATTTAACTTTGACACCCTGTATCTCTGTTGTTATCAACTTTTGGACTAAGGTAAGTTTGGTTAAATCGTAATATTTTAACGTAAGGAATCCGCCATTGCTCTGTGTACAATTACTTATGGGACACCCTGTATACGTAGAGTGTTGTATATAGATAACAAGATCTATGTATACAGAGGAACATCGTTTATGCACATATACCCGCATAATTTCTGTCTGAGATGTCCTTGAAATGAACACTTCTTCATAATAATAATAGTAAGTAATAAATGTATTCAAAACATTGCAAAAAGGACCAGATTTACAGAAGCATTGGCGGCTTTCAAAATAGAAAACTGTTCGAAAAATTTGCTAATAAATAAGCCTGTGCAATTGTCGTCACTTCCACCCACAGCAGCAGCTACTCAACAACATTTATTCAGGGTATATTACCAGGTTCAAACTTGGCTGGGAATAGATTTAGACTCTCAGCAATGCGGTTGGACTTTAAACAAAAATTTATTAGAGCCAACAACTACTCTGGTTCCTCCTACACCAGATGAACTTCTCAATTCTATTTTCTGCAATTGCACAAAAGGTTGTGGCACCAATTTTGCATATAGAAAAATAGGATTGTCGTGTTCCGTAGTGTGTGGCTCTTGTCGGGGCCAGTCGTGTCTCAAAACGATGTCCGAAGATACAACCGTTGAATATGAGGTCAACGATGATGAAAACGAACTCATTTCGTTATTTTCCGCTGAGATGGTTGTTGACGAAGATGAAAATATTGAAGAAATAGAAGGGATAGACGGAGACGAAGAAGAAATTAGCAAAGACGAACCATAAACCACAAAATTATAATATAACACTGGATTAGGCCTATAAGGGACATCATTTAAAAAAAACGCGCCTTGCATTCTACCTCAAAGGTGGTGCGGAGTTTTCTCAATAATCTCAAAAACTATTAGTTCTACCTAAAACGTAAATTTTGTATAGGACCTTTTTTATGCAGATTTATCTCACGAAAAAATTTCATAATAACCAAAATTAACGTAAAACTGATGATTTACGAGATATTTGAGAAAAACCGATTTTCTTGACATTTGACCTGCTGTAACTATTGTAGCCATCCAGTTGGCTTTATGGACTTTTGAGAAATTATTTGTGACGCCAAAATAAAGAGAATCCCGTTGGAAAATCTTAGGTTGTATTTTTTTAGAGGTTCATGTATAAAGTAACTGAGTTAACAACCCCCCCCCCCCCCCCAAAGTTAAACACAAATTAATGTTTTTTAAATTATTTATTTAACCTCGCCCCAAATTAAAATTAGATTTACAAAGTAAATCCAGACAGGGAAAAAGGAAACTATCCGTTTAAGGCTCTTTTATACGGTACGACTTACTGATATTGGGTGCTGGTCCCTTATCTAGATAGAGAACTATTGACTGTTGCAGCGTACACGATGCCATGCTAGTACAAAGAGAAACTTTCATTTAAAAAAAGAATGAGATGTGTCGGTTGTAGAGTACTTCCCTGATGTGATTGCTGCCGGTGTACCTGTGCTAGGTGGTTGCATTTCAAAGATATAATTCATAAAAAATACTTTATGGTTGCACAAAATGAACTATAAGTAGGGTGGCTAAAAGTGATATACCTTGTATCCACGGATGGAATTCGGAAAAGGAAAAACTCTTTAATTTTTGATTTCACGAAAAATGTAATTCTTTATTGATTGATTTATCATCGTGCGGTAGGCATTGCTGCCATTCCTAAGATATATCGCTGGGCCGGCTACGTCCACACTGGACTGGATTTGGAACATGCCTATTTATAGTGTTGTAGAACCTTTCAGAATTGACCTAAGTCGACGCCAAATTCGACTTAGGCAAAAATTTCATTTAAGGACATTTTCATCTCAAAGGCCTGAGAGACTTCAGAGCCACAAACTAGTCCAAAAGGACCGTTATGAGTTCGATAAGACATTAGACACAACCGGGTAAAAATTCGAAGAAACACCGAATTTTCACTTAAGAAAATATATTTTGGTCCAGGGTATGAGAGTGGACGAATATGGTGGTCATGGAAAAATGAATCACATACTTTTTAAAAAGTACACCAGAAAAGTACTTTGAAAATATTCAAAATATTTTCAACTTTAATTTCTTCGCCGAAGACATTGACCGTGAAGACTGACAAAATTTTAACAAGGCAATGTATTAAAAAGGTGAAACCGACGAATTTGGCAAAAGCGGAGTAGCGCCTATAAGCAAAAATTGACAAAAAATCAATGAAAATGGCCGGTTTCTCTCATAAAACAAGTTTGGATTCACCCAGCGACTCGTAATTTGGTCTAGTGCGTTGGGTGGTCGATACAAAGCGATAGTAGGAAAGCCAACTGCAGGGCTTTCTAAATAATAAAGTTATAGAGAAAACTGCCTTGTGCACAGAGGACTCAAAAGTCCATTTTGCCCAAAAGTCGTTCGAAAGTGACTCGCTGTCATTTTTTCCTATATTGAACCTGCAGGGGGGCAAGTACGTCGTAGGACTGGCTGAAAGTTTTTAAACTCATGTATTAGTCGAACTTCGTCCCGTGAATAATAAAATCATGAATTATAAAGACAAGGATTACGGACGCTAACCGGAATTCCGATGAAAACCGATCCGCAAAATGTGAAGAAAGAAGATGGCGCTAGTAACAATAGCAAAAATGTCATTAGCCAATGAGCAGCTCGCGTTCCAGTGTGCCAATGTCATTAGCCAATGAGCAGCTCACGCTCCAATGTGCTCGTGAGCACTGCGCCATCTGTAACGCCTGTTTCTTTCTTCCAGTTTCACGGAAATGTTGAAAGCACGGCGTGCGTTATCCTTGTCTTTAGTATTCATGGATAAAATCACGATCTGGGACCTTTAAGTTATTCATAAGCGAATCAAAATTTTTCTAGTAAAATATTTTTATATTATTTTCAATCAACCATAATTATCAAAATACAAAATTTTTAAATTCTTTCTAAAAAGACTTACATTAAATCCTGAGAAGGTTAAATGAATCCTTTCTACCAAATCGATTGTTAGCGCACGCTCTCACTTGTATAGTTAAAAATTAATTTGCCTTAGTTGGGGAGGCGTGATTCTTTCACATTATATCATTTTGCAGGAAATCACTGTATTATATTATACTTATTAAATAAATGGTATTCTTTGAACTAATTGCATTTTATTGATGTAAGAACTTGTTGCTAGTCTTAAGGACAGGTCGGTCGGACATGTTAATTTTTAGCCGGACGAAACCATAAAAAGCCAAACATGTCCGGCTAAAGCCGGACGCCTGGCAATCCTACCCCCATTACACCCGCCCTAGTACATCGTAGAACAGTTGAAGTGATTGTAGGCCGGTGAATTATTTAAACACTTGTTAAAATCTTCCTGAATTATCTCCTACAGTATAAATTAAGTATTTTATTGAATTTTAAATTAGTGAAAATTAGTGTGTTAACCTGTGTGTTAGATCTGAACAGATTAACAAGTTGTAGCAGGTAACTGACCACGATCTACTTACATTTTAGAACGCATCTGTAAGCATAAAATTATGTAAACTAAAACAAGCCATTTGGTACATCCATAATTTCATGTAGATTTGTAATGGGTTTATTACATTTCATTTATTTTCTTTTAAACTGCAGTAATAAAGTTTGTTCATGCAAAAAAATACTATATATTCATGTTACTGAATGGGATAGATACTTTTAAGAGTACCATTCGAAGAAACGCAACTGCAATGGGAAATGAAATATTCTTTTTAAAGGAATTGAAGAAAGCGATTAATTTGCCTATTTATGTATTATTGTGAATTTTCAGTGACTAATAAAAAAATTTTAACATCAAGTTACATCATAACCATGTAAGGTATTTCAGTTCCTCTCTTGTAGTGCCAGATAACGATTGAACTCGTTCAAATAATTGGGACGATATATACACTTTTCTCCCAGGACCGCTGTAACATTCGACAGAAGTATGATCATGATGAAATTTCCAAATGTTTTATACATACATTGTGCACACGGAAGGAAGGAACAATTTTCTCCTTTGCCATGATACAATTCGCCCTTTTTTTTGTATTCCGCTTCTAATCCCTTAGAAAGAAAATTGCTCGGAAAATTGGAATGGTTCGGTTATGAATTTATTGAACAAAATTCACCGTTGTGCATCGTTTTCTGATTTCTTAACGAAAATAAAAATAGAAAGTTGGGTTGTCAATTTTTTTAACAAAACACAAGCAGATTTAAAAAATATTCCATTCTGTTATAAAAATAGTAATCAAAAAAATCAAAATGAATTTAACTATCCATTACTTAGGCATTCATAGGAAGCAAGTTTATATAACAAGCTCCAACTCCCCCATTATTTTGACGAATTTTATTGCTAAAATTACATAAAAACTGAAACAACTTGTATACTTTAACAATACACTATATAATAAGTAACAACATATTCATGTTTGATTATTCCTTGTCTGCAGAATGTTGGTGGAGGCGGCACAGATAACCAGGAGGGGACGCGACAGTTCGGTGCAAACTTTAAGCCCCCGCCAGGCCTCGAAAATTAGCATCACTGTACATATGTAAATATATTGGTTTCTCAAAAAAAAAAAAATTAGGAACCAATGACATTTGAAATTTGTAAATGGCGTATGATTGATAATAAAAATAAAGAAAATAACTGCTGTTTCCTTCACACTGTACAGTGATGGAGCTGCGGTGCTAAATTATTTTTCAATGGTTGGAATCTTGAAACTTAATTCACATGATTAAGGAATAAATTACGAATAATTTTAATTATATAGAAAATTTTGTAAAAAATTAGGGCAAGAAAATGTTTTTTCTTTGATTAATTCAGAATTTTAACGTCTATTTTTAACATGTGACGCAATGGGAACGAACATTTTTGGAAAAAATATTCTAGGTTCCTGACCTATTTATAATTTGCACTTTAATAACACCAAAGCATTTCAGTTATTCCCCTACAAGGTATCTGCAACAAGAACTACACTTTATTATTTCAGTCTATGTAGTGCAAGTTTTTGAAAATGCGTGTATAAGGACATTCTTAAATGAATATGGATTGTGCTTTTCTTCATAAAGTCTTTTCAACTTCACCTTACTGTGAATAACTGCTGATTTAACCATCACAATGTAAATCTGGAATTTATTGATAACAATCTATTGATACTCAAGTTTCGTACATCTTTGTTTCACAGATCCTCAATGCGGCAATGTAATATCGAATTGCCGCCTGTATTAAATTACCGATGAAATATTTGCATAACCAGCTCTCGCTAAGATGAGGCAAGAACGTTATAAACATTTCATAGCGGAATGACCCCTTATATTTTTTAAACCACTTGTTGCAACCTTTAAGTATTCTTTTTGGTCCACGTGGTAAGTCAGTTATATTATATAGCTTTTTGGCCGTTTTTTTCATTGCGAACAAATAATTATTAAGAATTGTATTCTCTTTTGAGTTCACCATAACATTTTTGATTATCAGAAAACGTTGTTTATCTTTTAAAGAACTGTTATTTTTTAAATTGATAAAATTTCTTATTTATTTTTATTAATTTATTTATTTACATACATTATCCAACAGAACTAAAGACCGAATTACCGAATAGTGAGAAAATATTATAAAAAAAATAATGTCATATTACTTACCATAATATGCATGCATACACAAACTACCAAAATTTTTAAAATATTCTAACGAAATTAAAAGTACACAGTACAAGTATTACATTTAAGATGAATATTAAATAATTAAATTAATAAATGTATGATTTTAGAGAAGCCATGTTGCCTTTAACCATATTGACGAAATCATGTATTCTTTTGAATTGAATGGATTTTAGTATTGAATTACATGATAGGATTCTTAGCATTTTAAAGAAAAAAAAATATTGAAAATACTTAACTCATTTATTTACATTTAGTCATTCACACATTTTTTATTTAATATGAAATTATCTACTTTCTGTATATTGGTACCTTAACCGGGTCACGCTAATATACTACTTAGGAAAACACTTTAAAACACTCATTATTGGAAAACCAATCAAAACTACTACTCTTCTAGCTAATACTGACGAAGTATTGAATTACATGATAGGATTCCTGGCATTTTAAGGAAAAAAATATATATACATATATATATATATATATTGCAAATACTTAAATTATTTATTGAAATTCAGTCATTCACAACAATTATTATTGAACCTTACATTCTATATCAACTCTAGAAAAGTTGTACAAGTTCTTTCGAACTCGTTAGTTCTCATCAGTAGAGTATAGAAACATTCATTCATTATTTACAAGCCTATTCTTGATTTATTTTTTACAATTGATTATTTTTTATTTATTTGCTTTTATCATGATTAGAGAATATTATTTAGGTATTATAAGTGGATTTTAGTGTTTTGAATTTCCGACATTTAAAGAAAAAAAGAACATTAAAATCGGTGCTTTACTGGTCTGTTCCCAAATAACACTATGACGGTCCTCCACTATAACATGATTGACAGTTTTTCATCAAGCATTACCCCTAATTATTTAATATTTCCGATTTAGAAAGCAGATTATTTTCAAGCGCATAATCAACTTTTATAATATATTTTTTTTACATTTTGAAGGATTAAAGAATAATTTATCTTTTATTCACCAGTCGTATCTAAAATGTTTTCAGCATTTGTCAACATATAGAAGACAATTCAGGGCGATGTAACTACAATGTCATTGATAAACACAATGAACAAAAGTGGGCTAAATTATATTCATTTGGGGCACCTGCAGTTGCTAAAACTTGGACAGACTATGATCACATTATAAGATATATCGAGTCCTATTTTCAAGGTAATATGAAATATGACACAGGTCAGAACCATCTTATTCGATGTTCTTTGACATGCTGAAACCAGTTTTGTTATCAAGAAATAATATGTCGCATCAGTTTTGTCTCCCCAAAAAGGCCAAAAAAAGGTTTTGTCCTAAGGTTCTGATCTAGCTTTTCTGAAGAATTTTGACGTGCTGAAGCCAATTTTAGATAAACAAAAATTATCGTGTCAGTTTCCCTCTACCACCCCGTTTTATCTCCTAGGGGCAGCAGAGGGGAACTGACACGATATAATTTTTTTTGTCTAAAATTGGCTTCAACACATCAAAATACTTCACAAAAGTTAAATCAGAGACTTAGGACAAATCTTTTTTTTTGCCCTTTTTACGGGATAAAAGGAGTGGTAGAGAAAAACCGAACACGATAGAAATTATTTTTGTCCAAATTTGGCTTCGGCACGTCAAAATACTTCAAAAAAGTTAAATCATAACCTTAGGACAAACAAGCCACTTTTTGCCCTTTTTAGAGGATGATAAATGAAAACTGATACGATAGAAAACATTTTTTTTCCAAAATTGGCTTCAGCGCGTCAAAATAATTCAGAAAAGTTAGATAAGAACCTTAGGACAAGATCATTTTTTTCCCTTTTTAGGTAGACAAAAACTCATGCGATCAATATATTTTAATATCAGAATCGGTTTCAGCATGTCAAAAAATCATGAATTAAAATGGATCTGATCAAACGCGCGGCCCCTTTTTTTGTTGGCCTTTGCAATTAACAAAGTGGTTAGAAAATATATCCTTTTTGCCATAGAATACTATGGTTTAGCCTGTTGAAGGCCTTGACTATCATTATCACTCGCATCTAATAAATATTCCGCTAGATAAAATAAATTTTTAACAGTAGATCAACCTTCATAAACATCATATTGTAATTCTTATATTTGATGTTCTGGATCTGAGTTGTTTGGCAGGGGGTGAGCTTGTGCTCACTTGCACTCAGGTAAGTGGAGACAGGTCCACCGAGTCACTCATTCCTCAAGCCAACTAACACTTGTGATGTATTTGAGAAGGCCAGGCGGGAAGCTACTTATACTGGCAATACTGGGCCAGAAGTCCCCCAGTATGGATCCTCTTTTCGTTGAGAGAATAGGGCAGTGGCATAGCACATGCTCGACAGTCTCATCATCTCTCTACACTTGGGAATGTCTATAACTCCCAGTATATGGAGGTGTTTGTTTACTCTGCAGTGTCCTGTTAGTAATCCTACATAGATGCGCAGATTACTCCTGGACATCTTTAGACAATGTTTGCCCAGGTTACGACTGTGTGTGGAGAAAGCAATTCTGTTATGTCTGCAGCTACTTAGATCACTCCAACAGTTTGCGTAGCGCTTGAGTGTATAGTTCTTTAGCATTGAACTGTGGACTGAATCTGAGAGCGCTATTGCAGGTTCCGGAACATGCAGGGCGCTTTCAGATCCCTTGCGGGCTAAAGCGTCCGCTTCTTCGTTACTCTGAATTTCATCGTGTCCTTTCACCCAACGGAGCTGAACACTATTGTTTTGTGTGAGTACATCTAGGGCCTTTATAATTTGCAGAATTAGCCCAGAGCATGTCCTACAGTAATTTAGGGCAAGCAGAGCTGCACGTTGATATGCGCACCGTTTTACCACTGACGTTTGCTTTCGTGGTTTCTATTACCGTTTGCAGGCTATCTACTCATTCCGCCTGGAAAATAGTAGGATGTGTAGTAAGTAGCATCTAGATCTCTTGATCTACATTTGATGGTTTGCATGGCAAAATATATGATCATACACTAATTTTTAATGAGGACTTTACCGACATTATTCAAAATTACAATGAGCATGTAATTAATTATTAGAGTTCCATCCCCTTTCTTAGAGATAGGTACGATTTTGAACTTTTTCCAATACTCAGTTGACTAAAACATATTGTGTGGTCAATATGCAGGTCACAGTGTCCATTGTGTACTGGGTTCGAGCCCCAGCTCCACAACTTATAATGTCGGTTGGTATGGATGTATGTCTACATTTTTCCAAATGTGTAACTCCTTGCGGACAGACTTAGAGTATGTTCTAATTGCAGATCGCGCAAGTAGCGAGCGGCGCAATGAAAAATTAAACTGTACCAACTTGTGTATATGTCCAAATTAGCAGTAAGTGCGCGGTAAGGCGGCGGCTAGACACGATCGCGTCGCTTCATCGAATGTTCTGTTTTTCGAACCAGTTTGTTTTTCATCGCTCGCTTGCGCGTATGTGCTTGCAAATATGTCAGATCCTCAGTCAGAATTATTAATTTCTGAAGTTCAGAAACGGCCTATTCTCTAGAACAAGTAGTGCTCCTCATTGCAAAAATAGGTTATTCGTAAACAAGGAATAAAAATTCTGAAATTATTCGAATTTTAGCACATCATAATATATTGCGTATTTAGAGAACTGTCCTTTTTGTATTTTTAAATATAGATAAATATTTTAAATAAATATTATCACTTTTAAAAATATACGTCGGTACTGTTTACCTAGCATTTTACAAGTGACTGAATTCGGACTCAGCAGCGATAATCACATGCATTATCGTGCGATTAAGCGTTCATCGCGTCGCTCGCTCGCTCGCGCGATCTGCAGTTATGACATACCCTACATTGGATATGTGGTGAATTTATGTTACATATGTTTATGTTTATTGTGGAAATATTGAAGTTTCGAAATGTATATTGAAAAGTACATAATGGTTTGCAAATACTGCAGCACGGTCACCAGCGCCACTGGTTAGTTTTTGCTTTAACATTTTCAGTGCTTTGGGAACTTCCTCTGTAATATTACGAGTCTAGCAGATATTACGAGTACAGCAGAATCGCCAGCATGGTTGGCTGGTGATTCTGCTATATATGGGGTGGGACATATAACAGTCAATTAAGTGTAATCTAAAAGTTACCCAAAAATGGATACTTAAAGCAATACTCTGGAAAAATCGAAGATATTCTACAGAACAGCTTTTTCTAGACAGTAAAGTTCTTGGTATAAATGGATTATATATATTTAATGTAGCGAAATATATCTACAAAAATAGGGAGCTAAGAATACGAACAAACCATATATACAATACAAGATAAAATGAATGCAAATGCTCTTATTGTCTCTCGACCAAACTCCAGCAAGAAATCTATTAGCTTCACAGGTCCCAAAATTTATAATATTATTCCTGAAAACATAAAGACAATCTACAATTATAACCTGTTTTGTAAAAAGTTGTCAATATTTGTTATAAATAAGTTAAATCTATTTGGGCAAATATTCTCATAATTGGGAATAGCCTTCCATGTTTTCAGTTCGCTTAATTAAATTCATTAGTTAGAGTAATTCCATGTTTTTAGTTTCACTTAATTAAATTCATAATTTTAGGGTAATTTTAGATTAGTGTTAGAAAAAATGTTAGTTTGTTATTTGTTAATTATTATATAAAATTAATCTCATATATAAAGATTTTTTAGTAAAATGATAAGGCACAAAACGAATTCTTTGTGAAATCTGGTGCATTTATTTCGTTAAAATCTGACATGTTAAAAAAAATTCTTGTAAATAATTTGGATTAAAATAAAATATAATATATAAAAAAAAAATATATATATATATATATATATATATATATATATATATATATATATATATATATATATATATATATATATATATATATATATATATATATATATATATATATATATATATATATATATATATATATATATATATATATATATATATATATATATATATATATATATATTATATCGTATTTCAAATTCTTAAAAAATTCCCGTCAACAAACGTCCCCTCCCGTAGTTTTCGTCCGAAATTTTGACGAGGGGATGTGGAATTGATGTACTTTCATAATACCACGGTTTCGTTCGTAACTGCAAAATTTTTTTTTTGACTTTTAAGTTATGTCCGCTCGGATCCATTTACCAGACTTTTCGTAAAGGGAAAAGAGTTTCGAAATCAACTCAGTAAACCAAATACCAAATTTCAGACATAACTACAATCGATGAACCGACTACGTGCCATTGCTCTAATTATTATAAACCAACTAGAGATATGCATTTTCCATAGCACTCAGTATATTTGAATTTTCTCGCTTTATTCCAAAATAGTCACGATGAAAAAATACTTCGCCGTAAACAAGCTGATGTCGCACATTTTGTTAAAGCAGTAAAACGGTATCATAAATGTAAACCTCCCTGGAGAATCTGTTTCTTTCTATGTTGTTCATATTTAAATGATTGTATGGCGGCTGTCACTTTATTTAATGACATACGGGATATAATATGCGTGTTTTTGAAATATGCTTCTCATATTCAATTTTCTATGTTCCTAAAATTAATAATTCTGATTATTTCCTTAAAAAATTATAGACTAATGACATTCCGTGAATTTTTAAATTTCAACCAATGACAACAGTTTCACATTGAATAAACGCGTGCAAGCTAGTTTTTTTAAATTACCAGCGAATAAATTACCTCTAGCTTTTAAATGCACATCATTGATTTAATTTACTCTCAATTGGACTAAAAACAAAATTAAATTTACATTGAATTTGTTCATTTGGGTAATAATCTTGACACATACCCCTCGAGCTAAGTTTCACTTTGAGGTTTAAATTGTAGATATTAGTGTTTTGTAAAATACCGTTTTATAAGCGTTTGTCAAAATCGTCAGTGTTATTGTTATAGAACCTCCCAAAATCGACCTGAGTCGAAGAATAAATAAAAACTTCAACTTAGGAAAAAAATTATCCAATGACAATTAATTTAGAGCTTAACATATTTAAGACATCAGCGCCGAAGAGTGGCACAAAAGGACTCATACACGCTCACAGGAAAGTAAGGCACAACAAAGCGCACAATTCAAAAGTACGCCAAAAATTTCACTTGGTAATATTTTTTTTGTGGACAAGGAAAAAAATTTACCTAAGTGAAGTTTTTGGCGTAGTTTTGAATTGTGCGGCTTGTTGGGTCTTACTTTTCTGTGAGCGTGTATGAGTCCTTTTGTGCCAGCTTTTGGCGCTGATGCCCTAAATATGTTATGCTCTAAATTAATTGTCATTGGATAATTTTTTTCCTAAGTTGAAGTTTTTATTTATTCTTCGACTTAGGTCGATTCTGGGAGGTTCTATAACAATAATACTGACGATCTCGAGAAACGCTTATAAAACAGTATTTTACAAAAACTAAAATCTACAATTTAAACCTCTAGGGGAAATTTCTAGTTGAACTGATCCTATAAAACCTTGCCTTAAATCTTGTCACGCAAACTGCGGGTAGCTATATTTTTTGTAAAATTTTGCTTTTAAGCAAATGTTCTCGACTTAATAATTTACAGAGAAAGCCTTCCACCATCGTGCGTCGGTCTCGGGCTTTTAAGGTAAATTATTAAGTCTCGAACATTTTTTAAGCAAAATTTTACAAAAAGAAGCTACCCGCAGTTTATCCGATAAAATTCAGAGCTTTCAAGATATAACCTGTGATTATTATGCCATTCAATTGACAAGTCTGTAGTTAAATGTACTTTGGGAAAAATGATGTTAAGTAGAACAAATGAACGTTTACAAATTATTATTTTTTTAATTTAATTATTGCAAGCTGCTATCAATTAATTTAATGACATGGGGGCTAATAAATTATTAACATGCGTTTTCAAATGTCTGCTCGTCATATTCAATTTTGTACAATTTTAAAATAAATAATGGTAATTATACCATTTATTTAATTAAGTCTGCCTTGGTCTTAACGAAAGGTGTGAATTTTTATTTGCATAATTGTTATGTTTCAGAGAAAATACTTGACGTTACGTCAAGAGAATAAGCGTACAACAACAAACTCTTTTTACTTCATTTAACTGATTGCATGACCGTCGCTGCTGTATTTAATGACATGCAGGAGTGCATAGAGGGAATTTTTCGAAGTTGGTTTAAGAAACAAACATTCGGGTCGAATTGAGAATTTTTAATTTTTTAAAATCGATTAAAAATTGGAGGCGATCATCAATTGACCCAAATGTCTTTTTTATGTTTGTCCTTTAATTGCCTCGAATTAGCTTAAACGATATGCACAAAATGAGTATTGCTCGACGTTGGTGCCATTAATACTTTCATCAGGGTGTGTCCAGTGTAAGATAAGCACATATCTATTAGTACATTTTCAGTTCACATTTTTCAGCACTCTTTTTGTTGCATCTTGTCAACTACTTAGTCGACCTTATATGTTACTGAGAATCTTTTTATTGGCAACGTCTCGCTAGACGTTTTGTGGTCCCTGTATTATTCTAGTTGGCCTTCGTTTACTGCATAGCACGTGTGACGACATCATGTCATGTGTCGTTGCGGCTGCTCATGAGGCGCACAGCTCCACCAAAGCTTTTTCCCGTTGCTCGACGACGAATAAGGCTGATGCGACGATCGCGGCGAATCGCGATCGCCTGGTAGAGTCACATTGTTTTGAGGCTTTCGACCTTCGGAACTCCAAGAGATATCATTGCCACCTTCGACTAGAAAGGATACGGCCTTGAGTTGTCCGGCATAATCCCACGGATGGTAGCTTCGCATCACCGCACTGTGGGGAAATTCCAGATTTTACTGTTCAAAAATCTGTAGAGACCTTAATATCCATCGAATCGGGATATTTTTTTATTTTTTTAATTAAAGGTAATTACATAAATTCCCTACATATCTGTCGAGGCAAATTTTTAAATGACTCGGTCAACTTTTATTAATGACATAATAAACTATCAAAAAGCTGTAAAAAAAGATATTAAAAATTTAAACAATGAACCAATATCGCTATATTAGAGAATATTATTTAGGTACTATGCAAATCACAACTAACACACTTTTTTATTTATCATGAAAATACCTACTTTCTGTATATTGTTGCCCTAATCTGGGCACGCTAATATACTAGTTGGTAAATAGTTTAACACACTATGGGAGAATCAATCAAAACAACTACTCTTCTAGCTAATACTGACGAAGTATTGAATTACATGATCAGATTCTTAGCATTTCAAAGAAAAAATATGTTGAAAATACTTAAATGATTTATTCAAATTTAGTCATTCACACTTTTTTATTTAATATAAAATTATCTACTTTCTGTGTATTGGGTCACGCTAATATACTACTTAGAAAAACACTTTAAAACACTCATTGTTGGAAAACTATTCAAAACAACTACTCTTCTAGCTAATACTGACGAAGTATTGAATTACATGATAGGATTCCTGACATTTTAAGGCAAAAAATATATTGAAAATACTTAAATTATTCACTGAAATTCAGTCATTCCAACAATTATTGTACCGTACTTTCTATTTCAACTCTAGAAAAGCTGTACAAGTTTTTTCGAACTCTCATCAGTAGAGTATGGAAACATTCATTCATTATTTACAAGCCTATTCTTGATTTATTTTTACAAATTTTTTTGTCTACACATAGTACATAAACTATACAGTAGTAAAATCAAACTGCCAAATACATAATTTGACAGCTGACAGCTGTCAAAAAGATAAAATTAACGCAAAAAGTATTATATGTATAACATGCGTCATTTCTTTTGAAAATTGATTTTATAATTGATATTATTTGTAAGGCATGGCTAAATGCAAAAAAGCAAAAAGGTATCTGAGTTGACAGTTGACATCTGTCAACTAAACTGCAAAAATTAAAAAATGATTAGTGTATTAAAAATTTAATGAATAAATTAAAAATTTAAGCTACAGTATCTTAAGACAGGGTATCCGTATTGTAATTATTCTCAACATAATATAAAGTTGACATCTGTCAATAGATTTGTAAAATCTGTCATGTTGCTTTAATATATAAAAATAATATAAGAATAAATATATTTTTTTAATAGTAATGCAGTCAATACTTAGTACAGTTAAGTAATTGAATAGGAAAAAATAAGTCTAATGCCGAATGTCTAATGTCTAATGTCAATTCAGTTTTCAACTTTTAATTTTTTTTTATTCATTTAAAAATTTGCCTCGACAGATGTGTAGGGAATTTAATTACTTTTAATTTAAAAAAATAATTATCCCGATCCGATGGATATTAAGGTCTCTAGAGGTTTTGAACAGTAAAATCCGGAATTTGCCCGCAGTGCACCGCCCGCTCGAGCGAGTGCGTGAACCAAATGTTCGAACCTGCGATTCCTCTCGTACTCAGCAGGATTACTTTCGTAACGGCAAATCATCAGTAAGATAACACTAACCTGTCTCACGACGGTCTAAACCCAGCTATGACATAAGACTGGAGGGCGACTGCTTTGCTTCTCGTCATCTTTGATTTTTCCTGAATTATCAATCATTCTATGTTGTCTTATTTCCGGTTTATATGGTGAAAAAATTAGAACATTCTAAAGCATAGAGCGTAAAGAATACGTTGTTGAAAAGTCGACGTATTTCTTGGAGAATCGAGCAATTAATGTGATGGGCTGTCCAAAGAATTCGTAGAAAGCATCTTCAGACCCACATCTTCACAGCATGAACAAAAGTGGGCTCAAACTAGATCTCTGTAGGACACCTTGTACAAGTTAAACTTGGACAGATCTATGGTCACAGTATAAGACACATCGTATCCTGGAGGGTCAGAAAGAACTCCTTACCTTTATATCAAATTTCAAGTTCCTAGCTCATCGGAGAGTACCCAAACGATTCATCGGACTGATAAATATAGGTAAATATGTATAAAACATTATTACCCTATACTTTATATGTATAGATAACTATTATTCCGTTTATTGTTAATTCTACAAAGGGCAAATGAAACTGTATGCTCTATAACTTTTATTTCAATTCGTAGAAAACATCTTCAGACCGACATCTCGGCAGCAGCAATACGCCAATTTCCTCAACTGTCCATGTCTCAAAGGCTTTAAAGAAAGATGGGGAGAACTAAGATACTAATAAGTCTGACCTTCATGCGTTCCGTGATGTTTCTGTCACGTCAAATTTTGCTGCCCAACTGACAAGTTGCCAATATTGTCATCTGTGTTCTTCGCCGAATCTCTTATTAGCTCACCACCTCATTTACTACCTCACAGTCGCCACAACTGAACGTGCTTGGTTGGTTATCATGTACCTGGTTTATAGTCATAATATTCGTTTTGTTGTAATTTATGCTTAACAATAATCAGAGCTTATAATTTAAAGTCAATTCAGCAGGTACATGAGCCCATCCTCGCTTGCTGAAATTAAAGTGATATAATCTGCAAATTTCAATTTTAAAATCTCGGTTCCTCCTAAACGAGTAGCTACTCGTCCCTAGCAGTCCTTCAGCATACGTAGCATCACATGCTCACTAAAAATGATTGGTGACAGAACACAGCCCCATCTGACGCCTTTGCAACTTTACATTTGTCGAAGTTAGTATTGTCTACTCTCATAAAAGCTGAGCTTTCTTCATACAGTCGACGGATAATAAAGGCCAAACGTTTGAGTGTCTCCAACTTCAATAATACAGCCCACAGTTTATCCCATTCCATATTTTTAAAATCCTACGAAACAAAAGTATATAAGCACGTAATATTCTCTTGTCTTCTCGATAAGTTGTGCAAATTGCATGTTGCCTAATATATACTGAAACACTTCAGAGGTCGAAATTGTTGACAAATCTACCTGTCCCTATTTTTTGATTTTCTTCGTCCTTCTTACGAACAAAAGTCTATTGAAATTGCATTCTTGACGAATTTACTTACTTTGTAATTTAATTGTTATAAGCGATTATTTAACAAAACTCGCACACAAGGCCTAGCGCCAACGTGAACCAACCTGTGAAACTAATATTTTTATGAATATTTCTCAGTCAATTGATTTACTGTTATGCTGGGTTTATACGTGCATGGATTTACTGGCGCCAGTTGCACGCCAGTCCAACTTGCGCGCCAGTAGAGGTTTACACACAATTTTAAATTCTATCTAGCCAGTTTCATTCTTTGAGTTCTGAGTGCAGGTGATTATTAAAGCAAAATGTCTGATAATAAAGTAAAGAAAATGATAATTCATACCGGGTGCTGCATAATTTTACGAAGGATTGTTCAACAGATGATTAACGAAATTAAAAGATAAGCGAAGAGGCCGTATGTTGTTAAAACAATGGATTACAAGTAGAGACAACTTAGGTACATCAGAAAGACTGTTAACACCTAAATTTTACAGAAACCATTTACGGATATCAAAGGAACATTTTGACATTCTTCTTGAACGTGTAACACCATACATTGAAGAAAACCTCAATTAGAAATGCTTTATCTGCAAAATTGAAATAACATGTAGCTTTGAGATACTTAGCATCTGGAGTCAGGACCGGAATATCCAATAGACTAACTGGGCTATAGCCTAGGAGCGCGGAGCTAATACTTAGAGGGGCAAATAAGAGGGCGCAAATATATCATTAGCCCAGGAGCACGCCAATCTTTAATCCGGAGACTATTTTGCATATTTACAGTACTTGCACCATGTTCCAAATTGTATAACATTGTACAACATTAAAGGTCCTACCAGAAGTTTATTAATTCTAAGGTATATATGCATTCCTAATTAAACGAAGCTTTAATATTTTCACTGTCAAAGCCGTCAATCGCCATTGTTGTTGCTATATTTTCATATGCAATTAACCCAAGATTCTTTATTTTTTATACAAATCAGAATACACATCCCGCAAACACGCTGCCTCTTCATATTCTTCAAGAAATTTTATAATTTCATCAGAAGAACTTTTTTTTGCTAGTTGTTGACTTCTTATTGCTCAGTTTTATGTTATATACGCGAATTTACTTGTACTAACTAGTCAGGATAGTGTCTCTAGACAGTGCAAGTAAAAGTACACATGCAAATTTAATCTATAGTGGCATACAAATTGGTACTGGTGCGCCATAAAGTTGGACATTTTTAACATCTTTGCATCAGCGCATGCAAGGTCAAGACTTGCTTGCCAATTCTCGTCAGTAACTGTTTATAGGTGCAATATTTTTTTACTGACTTGCCAACATCTACTGGCGCCACTAAATCCATGCACGTATAAACCCGAAATTATAATATAAACAATGTTCTAACAAAAATTTGCTTTTGCAAGATTAGAATTTTTGAAATAGAATATTGTATTTTTAATTTTCTGTTTCATATTCAATTTTTTTGTGCTTTGGCCGATTAACGAACTAAAACTTATGTGATTTTTTTTTTTTTAAATTTGGGACATTTCCTATTGGCTATGAATATCTGGTTTTACGAACTATTCTTTACTGCCCTAAATTCTTTCACAGATAGTAATTGATAGTATTTTTCTAATTAATGCAAAATGTATTTATAGAATAGAATAGAATAGAATAGAATACATTTATTTATCCAATAGATCACATACATGATATAGGACAAGTCAAAAAACATTACAGATATCAAATGAAAGAAAAAAATATATATATACACATATATATACACACATACATATATACACATATATACATACACACACATACACACATATATATATACATATATATACATATATATACATATATGATAACAGTAAAACAGTATTGCAAAATAAAAATATGCATAAGTAAGTGTGTAGTATAAATTAATACATTAGAAATTCATCCACAGAATAAAATGCATTGGAAGTAAGAAATACTTTTAACTTTGCCAAGAATGTTTTTATGCTAGCAACATTTTTTAAATTTGGACTAAGTTTATTATAGAGCACAGGGCCCATATAATATGGATTAGATTTGTATAATTCAAGTCTGTGTATTTCATGTTGCAAATCAGAACCATGACGAGTTTGATAACTGTGGTGCATATTTAAAGAATTAAAGTTGGATAAATTCTTTTTTACCAATTTCAAAATTTCAAAAATATATAAACATGGTAGAGTAAACATTTTTTGTTGCTTGAATATCATTTTACAAGATTCCCTATATTTAATTCCAAACATACAACGTATGGCCCTTTTTTGTAACACAAATACTCTATTTGCCCATGTTGAATTACCCCACATAGTAATCCCATATCGGAGACGGGATTCAATGTTAGAAAAATAAAAAGTTTTTACCGTACTTATGTTTGTAATTTTTCGTAATCTTTTCAAGGCGAAACAGCTGCTTGCACATTTACCACATAGATAAGTTACATGAGTTTTCCAATCTAGAGACTGATCTATATTAATACCTAATAATTTGAATGACTTCACCTGTTGAATCGATTTCCCATCATTTTTCACATATACACTTGATGTGTAATGTGATCCAATAGGATGAAACTCCAAAACAAAAGTTTTATTTTGATTTAACACAAGTTTTTTATTTATGAAATACTCCGAAATGGAGAGCAAGTTAGTGTTCAATAAGTGTGTTGCATCAGTTAAGGCTTTACCATTAGCAATGATTGAGATATCATCTGCAAAAGCACAAAAGAATGTAGACAGGTAATTATCTAAGTCATTTGTGTATAAAATAAACAGAAGAGGGCCCAGCACACTCCCTTGGGGAACTCCAATGTCCACCTCCAATTCCTTAGATCTTACACCAAAAAAATCAACAAATTGTTTACGATTACCTAAATATGATGTTAAAAGTTTGTTACATGTTCCTTGCAGGCCATAACGCTCTAAATTTTTTAACAGGATACCATGATCAACACAGTCAAAGGCTTTGGACAGATCAATAAATAAAGCTATAACTTTATTTCCTTGGTCTAGATTTTTATACACAAAGTCTAAAATATTTGTAAGTGCTGATATTGTTGATCTATCTTGTCTAAAACCATGTTGATTTGATGATAAGAATTTCTTACTCTCTAAAAATGCAATTATACGTTTAGCTAACAATTTTTCAAAAATTTTAGAAAACACTGATAATAATGATATCGGACGATAATTAGAGAATTGCTTACTGTCTCCATTTTTTAACAGAGGTATAACTTTTGAAAGTTTTAAGAGGCTAGGGAAAGATCCACTCTTAAAACATTCATTAATAATATGTGTTAGTGGTTCCGCAAGTTGTCTTGTACATTGTTTGATAATTTTTACAGAATAGTCATCTGGACCAACCGAATTTGTTAATTTTAAGTTATTTATAACATCAATTGTCTCATGGAGAGTGACAGGTTCTAGACAAATTGAGTCATCAGTGACAGGTAATAAATTGTTTGCAGAAGTATTAACATTATCTCTGTGTTTAGAAACTAAAGTTTTTGGTAAATTAATAAAAAAGTTGTTAAATTCATTGGATATTATTTCTTTATCTGTGGTGGTTTCATTTTTTATTTCCATTTCTAAGTTACGGTGCATGTTTGGCTCATTTTTAGTACAACTGTTTATTATTTTCCATACGGTTCTAGATTTGTTTGCGGAGTTTATGATAATATTGTCAAAATACATCTTTTTTGCTTGTCTTATGACTCCTTTATACACTTTTTTATATGATTTATAATAGTCTTTAAAGATACCATTTTGTTTTTGCATTTTAAATAACTCTTTAAGCCGTACAGATGATATCCTAATACCCTTCGTGATCCAGCTCTTATTATTCTTTGGGTCGAGGTTTTTGGATAGTACTTATTTCAATTACAATCACAATCTCAATTAAAAATTAAAAAAAAATTGAATCACTACTAGTTTCAGTCTTTCCAACTAAATTCGAATTTTTATTACCTGCGCATTCGCCGATTTTGCGACTAAAAAAATTGCTCAGTCGGTTAGCAAGTGTATACTACAGTACCTAGGGGTAAAAAATATGCAAAATTTCGAAATAATTTCATATTGAATGATAATTTTTTTTATGGGTTATTATTGCTCTTACCCTCAGGGGGTGAAACCACCCGTGAATTTAAATATTTAATATTTGAAAAAGTATTACTAATGTATTTTTGAAACGTAGAACAGTTATGTTTTTGGGATCGTTGATTACGAATCTGAAGTTAAAATTAGAAAAATCAAAATGGCGGCCCTAATATGGCGGATGGAATTATCTTCCTAAAACAAGCGTTTTAAACGAATGAAAAAATTGAGCATCTAGGTGATGATATATAATAACAAAAAACAGCATTTTAGAAAAAGAAATTGTTACTGAGCAATTACAATAACAAAATGGCGACATTTTGTTAAAAAAATGTGAAAGGCACCTTTTATAGGCTATAACTTTTTTATTTTTTTGTGATGCAGAAACAAGCAGGAAATCATTTTAAAGAGTGATGAAGGGTGGCGGTGCCATGCTTAAGAAAATGATTTCATAATTCGACAATTTCTCCTATATCCTTGAACCGATTGATAGGCTTTTATAGAAAACTTGATAAAATGGATACCAGACTATCGAAATGAACAAAAAATATTTTTTGTATTTTCGTACGAAAAAAAATTTTTTTTCCTTGTTGAGTTTTTAATAGCCTAGTACCATTCTATAAAGTTGTCTCTATCTATCAAAACATTTTTTAATCGGTATAGGAGAAATTGTCGAATTCACGTCCACCTTAATTATTTTAAATTTTATTCCCTAGAATTTTTGAAACATTTATGCTAAATACTTCATCCTAAAAACCATTTCGAAAACCATTTATAAAATTAAATACCTCCGAAACTATCAATCCCTCACTAGTAGATTTTAAATACAAATTCATTCTCAGTTTATAAGCTTCATTTTTGTATCCACCATTTTTCGCTACAACTGATACTTATTGAGATATTTGCAAAGAAACAAAAATGTTACGTTTTCTGTAAAAGCCTTTTACAGTTTAAAATGGAGCAAGCGCTGTAAGCGGACGAAAAAGCTTGAGCGTCTAGGTCATACTATATATTAACAAAAAATATATAGGAATATATTTTCTTAATTACTGACTACTTGCATTAACAAAATGGCGAGGTTTTTATATAAAAAATGTAAAAAGCACATTGTTTCTCTCATAACTCTTTTGTTTTTTATGCTATAGAGATAACCATAAAAGTTGTTTTGAAAATTAATGGACTTTCATTTTGATTGACCGTATTTTTAACGTGAGTGTCATTGTTTCTAAGATATTTAACATTTAAACTAAATACTCTTCTTATAGACATTTAAGGGTGCCGGTGCCGTGCTTAATAAAATTATTTCGCAGTTCGAGAATTTCTCTTACATCTCTGAACCGATTCAAAAAAATTTTTGATAGACCTTTAGAGACATTATAGAATGGTACCAGACTATTGAAGTCAAAAATAATTTTTTTTGATTTTTGCACAATAATTTTTTTTTCTTTTTTTTAGTTTTAAATAGCATAGTACTATTCTATAAAGCTGTCTCTAAAAGAATATCAAAAAAATGTATCAGTCGGTTCAGGGATGCAGGATAAATCCTCGAATTACGTTCACGAAACCGCCCACCTTAAACGGCACCTTTATAGTTCCAGATCTTCGAAACAATTAACTCTACAGAAGCTAGAAAAGAACGAAATCCATTATCAATTTAGTATCCTTTCTATTTGTCCCCAGCATGTTTTCGCTCAATGCAATACCTTTCGAGTTATTTGACGAAAACCTATTTCAAATACCCCCTTTTCAAGCTAAAATCCCAGTTTTCAAGTCGTTATAACTTAAAGATCTATTTAGTTAATATTTATGTGAAAAGTTGCATAGAACCTTTTCTCCTCAAAATTTGATCCTCTTTCAGCTCCAATGTTTTTTTTTTCATTTAAGGTGCCACCCCCTATAAATTAGCAAATCTCCACATAATATAGAAATTTTTCTTTAATGCATTTACGATTAAGTTGCCAAAAAATAAACGAAATCTAATTCATATGACGTTATTCCGAGGTTGAAACCTCTAGTTACTATACTAATAGAGGATTTTGTTAATCTGTAAAGACCGCGAAGAATATGGTCGAAAACCCGGATCTAAAATGCTTATTCCACTACTAGTACAGTTAATATGCCATCTAACCCGTGAATACTTAATTCCTTCAAGGATATTTTTTTTGTATAATGTACGAGAGGTTACCACAATCATTAATTTAAGTTTTAAAAATGTTCTTGCCGCTACGGTCACCATGTTGAGAAAATGAGGATTAAAATAGGTTTTTCTCAATTGTCCCATTTCCTGTTTTACCCAAAAGTATTGTATTACCAATATTATAGAAAATTAAAAAGCCACAACTTTTGTTTAAACTATACTTCTCGATTGTTAATAGATATTTTACGATTTACAGTCAATAGTGAAAATATGTCTTGCGCTGCAGATCCTTGCAATGATCTCTGCCCCTGTTGCTCCAACGTAGTAATTAAATCGTATTCATATTTTCAAAACTTTTGTTTAAACAATTTTGTCTGCGGTTAATTGTTTAAAAATTACGGCAGCTCCAAGTTTGAAAAAGATATTAATATTCACCAATAAAATTGACTTAAACTCTTAGCGTCTCATATTCCTATACTGGAACAGTGAAAACTAACCTTTAAAATAAATACATCCCTTTTTAAATTAACTAAAATTTTCATAATAGGCCACTGTTCCTAAGTTGGAACAATGAATAATGTGCACAAAAATAACTTCTCTCGCCATCTCTGTAGTACAGTTGGAGATAAATACAGAATTGCATCGTTCGTGTTTATTTACATGTCAAGTGTGTCCGTGGAAGATTATTTCCAAATTTTGGCTCAATATTAGAGAATAACAAAAATACAGGTATGTTATTCAGTTATATAAGAACACTTTCAAATTAAATTTGATACAATTTTTTTCATAATGAGTTCATAAATCAAAAAAATCCCAATGTTCCAGATGCGGAACACTGGTCTTTGGTTATAATTTTTATAGTTCCTAATGTGGAACAACGAACAACGATTACTGTACAATGTAACTTTAGCAACACTTTTTTTCAGTAAAATATGGCGTGCTTACCATCCGATAGCGAGGATGAAAATCTAAGCGACTCTGATGATGACTACGTACCAACCAGATTAACTTCCAGAGACAAAGAAATTGTTTTGTCGTTTTCCACTTATAACTTTATGAGTCTTTGTTCCATAATAGGAACATAAATATTTTTTTGTAAAATGAAAAATAAACTGTTCTGAGTTTAAGAATTTGTTTTTGTCGTAATTTTAATCACTTATCTCGCAAAATTTATTTTTTTACTCAGACTTTTCGAAATATGGCCCTTAAGAGGTTAAACATTAGTATTATTTCTTTAAAAGAATGAATTTTATCCAAATCTTTCACGTTTTCACTAATTTGTAAACACAACAATTTGACTCTATTGCTAATACTTTACGATTTACACTTGCCCAAAAATGTGAAACTGTATGCTTCACTGCAGATTATTTCTGTCACCATTGCTCCTACGTTAAAATTAGTTATTATCAATAATATAGAATATAAAATCTCCTAAAGCTATTGTTTAAACAATTTTCTTCCACCGTCAATTGTTTACAAATTACAGCAGTTCAAAAATTTCATTATATTTCAAACTATGAGCTGCTGTAATTTTAAAACAGTTCACCGTGAAACAAAATTGTTTAAACAAAAGTTTAGGAGAATTTTATAATCTACAATATCAATATAATAACTAATTAATACATAGGAATAACGGGGACACAGATAATTGGAATTTCCGTCATTCTGACGCCTATAAATCGTAAAATATTAAAAACAGGGAAAAATAGTTTAAATAAAACTTGCAGATATTTTCATTTTCTACAATTTTGGTAACACTCAATTTTAGGGTAGAACTAACAAGGAACGAGATAATTGAGAAAAATCCATTTTGACTGTAATTTTTTCAACATGGCGGACATAGCAGTGACCATATTTTTATGAAAAACATTAATACATGATTGTGGGCTCCCTACATTATGCAAACAAAAAATTCCTTGTAGGAATTATTCACGGCTATCCTCCGTTTCTTTGCTCTACAGACTGTATTATACTAGCCCAGATGACAGACAACATTTTATAGTGAACTGGCTGCTGGTTTCCGGGTCTTCTTCCGTGTAGACTTGGTTGAGTGCTTGACGTTTCGACCATCTTGTCGTGGTCTTCTTCTTCGCTTGAGAAGAAGACCACGACAAGATGGTCGAAACGTCAAGCACTCAACCAAGCCTACGCGGAAGAAGACCCGGAAACCAGCAGCCAGATCACCAGCTCCGCGAAAGCCTTAGCACCAAGATTTTATAGTGAAACCTACAAAAACTTGCAAAATGAATATATATATTTTTTAATGAGTTCGTGAAACTGTATAGAATAATATCCTGAAAAGTTTACATTCCGCTTGGATGCAGAACATAAAAAAAAGTGAAAAAAATGTTTTTTTTTTCTTCCATTTTTTCAAAATTTTCAAATTAAGTCAGGGTACCAAAAAATAAAAAATACAGGTGTGTTTCTGAACAAAAAATGTCCTGATAAAATTTATCGCTAAAGCCACGGTATTCCTGGAAAAAATAGTGAAGTAACTTTCTCACTCTACGCGGCCAAGCGCACGGTTAAATGCATACTATGGAACCTCTAAAAATTGTTTTAGAGAGTCAAATAAAGCTTTTTACAAGTAAAGCTTTTATATAACTTGCCTTGTTAGTATGGGTCAAATCTTGCAGCGGAATTTTAAAACAGTTATCCCCAAACCCATTGAGGTGAAATTTTGCATACACGTTCAGTTTGGATGACAATGCATGGTTAGCTAAGTGACGTTATTCTAAATCCAATGTGGCGGACTCCCAAAGATGGCGGACCAGTTATTTTTTAAAAGCTTATTTTTAAAAAGTTTCTTTTTAATTATAATTTATTTCTCTTTCTGATTACATATTTTTAACATTTTTCTTAGTGAATAGGAGGATAAATAGTTAGTATGGAGGGAAAATATACAATTATAAACGCAAACACAGACACCACATATAGCCGCAGGATCGAAGCAGATCTGCAGCGCATGAATTTTTACCTGCATTTACTCTATTGTATTTATTGGCGCAGCCAGAAAATTCATCTGGGGGGGTGGGGGGGGGGGGGGGGTGCAATAGAACCGGCCTCCTCAGAGGATAAGGAAAATTTTTCAGAAAATGGTTGGGAGGTTAGGAGCTGCAGAATGCCGTCTTGTCTTCACTAATCACACATCTCTTTTCAGCTTTAGGGTTCCTGGTATTAGCCAAGCCTGACACCTAGAGTAGCCATTTTTCTTATTGTTGCATTAGTTATTGTTTGCTTGCTCCTTCCTGGTATTCGATGACTGTATATAACCTAACCGCTTTTCGTCACCTGCATCGTAACCCGTCACCTTGTCATTTTCGCGCCGCTAACCATCCTTCACCGCCATACCTCGAGTCCACGTCATACCGCTGCTTCGCTCCCGCCTGCCATAAGTAACATCGCTGTAACTGCACCGTAACTGCACGATAGTCATATCATAGCCTGGGTACTGTCTGGTAAATATTAGTAGATTTAGACTAATTTAGAGTTAATATTGTAGCTTATAGGAAATAAATAGATATTATTTACCGAATTATGCGTTTTACTGTGTGTGTGTGAAAGTCTGATACATCCCAATTGACCCACTGGAATTTACTGTTTTTCTCCACTGTAGCTACTCCAGCCCTACTGCAACAGGCTGTGCTAAGAGGCTAGTGTGGGCCTTTGCCCCACGTAAAAATTGTAAAGGTGGCGCCCGAGCAACCGAACCATTGCTAAGGTGTCAAAAGTGACCACTTTCCGGCCTCACCGGAAAGTATACGCCACAAATGTATGTGTATGTAGATTCCTCGACTAGATAATATTGGCATTAATTACAAAATATTTATTTCAAGGGATAATTTGGATACTGCTTTGTACTGATAGAGATTATGCTTCTTTATTTTTTGGCTCATGGAAGACGGCTTGGGGGGGCGGGCCCCATGGCTCCTCCCCTGGCTGCGCCCTTGATTACAGGTGCACCTCTCCACATTTCAACTATATTCAACAGATTCCTTATACATTTGTTAATGTATTGGAAAAGTTCCAGAATCTATATTCAAAACTATAGAGAGTTATAAGGATAAGATCATGTAAATTGCTATTTCGGATCATGATAGGATTGATCATATGTTCGAAAAAATGCATACAAGTAAACGAATTTGTGTTTGAATATTCGAAAAGTATACATTTTTTACGAAATAGTGATATTTTATTTTTTTCCAATGGGTCAATTTCTCGACAAGTTACAGCCTCCAATATTTATCAAAAAAATCATCAAGTAAGGAAATTAAAATGATTTGAGATGTACTTTTTTTAATCCACGTTAATACGACTTAATAAACCATAATAATCATGAAGTGTACATACTTTTTAACAGTTCTCATTGAAGGAAGAATTTTTTTGAAGGACTTTTATTTTTTCTATATTTTTGTATTGCGACGATAGAGTTCGGGCGTGATATTTTTCCCAACCATCCTTTGCTTGCATTGTTTAAAACAAAAAGCATCGGAAAGCTACAATCTCCATCTTTTAAACGAATCAACATTCATATAGATTGAACAAATTCTGGTTTAGTGACATGTAATTCACTGCGTCGGTTGTTACAGTCATGCGTATTCAAGCGCGCGCACGCATGGATCTCGCTCCAACGTTACTTGTAGGGATTGCATTACCGGTTAACCGGTTAACCGGTAAACAGGAAAAAAACACATGACGATAATTACCGGTTATTTTAATTTTTTACCGGTTATTTCGGTAAATTCTGAACTTACGATATGTCACGTATTCAACGTTTCTATTTATGTCAGTGACTAGTATTCACTAAATATAGACCGACTGTCCCATCACTGGGCACTTTTAACAATAAATAAATAATATTATAAAAAGTAAAACCCAAACACCAAGCTCTAAGAAATACAAGTAAGACAGACGACAATATCTTGCGACAGGAAATTGAATATTTCACTGCCTCAAATATCCGTGGAAAACATTTAGAAGAATGTTATTACCAATTCTTATTAACATATCGACCTACCAATATCGATAGAGGAAGGGCATTTTCAGTTGGTGGTATTCTATGTACAAATATCAGACGACTAACAGATACAGCTTTGAAAAACTAGCCCTTTTAACTTGCTATTTTTAAAAAAATATTGTATTTTTAGATTAGGTATTCAGTAAATGCCCTATTTGAGTTTTTGTTTGTAATTTTTGTTATTTTCAGAATAATTATATATTTAATTTCATTTATATTTTTTCCTTTTGATAAAAAAACCTTTTGTTTGTTCATTATAATAATAATAATGCATTTATTTTACTCAAAGTAAATATGGTACAAATTGAACTGTAGAGCTCTTCTTCCATTTGCCCAAATACAAATAAACTAAATCTAAGAGTATAAAGAGATTATAAAAAAATATTAATACATATAAATCTAAAATTTCTAGAAAAAAATATAATTATTTTATTTGTTAATATTCAGTAATGAATTGTGATAATCTAACAAATGTTATATTTTATAATAATAATAATAACAATGATAACAACAGCAGCACTCAGATATGCGAGCAGACAAGGGGAACGGGCAGACCCTCCGAAGCGAAGCAAAAAGGTTAAAAGTAAATAACATATATCGGAAAATGAAAAAGAAATATACGCGCATCCATAACGCAGCAAAGTCTCCTGCTTCTGATCAGCCAAAATGTAATTTTTGACAACTTTAATAAAAAAAATTTTTGATTTATATTTTTTATATTCATTTGGAAGTTCATTCCAAAGATGAGATTCAAAATAGGTAAATAGTCTTTGAGAAATCGCAGTTTCATGCTGAGGCACTAAAAAATTTTGTTTGTATCTTGTATTATGCAAGTGATCTCGTGAAATTAACTTATTTCTTAAGTACTGAGGTTCGTCATTATGAATTATTCGCCAAATAAGTATGAGCATGTGTAAATGTCTGCGGTTTTCCATGTTTAATATGCTATGTTTATTTAGATGTGGTGATATATGTTGTCTATATGGGATACTGTAAATATAACGCATACATGAATTTTGAAGTTTTTGAATTTTCTTCTTTGCTGTCGCCGATAATAACTTTCCATATACAACATCACCATAATCAACTAAAGAATATGAGTGAATCACAAAATTTTGATTTACACTCTCTAGATATGTCTCTCGCAAAACTGTACAATTTTTTCAATCGACTGTAAGCGAATTTCAATTTGGAAAAAATATGCTTCTCAAAGCCTGATTATATTAATTATACGTATATAAAAATGTTTTTTGTTAAATTTAGATAATTTTGTACATTCATTCTAAAAATTACCGGTAAATACCGGTTAACCGGTTATTTACATTTTTGTTTACCGATTTACCGGTTATTAAAACTTCCGGTAAATTGCAATCCCTAGTTACTTGACTATTACTTCCACGTCCAGTGGAAGTACAGTAACGACAAAAAAATTTTTTTAAATGTTCATTGTCCAAATACGCTTAAAATGTCATGAAACGTCGAGATTTTAAGTTTGAGCGAAAAAAAAATTTCTGTCTGTCTGTCGGTCTGTCTGTCGGTCTGTCTGTCGGTCTGTCTGTCGGTCTGTCTGTAACTTTTTTTGTGCGCACGTTTACTCTGGAACCGTTTAAGATATTGACTTGAAATTTGGTACTTTAACGAGATCTAGAACTAGATTATATTTTCATCTTGTTCCGTCGAAGGGTTGGGGTGTAAATTGGGGTAAATTTGGGGTAAATGGATAAATCAAGCAGGTAAAAGAGTCCACGAAATTGGTATTTAGTATATACAAGGTCTCAAAAAAAATTTTGGCATTAGCCACCCCCATTACCACCCCCACCCCTATTAAAGGGGATGAAAAAAAATTGTGATTTAGTGTATGTACAGGAACCAGAAACCTCAAAATATTTTTTTACTTCATCCACCCCCCCACTACCACCCCCCTATCACCACCTCCACCCCACTATCGATGTGGGGTATCGTTTTAGGGGTTTTTGAGGTAGAGGATTTCAAATATTATATTATTAAAGTTCCATAAACAATTATTTTAACATACAAAGTTTTTTGTTGTGAGTGACTTGAATAGAGAATCTGGATGTGGAAGTCGTGATTCCTTGGGCAGCGGTTTTTTTTCCGGGAATACCGTGGCTTTAGCGATAAATTTTGTCAGGACATTTTTTGTTCATAAATACGTGATCTATCCATCTGTATTTTTATTTTTTCCTAGCTTAACTTAATTTCAAAATTTTGAAAAAATGGATGAACAAAATTTTGTTTTCACTTTTTTTTTATTTATTTGCTGCATCCAAGCGAAATGTAAACTATTCAGGATATTATTCTATAAACTTTTACGAAGTCATTAAAAAAAAATTATTCAAAATGCAAGTTTTTGGAGGTAGATACCTTTATTGACTGGGATATACGTCTAATAAATAAATAACAGGAGTCCTTAGCATCCAATATAATTTTATGTGAATTAATTCCCTTACGCAAGATGCACATCATAATATTTAAAATAATAATATGTAGTAACGGATGCTTTTATTTTATTGCGAAGATTGTATTAAACTCAGTGCGTGTCTAGAGCAAATAACTTAAGAATCAGATAAGTGATAATGAAGTGTTCAAATTAATAAAATCTTGTAGTAGCCACCAGAAGCGTAACGCCGTAACGGCTACACGTGGTACAATACACAAGCAAATCACTTTATGCTTGTGGATTTGGAAAATAAAAGTTTCTGTAGATGTTGTTCATGGAACTAAAAAATATGAAATTTAAAATAAGACCGTGATATGTTTTAAAGAAATGATTTTTTGTTTGCTTATAGTTACATTCTTGTGCGAAATCCTAAAAAGCAGACCGTGATATTAACTTAATCTTGCGTCTTTAAATATAGAAATTTATAAATAATAATAACTCCCACGTCATCGGAGAGGCCGAGGTCTCTTGGGAATGGAGTGTATGCACAGAAGTGTAGCACTGAGTATGGCATGTAACATCCTCCTGCTGTTAGTGAGAGATCATGAAATAACGGAGGTGGACGCAAGGTTGTTCAAGGCAGCAAAAAGAGCCACAGATGAACTTGGTCTCATATTCGACGTCAGACGAGGAGGCCGGCGCGGAGGTACCCTGAGTCAGTCACTGAGTATGTTGGAGTTACCTTTTGTGATTTGCAGAAGGCTTTTGACTGTGTTTCGCACCATGTGCTGCTAGAAAAGTTAAAGTATCTCAATGTTGAATTAGTAAGTTGCGAGCTAATTAAATCCTACTTATTAAATCATAATCAATATACGAGTAAATATAATATGAACTTCGATCTCAAGGATGTGAAAATGGGTCGATATTTCGATCCACTTTATTCCTGATTTATGTAAATGATCTTAAGTAAGCCATACCAGAGGCTGACCTCGTATTATTTGCAAATGACACCACGTTGTTAAGATCGGATGAATCATTAAATGCATTTCAGCAGCACATAGAGGATACACGATCAAATGCGGCAAGATGGTTTTCCTGCAACAAATTGTCCCTAAATCGAAATAAAACAATAAATGATTTTTACTCATAGACCTATAGTGAACTATGAAAATCCAGAAAAAATCAAGTTTCTTGGACTTTATCTTGACCTAAACTTAACTTGGTGTCACCATGTGGATTTTCTTGCAAATAAACTAAGTAAAAATACTTCCATCCTAAGAAATTTGAGAAATGTTGTGCCAATGAATATTTTAACTATTGCCTGTCACTCATTAATTGCATCTCATGTAGCATATAGACTGTTAAACTGGGGGCATGCACCTCAAGCTAGCAGAATATAATCTGTACAAAGAAAAGCTATCAGAATTAATCATTTCAAATCTGGGATATAAAGATGATGTTAAACAAAATTTCATCGATTTAAATATATTAACATTCCTTTCATTATATATTTATACATGTTTATTATTCATTTATAAGAATGTTCACTTGTTTGAAAGAAAAGGCTCACAATTATAATACTATACATGAGTTTGACATAAAACTCGACTATAACAGTCTGAAATCAAGTGATTATGCATATAATTACTAAGGCACTATTTTTTATAATAAGCTTCCTTTACATGTTAGAAGTCTCCCAGCGGCTAGATATAAACATGTGATAAAGGATTTCCTTAACAAAAGGGCATTTTATGATGTCCATGAATTTTTATACTGTGATATATCTACGTTGTGATAAACTGAAATAGGTATTTTAGGTCTTCTGTAAGATGTATTATTTTAGTGTAAAAAGGACTGTGATAATGTTTTTTTAATTACTTATCACCATTTTTTTTGAGGTGGTTATCTTGGGGTCCCTTCGTCTACTTAGGGCACACGATACAGGTACTTACAGTCACTAACTTCACAGGTCGTGGGGAGGAATTCGCCTGCGCGGCTACCGTGTGGTGTCGGAGGTCACGGAAGTCCTGTCCGCTAGCAGGCAATCCGAAAAAGACAAAATAAGAATAATAGTAATAATAATAACATAATAACTGGCGCGTGTATTTATGTTGCAGTCTATATGAAGACTGTCTGGTACAGCACGACGAGTCGGGAGAATAAAATGCACCTATTTGCCATAAATAGAATTGTGGAGCTACTCGATGCATTACCGCTGAACTATGCGATGCGGATCTCCATATCGACTGACATTTAACCACCGGACAGTGTTATTTATTGGACAAAAATATGCCTACTTAACAAGTCTTAACGGATTTCTATAGAATTTTTTAAAAATACTCGCGAGGTATCATACTTTAACGGAGTACTGCCAACATTTCGCTAACATTGAACATAACTTCAAAAAATAGACGAAATACATTAAACTCGAAAATTCCAATAGCAAATCCAGAAAATATCCAATAATTCTGAAACTTCTAGCACGACAACACTTAAGTCTTTGCTTAACTCCGAAACCTCTAGACCATAAATCCATAAACCATAAACCTTAAGCCTATGAACACATAAACCCTGAACTAGTTGAACCGAAAGCCATAATCCCAAACATATAGACCCGAAATTCATAAACACTAAACCCTAAACCCACAAACTTAAGACACACAAACTTTAAACCCATAAATCTGAACCTATAAGCGCTTAATTCATAATGCAGGATTAAAGGCATAGGCACGTATGATTGGTACGGCTTACTGTATGTGAATATTTCAGAAAGACATGATACACGCGTAATGTGCTATGTATGTACATACATGTACCGAGGCATTTTTCTTTGTATGTCTTATACATACTAAAAGCTTAATTTATCATATTTATTTCAGGCTAGAAAAGACACCGCACGTTTTATAGGTAAATTGGTGGCCTGCCAAATTTGATGAATTTTTGATATGTTGTAGCTCAACTAATTCTGAATAATAAGTTCCTTTGGTAAAACTTCAAATTATGGACAGTTTCTCCAATAGATGGCTCCAAAGACTGGACCTACCTCTCGATACTGTATCAATGATTTCTCAAAATTTACTACAGGTATTGAAATGATAACTGCTGGAAATAAATAACCAGACTATTTACCATTATTTCCGGTTTTGACTAGTATCAATGTTCTATCAATCAATACACGTACTTACTTATTTACTAAGATAGTGAATTTTAATAAAGCTACTTATATGATGTATTATACTGAAGTAAACGGGTGTTGTGCATTCGAAAAACGTGATTTGACGTCACTTCCAGCAAAAACGGAAGTTCAGGAACATCAATTTATGACCAAATAAGGGTAAATAGTCTAGTTATTCATTTTCAGCGGTTATAGTTTCCAATACCTAGTACGTTTTAAGAAATCGCTGATACAGTATCGAAGGGTGGGTCCTGTCTTGGGAGCTATCTATCGGAGAAACTGTCCATAATTTGAAGTTTTGCCAAAGAAACTCATCGTTCAGAATCAGTTGAACTGTAACATATCAAAAATTCATCAAATTTGACAGGCCACCAATTTACCTAGAAAACGTGCGGTGTCCTTTCAGAATTTTGGATACTTTCTGATTTTACTATTGGAATTTTCGAGTTCAATGTATTTCGTGCATTTTTTATGTTCAATGTTCGAGAAATATTGGCAGTTAAAGTATTATATGGTACCTCGCGAGTATTGAACAAAAAATATTCTCTAATCCGTTAAGATTTGTTGGCTGGCAGATTTATTATATCAAAAAGGTTCGAGAAATAATACTGTGTAGCGCCGCGAGCTCGGGCAATTCTTGTTTGGCGAACAGTAAACGGAAAAAAGTTAAGTTTGATATATCGCTGAATTCATAAATTAGACAGGATCTAGTGAAAATGATAGTTGGGTGTAACATACCGTGGACAAAACTAGATTCTCCACTATTTAGACAATGTTTGCAAAATTGTATTAGGCAACATAGCAATGTATCATTGGAAATGACACTAAGAAATAGTATATTACGATACAAGTGTGTAAGTAAGCCTTTAAAGTGCGATCAACAAGTTTAAGAGCACGAGAAGCACGTTGCAAGTGCTTTAAAGGGAGGCTTCTTGTAATACACTAGCAAGATCGGTCTTAGTTCATCAGTATATGGAAAGAACTGTTATTTTCTTGTTTTTTCATACACGTGTATAATATGCTCCTTATTTATTATACCTGCATTATAAATTGAGAAATTTAAATTCAAATCATGTTAAAATCATTTTTCTTAAATTTTAATAAATTTTATGATGCAGATCACCTGATGCTCTCACGTGTTGACATGGAGATAGCAGTTGTTGTTTAATGGCTTGTTTGAGAGTTCATTTAATTAATAATATTTACAGTAATTGAAAATGGTTACGAATAAAGGAAAAGTTTCAATTCAAATAAAAAATTTAGCCGCGGAGGAGTTAAAACTAGTTCCTGCAAAATCTAGGGATTCTTATTATAGAGAATATGAAAAGTTGCTATACTATGGGTGGAGAAGAAAATGACCCCGAGAATCAGTTTTGAACCTAAAGACTCTAGTTTTCACAGAAAATTATCACAGGTTATATCCCGCGAGCTCTGAATTTTATCGGAGAAACTGCAGATAGCTTTTTTTGTAAAATTTTGCTTAGAAAATGTTCTTAATAATTGACCTTAAAAGCCCCAGACCGAAGATTGAGGGCTTTTTGTGTAAATTATTAAGTCAAGAACATTTGCTTAAAATCAAAATTTTACAAAAAAGATTGTGTGATAAAATTTAGAGCTCGATGGATATATGTCAAGATTATTTCCCAGATGGAAAAATTCCTATGCTTTTATACCTAGGCTTTTGTTTATAGATACATACACTTCTTTTTATATAAGTTAAGTAACAATCATTATTATTTTATTATATTATGGCCAAATATAACCACTTTATTAAAAATCTGACAAATTTTGTGTCATAGCCATGGAAACGGTCGCGCTAGATGCTTATTTGACTTATGTTAGGTGATCGTGATTTTTAAAATCGCGATCAGGTCTGACAGTTTGTGACAGTTTGATATTAAAAATCTTTTTGTAAAATCGCATAAATACACCGTTGGCACATAGTAATTATAAACAAAAATAATAATTCTTGAATTTCTAATATGTTTTATTTTGTTTTTAGCCCACTTAAGTGTAAACTAAATCAATTATGTACATTTAAAAGCTAGATGTAATTTATTCGCTGTTAATTTTTAAAGAAAGCTAGCTTGCGTTTATTCAGTGTAAATCTGTTGTCATTGGTTGAGATTTAAAAATTCACGAAATGTCATTGGTCTATAATTTATGAGGAATATAATCATATATATCATAAGTGATATAATTTTGTCGGCAAAATTTAGTGATTATTAAGAGAGTTTATTGCTTGGAAATTTCGTGACTGACATTGATAAATAAAAATAACGAGCCGTCAGGTGAGTTATTTTTGTCAATGTCAAGAGCGAAATTGTCAAAGCAACAAACTCGTGTAGAACAATCATTAAAGAAGGATGCCAATTTTGGGTCCTATGCGCCCACTTTAGAAAAGTGTACTATCTTATGTTTTTTTGCATGCTGATTACAAATATAACCTTCAATTTGCCGAAAATTGAGCGGTCTCAGAGATGGAGAGAGAAAACCATTTAGAAACACTTTATGCTCAATACCAAGAATCAATAAGACTACCTGCCGAAGATTTATCGCTAGGACCAGTTTTACAAGAGTATTCTGATGAAGACGTATAGTGGAAAAACAGGTTGGTTGACTCATTATGGTTTTTTATTGGTTGAGCAATCCTGGCAAAATTTTAAATGTAAAATTTTGTCGATGCGAAACTATTTTTTGATTAAAATGATCGATTTTGATTGGACGAAAATTATAGGAATGAAATAGGCACTTATAATCTCCCTAGTGCTTGAATTATTACTGGAAATTTTCGAGTACACGAATTTTCTTAAAAAATTCGTGCATGAGAATTTACGGTAATTAATTCAAGCACGTGGGGTATTCAGTAAGAAAATTTCACACCTAAAGAAATTTAGAAAATAACTAATTTTATCTGACATTAAGATTATTTTGAGACTCAAAAATGCAAGACTAGTAGGCGTTCACTGGTTATTGTTATGTCAAAGATTATACTCATATTATGTCAAATTTTATTGTCATTGTATAAAATCATGTGTAAAAGTACAAGTGGTGTGAAAAATAATATAAATAATTTAGAACATGTAATTAATTATAACTAAAAATAAAATATGTATAAACAAAAATGTGTGAAAACATTCTTAGTTTTATATTAAAAAGTAAAATGTCAGCCAATGTCAGTGAATATTTTGACATAAAAATTTCTACTTATTAATTTCGCCCAGGCTACCCTGGAGGATGAAAATTTCTGGAAATTTCTATGGTTGCCTTGGTAACGATATAACATTAAAACCTGTGATTAGTTGTAAAATATAGGTGTAAAATGTTCTACGTAAGTTTTTCATTTATACTTTAGATAATTGAATATTTGTGGTATTTTTGGTTCATGTAGGAGATACTAAATATGCAGTTCGCGCATGAGTGACATCACAAGAGTAGGTAATATCCTGATTGTTGGCATCCTTCAATCGAAACCGACAAGGATCGAAAATTTTCAGCTGTCGATGATCTAAATGTTAAATACGTTCGAAAAATGTCATTACAGATAGGGTGGTTCTGAAATATACCAATGAAGGTGCATCAAACAAGTCGTTGGGATTAATACTATTGGTAGATTCCCTTCTCTTGTGAAACGATGTAGATAAATACACAGGCGATACTTTCAGGCGAGCATCTGCAACAATGATAGCTAATGAAGGCATGCATGTGGATGGGTTTAAACGTCAAGTCAAGAAATCCTCCGCGGTTGCTTCTGGCTACATTGAGGAGTCTACGAGTGAACAGAATCGAAGTTTGGAAGCTCATTGCTGGAATCGTTAACAGAGGAGGTGTTAGTGCTGCATGTTTGAAAATAGCAAGTGTTTTAGTGGGTGTATTGGAGGAAAATTGTTCAATGAGCGAACATTTGATCGCATTAAAAGTACTAAATGCTGCAAAATTTCACCACTCTAGCGAATGTAGTGCACTCAAGTCTCAGGAATTATAGGTCGACAAATATACATAATAAACACAAATTCTTATTATTTATTACCGATGGAATGTCTCAAGTTGCTGGAAAATTTTTGAAGAAAACATTTCAGAATGTACTTCATTAACGTGTCTAGCACACGCACTTCATAGAATTTCTAAGACTATTATGGGGAACTTAACTACAGACAGTATTTGACTAATACTGGTACTTTCATAGAATAAAATCAGTACTACAGTAGTTGAATCAAGATGTCGTAGTTCCTATTTCGGATTCCTCTGGTCATACGCAAATTTGAACTAGATCAGAAACGTCGAAATTACTATAGTTAATGAAATTAATGTTATATTCGATCTTGTAAAGCGCCCATCCTTAATTCATCCTTTAAATTAATGTATGATCTTATAATCTAGTTTGTTAAATAGTGGAGAGAGATAGATGATAGGCGTCGGGATGTAGAAGTTGGGGGAGGTAATGACATCTCGCATTGCTGTCTCTAAATTAAGAAATACATGAATAACCAGCTAAAAAATACTTTATGTTTGGAGCACCAGTGACCACAGTAATTTTGCTGGTATTGTGGCTTGTATACCAGATTGGTTATATTGTGTTCGAGAGCCAGGAAGGTGTCAGTAATTGCTACCTCGTGACCACAGTCAAGACTAGTAAGTTATATTATAAACATCCACCGAGGGAATCATTGGTTTGTGAGCACGATTGTGACGTATTATTTATGACTTTATTTTTCAACTGTTCGGGTATTTCTCAAATCTGTTTGTGTTTAATGTTTGTGTTTAATTTAGTGGAAGTATAGTAATTGTAAGAAAAATGAATTTTTGTTTTGTTCAAATGGGCTTAGAATGTCTCTATCTGCCTGTAACTTTTTTTGTGCGCACGATTACTCCGGAATCATTTATGATATTAACTTAAAATTTGGTACACTCATGTATTATAATGAGATTGGGACTAGATTATATTTTGATCTTATTCCGAAGACAAGGTTGGGGGGTAAATGACTATAAATAGCTAAATCAAGCAAGAAAGACTCAATAAAATTGAGTTGTAATGTATGTACGAAAAGCCAAAGTCTCAACATATTTTGGCATCATCATTATTACTACCATCACCTCATTATTAAAGGGGGGAAAATAAAACTGTGATATAGTGTGTGTACAAGAACCAATGGCCTCAAATTTTTTGGAATACTGCATATTGTTATATTTGAGCTTTATCAAATTTTAAATGAAAGAATATAACTTTTATCTAACAATAATAATTCACCTGACTTTATTTCGATAGCGTCAAATTATTTTATTGTTATGAAAAATCTTCTTGATCTACATATTTTTTAAGTTTGCATCAGATAATAACAATTCTTAATGAAGTTTGTGAACAGAAATTTGATTTGGTGAAAAAATTCCAACCTGACTTTCCTGGAGTTCTTTGAGATCAGGTCCTCCAAAGAACATCTTATTTGCGGATGAAATTTATTTATTCAATAATTCCAATCTAAATATAAGTTCATTTGAAGCCATTACTTTTGAAAACAGTAAATCCTAAGCCAATTCAACAAGAGAGACTTTCCATGTAGTTTTGCTGAAAAGATTGTATTATGAGAAAAAATGTGTGAAAAAATATAAGGGGATATTTGAAATTCGAAAAATAAAGAGACCATTATGGTGTATAACCTTCAGCTATCCCCACTATCATCGCCATTACTACGACTACACCATTATTAAAGGAGAAAAAATAAAATTGTGATATAGTATGTGTATAAGAACTAAAGGCCTCAAATTTTTTTGAATACTCCATATTGTTATAAGTATTTGAGATTTATCAAATTTTAAATGAAAGAATATTACTTTTATCTAACAATAATAATTCACCAGACTTTATTTCTATAGTGTCAAACAACTATTTTATTGTTATAAAAAATCTTCTTGATATACATATTTTTTAAGTCTGCATCTATTAATGACAATTCTTAATGAAATTTATGAATAGAAATCTGATTTGGTGACAAAATTCCTCCTGACTTTCTTGGAGTTCATTGAGATCAGGTTCTCCAAACAACGTCTTATTTGTGGATGAAATTTATTTATTCAATAATTCCAATTTAAATATGAGCTCATTTGAATGAATTACTTCCGAAAAGAGTAAATCCTACGCCAATTCAACAAGAGAGACTTTCCATGTAGTTTTGCTGAAAAATGAGAAAAAAATATGTGAAAAAATATTCAAAATTCGAAAACTAAGAAGGAGACCATTATGGTGCATAACCATGTTATTTCTGATATCCATAGAGATAGTTATATATCAATATGTAGATGAGTACGCTACAACCATCCTTTTTTTGAGCCCCTGTATATGATCGTTTCAATGTAATAGTTCAGAAAATAAGATTTTTCCAATGATAAGACCTATATAAGATTTGGTCCGAACATCTTCAAAAATTAATGAGATATTATCTGAAAATCGCTTTTTGTACGCATTTTTATAGAGCAGTGCTACCTTACGAAGCGTTTTAGAACATACCTCCATTATGGAGAGAGGCATCATGTTATAATATTAAATTTTTTAATATGATAAGTTGCTACTGCAGAAAAAAATTAAAATGGAGGTTCTTGTGTATACCTCCGTACAAGGAATTGAATTAAGCAATACAATCAAATAATCTGTTGAGCAAATGTGCGAGTTGTCTCCTTGTTACATAAAAACTCTTCATCCAATCGTAGTTACTGTATATATGTCCACAAAATTAATAAATGTTGATGATTTCTTATCTATTATGCATGAAGTCCTAAACATGACTGAAACATTTGGCAACAAAATAAAGATACTTCTTGTTGGTGGTTTTAATGTACATTTTAATGATGTCTATAATGCAAATACTCAAAAAGTATTGCAATTTTTTTATGTCATTTAATCTAAAACATTTATTGGCAGAAAGTATACACAACAAAGGTGTGTTTAGATAATATTTTTACTAATCTACCATGTACCATTAAGTATATAAGATCATCACTGACAACTATTAGAGCTGAATTATTGTAAGGTGAACCATATTGGTCATGATAAGATCATAAAAACTAAAAGAAAATTTACTGATGAAACTATGTTGGTGATAAACTATCATTTAAGTCAAGAAGAGTGGTCTGAAATACATCAAGTGGAGACAGCAGAACAGAAATTTGACTTGTTCCAGAATACTTTCTTGTATTACTATAACATATGTTTGCCACTAATGCCAATTCAAAAGATATAGTACAACACAAAACACCGACTGGGTGACTCCTGAAGTCACAAACGCAAAAAGTATGGTATTATTTCTTCACAGTTGCTATTAACTAAATCCAACCGAAAGAAACAAAGAAACATATATAGCATTTAAAGCAAAATACAAAAATCTACTAATATCTGCCAAACAATTATATTACCAACATTGTTTGGAGAAAACAGTTATCAGAAAACTGTATGGGATATCATCAATGCTGAAACAGGAAGGGAGAGTATGTCAAACACCTATACAAACACTCTGCGAATGAACTCAATTAATTTTTTATACATTACGCTGAGAAACTATTGTACAAAGTCTTCAGGGAACTCAAAATAGTACAAAAAACTTTATGGACAAAAAATTGCAAAACAAAATTCCATTTTTTACAAATCTATAACACTCGATGATATCAGAATAATTGATTGATTTACCAGCGTGCGGTAGGCATTGCTGCCACTCCCAGAGGTTGTACAGCTGGGCCTGCTACGTCCATGCTGGGTTGGACTAAGGTCATGCTTGTTGCCAGTAGCGAGAGCCACATGGCGCATGGTAAAGGAATGTGGGATGGTGGGTGTAGGTATTTGTGAGATTAGGTGTAGGTATTTGTGAGATGCGTTACCGCTTTGTGTCGTGAGGGAGCGTTTAAGCTCCCTTTTCTTATATTTTCGGTTCTGAACTTCTGCCTTTTCTGGATCTTTTTATGAGATATGTTGCCGCGTTGTGTCGCTGCTGTTTATGCTCTTATTTTTGTATTTCTGCTTCTACAAATCTTCTTCTTCTTCTGAGCCTTCTAATTCCTCCGTCTTTGATTCTGGTAGAGTATATATTGCTCCAATTTCTTTGTGGAATTAATTTTTTCCCCTGGCTTTTATTTCCCAGTATGTTTGGTCCTTTCCCAGTTTGTTCATGATCCTCTCGATTGTTGTTTTCCACGTGCAACATGGTCTCCCTATTTAGTTTGCTGCTGTTCGGTGTTAGTGCTTTCTTCAGTAGATATGTTGGTTCCCTGCTTGGGTCCCCAGTACTTCATTGCGTACATTTCTATCCTTTTTATGATTGTTCTCCCTTCTAGTAGTGTTGATGTTTTATGTCGCTGTTTTTGTCCTGTTGTTTTTCTGAGTAGTTGGATGATGTCTTTTTCAGTTCTTCTCAAACTTCTTCTGATGGTATCAGAATAATAATTGATAAACTTAAAAACAAAAAAAAACTGAAGATATTAATGGATTAAATACTTACATAATAAAAAAAATGTTCTCCCCTAGCAAATATTGTAAATGCATGTCTGTTTCTAGGTTATTTGCCCTCTCTAATGAAAATAGGTAAAGTGATTCACAAGAAGGTGATCTAACTGAACCACAAAACTACAGACAAATTTCCACATTGCCAGCCTTTTCTAAAATTTATAAACTGTAATTTTTAAAAATCTGGTGGACTACTTGGACACAAATAAAATGCTATGTGCACAATAATTTGATTTTAGAAGAGAGATGTCAACTACCGATGCAATATCCTTGACACAGCACATTAAGGAAGCTCTTGAAAACAAAAAAGGTACTTGGGAATATTTACTGATTTAATATCAGACTTTGATTGTGTTGATCACACTATCCTGCTTAACAAGCTAGATTTTTATGGAGTACGTGGCAATTAAAAAAAAAGTTAATTTAGTCCCACTTGAGAAATGGGTCTCAACTAGTAGAGTATCATAATAATAAAAGCGAACTTATGCAGATAAAACGAGGGTCCGTGCTGGAACCTGCTCTTTCTGGTATATATAAATGATCTGCCAAATCATTTAAGTACTTTAAATGTTACCACCTTAATGTACGCAGATGATTCAACTTTTGGAAGAAGCATAGATGCGGAAGATGCGTCAGCACATCCTCACACATATAATTGAGCAAGCTAAAGCCAATCAATTATTGTTAAATGAGAGTAAAACTGTAGTGTTAACATTTAAAACCAAAAATAATTCGGATGAATGTCTCAACACAAAATTTTTAGGGGTTCATATAGACACACATTTAAATTGGATTGAACATATTAATTTAATATACCTTGCATCAAACTGTCCAAGTCTGTCTTTGCAATTATAAAAATAAGAAATACTGCAAATGAACAAGCCGCTAAAACAACATTTTACTGACTTTTTCATTCTCAGCTAATCTATGGAATACTTGCTTGGGGAAATGCAGCCCACTGCCATTTACAAAAAATTTTCATACTACAAAAATCAGCAGTAAGAAGTACAGTAGGTGCTAAATGCCATGAGAGTTGCAGGGCCCTGTTTACATCATTAAAAATAATGTCACTCTTCTCCTGCAAAGCATATCATAATATTCTATTTGTCAAACAAAACATAAATAGTTACATTACGCATGCTGATAATCATCAGCATGATACCAGAAACAGAGATAACCTAATAATACCTGAAACTAGTCTGCAGATAAGTAATAATATGGTAATTAGAATGCTGAATGTTCTGCCTTTGTCATTTCGTTATCTTCCCATAAACATGTTCAAAAATAAACTAAAAAAAATGATGACTGAAAATTGTATATACTTCATTGATGAATTTCACCAAGTCATTGTTGAAAATGGAAGCACTTTTGGATATTGATAAACACATTATGTAATGTGCAAATAGATAGTAATTTATGGATCGTTTGTTCTATATTAGCTTTATTAACTTTTATAATATTAATAAATAATTATTTAATTAATTAATTGCATATATTAATTATTCATATAAGACGTATAATTTTAATCAAATGGTAACCTATCAAGTTTTACTTATGTTATATATGTTTGATTTTAATCTGGTTGTAACCTGCCAAGTTTTATTTTTATTTAGAATGGTAAATGTCTGTCAAACTTGACGTATCTATAACATGTATGTGTTCTAAAGATAAATAAACTATTACTACTACTACTATTATTAGAACTGTTATACTTAAAATTGGCCATATAGTCACCTCCTAAATTTTCTTAGCGTATTTACGAAACACCCTGTATATAGTAAAAATGAACCATATTTTACCACACTATGTTATTACCTGCAAGATGATCATCTGCAAATTTCAAGTTAAACGTCTTAATTCCCCATGTAGCTAGTCCACCCTACTACTAGTTCTCTAACACACATGTCGTCATATGTTCACCATATGTGCTAAAAAGAAGTGATCACAGAATCCAACTCTGTTCGGCGCCTTTGCCAATATTTGTCATGGTTAGTTGTTGACTTTCAACAAAGCAGACTTTTCTTCACATAGTGACGAATAATGAAGAACAGGTTGTCTCCAATAGTACAGTCCACAGTTTGTTTCATTTCACACTGTCTAAAGCCTTCTGTAGTCTACGAAGCTACATGGGCATGTAATATTATCTTGCCTTCTCCATAAGTCGTAAAGGACCCCACAGAGTCCTTAAGGAAATGGCTCTCTGTCAAACTCTCTGAAACTTTGAATTCTGGTAGTCTTTGATAGACAGATCAAAAGTCTTCATGGGTACTAAGTGTTAAAAACTTTTAAGATATAGCCCTCTGAAACTGGGCCTTTCGTAAATTCTGCAGTAGTGTTAAGCTACTGTAAGTTGGTATGTCTTCACGTATGTCATTATGTCCGTATTTATACATATATGTATGACCTCTACCAAGGTTGCAGGGTTTTGAATAGGGACCTTGACCGTGACCTTCAAGGTTACTCGAAGGTCAACTTTAGACATTCAAATAAATACCCTATTTTTGACATCGGAAATAGAGAGCGAAAAATGTTAACTTCGGATATATCCTTCACCTTGACCGATGGATATTAGGGGTCAGTACTGATTAATGCTTAAGGCAAGGTCAATTAAAGATTCGGGTGCAAGTATAGATGATGATGATGAAGCCAATGCCCGTGATCTCATCATCGGTTATTATTGTACTGCACATGTCAATCTGGAGCCATAACTGTGGGCACATGCGCCCATGTTGCTTCTATTTTACAGTTTTTAGGCTATGCGCGACATCAAAATAACGTCAAGTATCCATATGACACCTTCCTAAATACAACTCTAGATACAAGTAACAATGCACATCAAGAAGATGAAGAAAATAGTAATATTGAAGTGATATAATGAAACATATCTTTATGATCTACTTGTGTGGCACTGATGAGCCTGGGAAGGCGAAACGCGCCTACCACTGTTGAAAAATGAATGGCTATGCAATGGGCTTCAACCAGCTCCTAACACTTTCAATGCTAGATTTACTGTTTATGAATTATCTTGATATAACGGGTAAAAATCGGCCCTTTCCAGGACCACATGATGTGCTAAGCCGGATCTCGAATCCTCCCCGAGGGGCACATCGGGTCACGCTAATGCAGATGACCGTCTCTCTTTTTTTGTCTTCATATATCTATATATACGAGTCTAGATATGCACAGCAGGATCTAACGGCAGGATCTATAATAGATTTTACCTTGTCCAACCGGATCTTTGATTGATCTTGCCTTAAGCATTAACCGGCATCTGATATCCATCTGTCAAAGTCAAGGTTATATCCGAGGTTAATATCTAATATCTTCTAGCATTTCCGGTGTCAAAAATAGGGGTTTCCGTTTGACACACCAAAGTTGACCTGCGAAAAACCTTGAAGGTCACGGTCAAAGTCACTGTTAAGAACTCTGTGACCTTGGCAGAGGTCGTACATACACGGAAATAGTGACATACGAGCAGACATACCAACTTACAGTAGCTTAACGCTACTGCAGACCGCACGAAAAGCTCAATTTCGGTGTGCCATATCCTAAAACCATGAGTATTTAGAACTTGTGTCTTAGGAGACTTTTGATCTTGGCATCAAGGACTACCAGAATCCAAAGTTTCAGAGACTTTCACAGAGAGCCATTTCCCATAAAGATTCTGCGGGGTCCTTTAGTACTTGTTTTCTAGCATCGCGTTCTTAACAAATCTTGCTTACTCAGGAGGTATTTGGCAAGACAGATCATGTTTGAAGTCTGTATAGAGGAACATACAGCGTTATTTTACTGGCATGTGTTATTTAGTATTATTTAGTTATCACAAACATGTAGTTTCTTTTTAATGGAGCAGTACAAAATTGAAGCTCCCTAATCATCGAGCTAGGTTCCCGTATTTCATTCACATTCTGCATATTCTGTGAAGGATTGTTCATCTTCACCAACATTCTCCTACATAGTATTTAAAAATTATCTACTTTTTATTTCAACAATTATTTAATTTTTAAAATGTTTTATATGTGCCTATTAAAAGATTAGAGCATATCTAGCACATTTGAATTACCAGGTTTAAAAAATGTCAGTTAAGTTGCATAGCGACATTTTAAGCGTTACTAAATAAAATTATTTTAAATTTAAATATAATGACCAGCTATATTGACCAGAGGAGAACAGCAAGCTAAAATACACGAAATGCGTGTGTATGTGAAGTGAATAACGCTTATCGTGGTTAAGTTTGTCCTTTCAGAGAATATTTTTGTAAGGCAAAGGTTTACCTTCCAAAAGCAGGTTTCTTTAACAACTTAACTCAAATTACATATCCACATTCTAATAGTATATTATTATATTGTATTACATTGAAAGAAAACTTAAATAAGGAATAGAAAGTAAATTTAAAATACTCAGTATGTTAAAATATGATGATTATATTATTCATGCATAAAATGAAGTCGAAATGTATATGTTCTAAATGAAATAAACTTTGGTAGGAATTTACAATTTGGGATCTAAACTACAGGCTAAAAGAATTCGTGTTTGGGGTATTTTTAAGTGACTACAAAGAACGAAAGTTCTCAATTTCACCTTCACCTCATGTGTCTGTTTTTGTATCTTTGTATCTCTATCCGCGATTACCCCGAGAGAAAATAAATCATTAATATGCCGTAAATAAATAATTATGGACAATAACCCGAGTTTGTTTGCACCGATATTTATTAACATTTTGACCGCCGATTAATATAATTCTTCCACTAGAGAGAAAGGCTCATTATATCTGGATTGGTACATTAGCCGAATAATTAAAAAATTTCAATTAATCGTGTCTACTAGCGCATTCGCTAAATTTTCGAAAAAAGTCGATCAATCAGGAGTTCGATATGCTCTTACCACGATATTTTCTTTCGCTATATAGAAGCTAAATGAGGGACCACCCAATAAGGTGAAGAATTTCTTCGTTTAAGTGCTATATTTCAACACTAATATGAGTTTAACTTTTCCTAACCAGTGCGGAAATAATATTTCCGCACGAAAAAAGTTATAAATCAATGTTCTTCGAACAGAATATTTATTATAACAAGTACACATTATATATACTTAACTGGATAATTATAGGAGGTAGAAGCAGAGGTAGTTTTTACGTCAACCTCTTCTTTGTCAATGTTTTGGAGGCTACTTGAAGTTTAGAAATATTAAAAAAAAGTAATATATAAAAGTGAAATATTAAAAAGATCTCAGTTTAATCGTCTTTTTATATCATGGTGATCTTTTTTTGAATACGGTTTAATTTTTAACAAAGTCCTCATTAGTATTGTCTGGTAACGCTTCGAATCCCACGTACAAAATAATGAAGTAATATCAGAAAATGCACATTCTCCTATTTTAATTTCTTCTTTTTCGATCTCTTACAATGTCTTGATAAACATTTTGTGACTTTGGCCAGCGGCCACAGATACAAAGCTAAACTCTCTAACTACGCTAATGCTGAAGACCCTCATCGATATTATCAGAAACTATCAACTTTCTTGCGCTAGCATGAAAACTATACAGCCAAAAAGTCTAAAGTACTAATTAGAACTGAAATCAATAAATTTGAAAAATAATAGTAATAATAGTGATTTGTTTTTAGAATGCTGGTATTTTTGGTGTAGCCGAAGCATCGAACTCACAAATATGTTGACTAATCCTATTAAAGATAAAAGTTTTTGATAGTCAGAATTCCTAATAATGAGGGTAGAAAGAACATTTACCATAATAAACAGTGTTCTCGAAAGTATAGATTACCTAGATATATACTTTGTAAGTCTATGTCCTTTCAATCTAAACCATGATCATTTTTTATGTGTTACAAACAGGAAAATGTACTGCACAGATGGTTGCCTTGAACGTATTTTGTAAAATAGGTACCCAAAATGATGGCTCTATATTTAGACCTTGGCAACCAGTACACGGGTCACTGTTTAGGATGTTGTTCTGCCTCACCTGATAATCGATAACAAATATTCGGCATCACAGTGATTGAAAATTTATCATTTATCATTTATCGAAGAATTAGTCTGAAATAAGAAAAATTTGACGGAACGCATCCAAGGCCAAAAATTAGGGAAAAAAAATTGGCGAACAAGATATCGATTAGTGAAGAATGTAATTTGGACATGCCGCCGATTTCATTTGAAAGTTATTCTGTTACCTCTTCAAACACACAATTTTGCTTTAGATTCTCTAATTCAATAACTAATTTTTATATTATTTATTAAAATTTATAACGAATAAACATTTCAATTCTCTTGTTCTTTACATGCGGAGGAGGACATGTTTTCCACACTGCTCGGAAAATATTTCCCGTACGCTCGTAGGAAATAATTATATGTGCAACAAGTTAGGAAAAGTGTTTTTATTTTTCGCATTAGGCGTAGGCTTTTTGATCGCGGCGATAGCCGAGATAAGAAATACGCCGTATACGGAAAGAACACTTTCATACTTGTTGCATACATTATTTTTATTACTGACGTTTGGAAAAATGATTAAATCGACATATTTCTTGAATTTTATTTTTGAAATTTATATTGAAATATTGAAATTTATATAGTACTTTTTTGACAATAATTATGAATCAAAAAGTTTGATCAACAAATCTAATTTTGAACTGTTCATAATGTTATTGACTTGTTGAGGTTAGAGTGTCATTTGGAATAAATTCTGTGTTATTATTTTTTTTCGCTATCCAATGTTCTACAAAATGTTCGAAACGTTATCTATTAATACCCTTATAATATCCGGCAATTGATTAACATGCAACATAAACAAACATGAGAGGTTATGTTTTAATAGATTGCTTGTAGTCCACTTCAGTTCGTTCGATATTTGTTCATGAAAGTCACGTGTAATTTATTCGTTTGCTCAGTGCTCTGATTTCCGATGTAATATCCAAATACAGCTGATAAGGATCCAGCGGTGGGGAGGTTCCAGCCGCTTCCAGTAGCTGCCGATTTTTTTTTTCGAAATTTTACGACATTTTGAAGCCCTCTGCTGGCACTTTCGCCACTAGCAAACTGTCTGCCAATAATTTTCCGCGTTCCTTAAGGATAAGTAAAAGCTGTTTTCTTAATTAGAATCCATGCAGCTTGTAAAACTTTTATATCGAAATTTTAGATATTTGACCCCCCCCCCGCCACTGCTTTAAGCCACTGGATTACGCTGGCAGACCAGACGATTTTTACTTGTCTAGATTAGGATCTTTTTCCAATTATTAACGGGGATGAAAAAAAAATTGTGATTTAGTGTGTGTACAAGAACCAGAAACCTCAAAATATTTTTTTACTTCATCCATCCCCACTACCACCCCCCGTATCACCACCCCCACCCCACTACCGATGTGGGGTATCGTTTTATGGGTTTTTGAGGCAGAGGATTTCAAATATTATATTATTAAAGTTCCATAAACAATTATTTCCACATATAAAATTTTTTCGTTGTGAGTGACTTGTACAGAGAATCTGGATGTGGAAGTAGTGATTCCTTGGGCAGCGGTTTTTTATAAATAATTAAAAAATAAAAACCTGAAAATAAAAGCAAGTAAACTACGCACAACAAAAACACTGCGCATCAATATATCATATAGTTCCTTCTCGGAATATTATTTATTTGCCATTATTTTATTATTTTTTTTTTGTTTTTTAAGCGCAGAAGAAGCGATTTATTTTTACGTATATATCCGGCTTGAGCGGTCAATAGACTAGGGAATGTTGGCTTAGAAACGAGTAGATATAGACAAAGTTTGTTAATCTGTGTAAGTTTTTCGCTTGAAAAAATTGCGTAAAAATTGTGAAAAATGTCTAATATAAGTGAATCTTCTGGTATAGATAAAATCAAAAGATAAATATGGAAATCCTTATTGGCTGTTTCACGATCGGCGTAAAAAAGGCGAATAACAGTGATTACTGAAGAAGTTTCATTAGCATATTTCGAACACAAATCCAGTTCACAGGAGTTCCACATTGTCTTGAGGGCCGCATTATCAATGAAAGAAGAAATATCCATATAAAGAAATTTGTAAGTTTAATAGCTTTTATTAAACGAAAGACTGTAGGATAGTTATCTAAGACATCCATTGTTTTAACAATATCAGAAGTGGATACATTCCTAAAAGAAGCGGGCGACACAACCTAGTTAATGATGTTGAACCTATATGAAGACTGTACGTCGTGAGACTGGCAGAAACTTAGAAACTCATATGGAACTCCGTTCTTGTGAATGATGTAATCTCGATAAAGACATTTAAAGCTAATCATAAGCGGCTGAAAATTTTAAAAGTAAAATATTTTAATATTATTTAAAGTCAGCCACAAAAAACCCAAAAATGCTTTCAAAAATTTCTACGAAAGTTGTGTGATTTTTTTTACCACTCCATTGTATGGTAGTATTAAAAATTCTCTTGAAGAGGTGATCGACCTTGCCCTACTTGGGGGAGGCGGTTCTATTCAAATTATATAATTTATTAGATAGGATATCGCATAATTTAATGGTACTTACTTTAAATATAATTAATAAATGGTATTCTTTGAATGTTTGCATTTTATTGATCGAGTGTAAGTCTCATCCCTCCAGGGTTTTCGTTTGATAGGTTGAGTAAAGCGGGTGTCTCAGGAACCTGTAAGTTTAAATCTCAATACCCCGGTCACATTACGGAAGCTCGAGAAGGATTTTCTTATGAAAACAATTCAGAGATCTTTAAGCATAAAATCCATCAGAGACAACTGTATCTCTATGTAATTTTCGACGCTGAATCCGAATCCGAGGTCAAAAAAAATCGTACACCCACAAAATCAACCCCTAGCGCTAAAAAAACACTCCCTAAACATGGTAAAAATGACTTAACGCTCCACGAGTAGTTTTAAATCTCAATAAATCGAATTAAATATAAATATTCAAGTAGAGTTAGCACTACTTTCCATTGAAAATCACCCCCATAAGTGGGTGAAAACTACCCCTCATACAACAGGAAACTTAAAGAAATGCAGTGATTGTAGAAAAAGTTTACGATGTCCAGTTTTTTTGAAAAGAGTGAGTAACTGCATTAGTTCCGATGCGATGCTCAAAATCTACCCCCATAGAGTGGCAGAAACCACCCCTGGATTAAAATTGTAAGGAAAATCTGGGAAAAAATGTAATAACAGAAACAATGAACGTCCCAATAAAGAGCCCAATTTGACGTATACTTAATCCGCATTCAACACTCGTATGCGGTTGTCAATGTGCCACCTACCGGCTGGTCAAAAAACTATATAATCAGAAAATTATATAATTGTTTTTTTCTGAATTTTAGACGATTCTTTTTAGAGGGCGTATAAATAAGTAATAGTATTTTCAGAGAATTCTTTTTAGGAGTCATCTAAGCAACTGCCACTCTATGGGGATAGTTTTTGAGCATCTCATCGAGACTAATGCAGTTATATACTGTTTCTAAAATAACTGGACAATCACTGCAGTTTTTTAAATTTCCTGTTGTGTGAGGTAGTTTTCACCCACTCATGGGGGTGATTTTCAATGGAAAGTAGTGCTAACTCTGTGTTGATGGGTTATATACTTGAGTGTTTATATTTAATTCGATTTATTGAGATTCAAGACTATTCGTAGAGAGTTAAGTCATTTTTACCCTGTTTAGGGAGTATTTTTTAGCGCTAGGGGTTGATTTTTTTTGACCACGGATTCGGATTCAGCGTCGAAAATTACATGGGGATACAGTTGTCTCGATAGCAGTTCCAAAAAAGCCCTGTATCCCTATGTAATTTTCGACGCTGAATCCGAATCTGATGTCAAAAAAAATCGTACACCCCCAAAATCAATTAGCTAGCATTAAAAAACATTCTTTAAACATGGTAAAAATGACAACGCTCCACGAATAGTCTTGAATCTCAATAAATCGAATTAAATATAAACATTCAAGGATATAACGCATAAATACAGAGTTAACACTACTTTCCATTGAAAATCACCCCTCCCATGAGTGGGTCAAAACTACCCCTCACACAACAGGAAATTTAAAAAAACTGCAGTGATTCCAAAAAAAGCTTACGATGCCCAGTTATTTTAGAAACAGTATTTAACTGCATTAGTCTCGATGCGATGCTCAAGAACTACCCACATAGAGTGGCGGAAGCCACCCCAAGTTTAAATTGCAGTTGCTTAAACGACTCCTAAAAAGAATTATCTGAAAATACTGTTACTTATTTATATGGCCTCTAAAAAGAATGTCTAAAAATTCAGAAAAAACATCTATATAATTTTCTGACTATATAGTTTTTTGACTAGCCGGTAGGTGGCGCATTGACAACTGCATATGAGTGTTGAATGCGGATTAAGTATACGTCAAGTTGGATTCTTTATTGGCGCGTACATTGTTTCTGTTATTACCTTTTTTCCCCCAATTTTCCTTGCAATATAAATCTACCCCCCACTCTATGGGGGTAGATTTTGAGCATCGCATCGGAACTAATGCAGTTACTCTTTCTTTCCAAAAAAACTTGGCATCGTATTGTTATATACATTTATTAAACGCCTTGTATTATTGCACTACAATTTATTTAAACACAATATCGAGGTACTTTATCGCATACAAAAATAATCGAAAGCTCAATGAAAATATACGTAATAATAATAGATTGGTAGGCGGCTGATGTTACTAGGGAGCTAATGAGAAAGAGCATCTAACGGGCAACTGCACCAGATGTCGTGATGCTTTCAAACGTGCTATGCAGCAAATGGAGGCCAACTAGAATAATGACTGGAAATGAAAGTTAGACATGATATTTATCTTTTTGTTGAATATTTGTTTTAAATATGGATCTCTTCCTTTTTAAGGTTTTGAAGATCTGTTTATCTCATTTGATCTGCGATCAGCATTTCTTATTTTATTTAAAAGAATTATGCCAGGCTGACCTTTTCAGTAGTAATTTCAGTTTAACTTAAACCATTTTGTCATTTTAATTAAAAGTTATTTTGGGAAAAATAGCTTGCATGCTGCTCCCGCTGCAGAATACAATTGAAACTGGTTTAAAGAATTTTAAAATCTTTAAGCTCAAATCTGACAGCGCTTATTCATATATTGGATTCCCTTAATAGGAGTTGCTTGAAAAACATTCTATAAGAACTCTCCAAAATGGATAAATATTTTTCTCAAGTATCACGTATATATTTATATTGCCCATAATTAGTATCTAAATTAATCTTCACCGTGAGTATAGTAACCTCTGGGGAGATATATCTAACATTACACGTTCCGGCATCTCACACAAATTCACTTAAAATTCTCACATCTATACACTTCGTTATTTATTTATTGAAATAAAGTCTTATATGACATAAAAACGACGTATATCATGTAAATTATTTGTTTTTCTTTTTAGTTAATTTACACCTATAATAGTACTTGTATACATTCTGCAGTTTTATATACATATTGTGCAAATGTGTGCAGTTTTCTTCGTTATTATTGTACCTCGCCGTATGCCGACGTATAAGCTTTTGTACAAGATACAGAGGTTGTCCATTTCAAACAGACCACCTAAAATACATCCGTTAACACTGTTACCAATACAGTGATATAAAAAATTTAGCAAATCAATAAGACAATGTGTTTGTCGGTACATAGTTAATTGAATTTTATGTCATTTTTTTTCCTTCGCTTACGGAAGTAAAGGACTGTGATTCTGAAAAAATTATTCTATAATATTTCTTCGAATTTTCACATTTCAAATTATGTAGATTACAAAAATTAGGGTCTCTAAATCTCTTCAGTTAGTCTGTCTGTATACCTGGCACTATGTTTAAAAAACTGTGTAACGAAGGAAAATGGCATCTGACCTAGTTTTAATGAAAAATACAGCGACATCTAGTCATCTGACTATAACTAACTTTAATAGTTTTTACGCTTATTCTATTAGCATTTTGCCATTTTTTAGTGGTGTAAATTCTATTTTTAACCATTCTGTATATTGTAGGCAATAAAGTTTGGCATCTAGTTAACAAAGTGCCAGGAAACCAGATATATTTTCAGAAAAATATAACGAGGGTGTTTGTTGTACACCCTAAACAGATTGTTAATATAATTTTTTTTTTTTTTTTTAAGAAAGACAATAATATTTGGCATGTAGACATTTCGCAGGAAGAAACATTCTAAACTTTCAAAGAAAAATATACAGGGTGGTCATCAAAAAAAGAAGTTAATAAAAATGAAGAGTGTCAAACAGAAAGGAAGGTTTGTGTAAACATTTTAGAGGACTTCTTTCGTATGAGAAGCACAGTGTTAAGAAATAGATTAGCCTCAGTATCCAAAATAGTTCATTTGAATGGCTTATGTAAACTATAGACAGGTAACACCAAGTATTTTAGATTTTAGATTCTGAACAGGGGATGACAAAATATGTTTTTTCTTTAATAAAACAGTGATTATTTCAGTATTAAGGATCTGTTCACAATTTTACGAAAGTTAAATGGTTGCACTGACTTCATTGACCACGATGATGTTAAGTCAGACTAATTTCAGTTTTAGTAAATGACGGTTTCAAATTTTTTCTTTCCTTTCTAATTAATTCCGCTTTTTATTTCATGAATTTTCCGTGTTTGTTACAATTGTCCCACTTCAAGCAGAATTGCATATTTCTCGTACCTATTCTACCCCATATAGCTATCTCAATCTGATATAAACCAATATATTCATTTTTAGGAATAAAATATGTTTGTCATCCTAAATTGGTAAAATTGCCGGTGGTAAGATTTGACGGAAATTGAGGCGCCGATATTGCTTATTACATTGTTTATTACATCACACGTTGTACAGTTCCTTAATAATAAACAATTACATATAATAGTACACAATGACAATACACGCCAGCAGGAATGCCATTTTTTTCTAATGCTACAAACGTCATCAACCTTATAATAGCACAAATGTTCTGCTAAGTTTCTTGGATACATTGTCCAGGAAATAATTATATCCTTGTGCAAACATCTCTTACAACGTTTTATATCAAACTTTTTTTATAAACATTTTAGAATTATTAATGTTATTATTGAAATTTCAAAAGATTTATTGTATTGCATTGTATTACATGTACCAATCAGATAATATCACGTTTTATCGTTTTAAGTAAATAGCCAGAAATATACACGAATATTATGCAACACACAAAAATAAGGACAGTGTCACCAGTGTCAATTCTTGGTAAAAAGGATTACCTGTCTACTTTTCCATTAATACAGAACTCGACGGATTTCGCAAATAGTACAGTAAGTGAAGCTTTTAAATCCCAGCCTGAAAACGATATAATGAATCTCCAAAATCATTTCTTCAACATGCTTCATAAAGCATGTACATAAGAATCTATATTGTCATTTTTCCTGCTTTTTGGTTAGGGGTAGTTCCCACACCTTGGTTGTCGCAAAAAAAAACAAATAATACACACAGTCTGATAGAGAATCAAATTATAAGAAAGAATGAAAATTGCAATTTTCACCTCCTAAAATCAGTATTCCTAGACGTTTTTTTTTAAATTACTCGAAAAAAAATGTAAGGGTACACATTTAAAACTTGTGCGAAAACAAATCGAATGGTTTTTTCTTTTTTTTTTCTCCGATGGTTAGTTTTGGAAATATGGTATTTTCAAAATGGCCGAAACGTTCAGAATAAATTTACGACGTTAAAATCTAAAATTATTCAAAATCTACAATTATGATTGAAATTTTTATACTTGTAAATATTAAACGTAATAAAATTTTCTTTCGATTGAGACGTATTACGACCTTTTATAATGAAAACTAAAAAAGTTACAAACAAAAAAGTAGCGTATTTAAAAATTTAGACGACATTTTTTTTAAATATTATTGCTCTAATTTCTTATTAATTCAAAATTTTTAAAAACCCTTCTAGATATTGTTAATGCATATCATTATTAACATGCTCAAATTTTTTAGAATTTTTAAAATAATTATTTTTCATTCTGCACCTATTTTCAATAATGAAAATTTTCATAATTTTTTTAAAAAAGTCGGGTTTTTGGAAATTGCTCAGAAAATATTTTTTTATAAAAAAATTGTAAGAGTACAGAAATTAAGCTTATAAAAAAACGAATAGTTTGGTTTCTTTTTAATTTTCCTACGACAAACTGTTCCAGAGATATAAAGGTTTAAAGATAGCGCTTGAGCGCATACGCAAGAAAATTATGTATTTGAAATTGAAATATCTCAAAACTATAACATATATAAAAACATGATATAAGAATGAAATGAAGCTTATCAAGATTATGGGTTTTTATTTTTTTTACCTACGACGAACTGTTCTAAAGATATGACAGTTTGAAATAATGTTGAAACTTTTCAGTTTATACGCGCATTTTAAATGTCTATAGTAGGTAGAGAAACGAGCAATAGCCGTCCATTTTTCGAAGAATACGCAGAAAAAGCGGGTTGCATTGCACTTTGGCATGTTTAGAGTGCAGATGTAAAATGTTTATTTAATTAGTTTACTTAATTGTATTAATTTGATTTATTTATAACAATCTGTATTTTTAATAAAATTAGACATATCGTCGTTAAATTTATAAAGTGACGTATATCAGATAATTAAGGAAATGAGATTTTTGGGATTTTAAGTGGCACTGGAGTTGCTTTATTAGCTCACAAAGTTACATTCCTAAATTTCTAATAGTTTAAATGTTATGACGCTTTTTACTTTAGGTGTATATGTAAAATGGGTAATAAATTTTGAAGCAAACAGGCGAATATTAAATATACCGACGTGTGATCACCTATTCCTTGACTTGTTCAAGCTTATTAAAGGCTCCATCTCCTGGCATATATATTTGTAGTGGAGTGGAAATAATGCAAAACGAAATGTAGTGGTTTCCAGTGAACTTACTTGTGTAAAAAAGGTGAAATTATATAAAATGCAGCTACATCGTAAACGTTGGTATTATGGTGTTTATGTTTATGTTATGTTTATGGAAAAGCTATTGTTACAGAAGAACTTGAGGAAGATATTCAAATAGTTAATTCTCTCTTTCCAACGTCCAAAAAAGGATCAATGCACATTATGTATGACTTACAACAACGGCGATGAATCTGCTAAGTTATCACTAAAAGAGAATTCTTTAAATGTATGGGAAATAAAAGCTAAAAGTAAAGAACGAGCAATGAAAGATAGTGAAGTTATCAGTGCCGTTTTTGACTTGCATCAAGTCATTCAATTGCCAGTCTCAAGTAAAAGTGCCGTATTTTATAAGCAACGTCTTGCTTTCTTCAATTATACTATTTATAATCTTTCTTCACTGGTATGAAACTCAAAGCAAACAAGGTTCATCGGAAATGTCAAGGTGTCTATATTTTTTTGGAAAAAGTGTGACAAAAATGCAATCCTTTCCGCAATGTGTGCTTATTTCTTGCATTATGACAGCAAAAATATTAAACACATACCCTTCATTTCTTTGAGGCATGCCATGGTTAAAATGAAGACGACTTGGCACACAGCTATAACTACACCTATTAAATAGGTTGGAGAGCCCAGAACTAATACCGATCATAGAATTAGCTCTTAGAAAATATCTTTGTATTGTCCACGAAATGACATAGTGACTTTTTGGATTTTAAAACTCTTTCCCAAGATATGCGGATTTTAACAGTGCAACAATCTGACGAAATGAATTCTGAATCTGATGACTCCTTAAATTGGACAAAAATGTCCGCCATAAAGGTAGAAAAAGAAAAGAAAAATAAGATTTTTTTATAAAACCAGCCACAGCGAAGAACAATTTCAAGCAGTTTCCTTACTAGGAAATGAAGTCGTCACAAAGACAAAAATTTTAAAAATCAATAATATGCTCATGCTTCCAGAGATAAATATTTATCTCTGTTGTCACTATGCGAAGGACCGACTCCTATGATTCTTCTTAATTTAACGTTTTGTAATAGAAATAGATGATTTCTTTTGTATTTTCTCCAATATTTTGATGGGCACATATGAAAATGTTTAATGAAAAAAACTACTGAAAGGCGTATATCATTATTTTCAAAATTTCTCTTTCTAGCTGATATTTCTGGTTTTGTCCATACTGGTATTTAGTCACCTACAATAAATTCAAAAACTCAATACAAATGGTCTAATACTTCTCCGGTAGTGGCAAAATGAAAAACCGGTAAAACTTTGTGTATCCTCCAAAGTTGCTAAAACCCATATACGCGACTTTGTAAATTTAGCGACGATATTAGTATACTCTCTTGTGACCATTCTTAATCCACCATTTTCTTTTTATAAATTTAGATCTCACAATCATATTCAGCGACCTAAAAACATAAGTATATGGATTTCGTAATATTAAAAGAATTATTAATTTTTCAGTATCTGAGGGTGGCTTTAACCCTTAATATTTTCGCTCTTCCTATGTTTTGACCTCATAATCATACTCAGCGCCCTGAAAAACATAACTATATGGATTTTCGTGATTTTATTCAGAACCTAATTTTTCAGTATTTAAGGGTGATTTCAACCCTTCATATTTTCGTCTCATAAGTTTTGACCTCACAGTCATATTCAGCGACCTCAAAAAAAAAAACAAGTATATGAATTTTCGTTAATTTATTCGTAAAATTAGAAGAGTTATTATTTTTTCAGTTTCAGTGGTGGTTTCCACACTTAAAAATAAAAAGCAGGTAATGCGACAATACAGATTTTCATGTACGTATTTTATAAAGCATATTGCAAAAAAATTAAGGAAATTCCTTTCATCGCTTTCGGGCCGGGAATTTTACCGTTTTTACTGTTTCGCTTACTGTACTAAAATGCAATATATCCAAATAATTAAGTAATAATATAGCATATATAATATAAAATTTCTGGCGTGTGTTTCTGTCTCTTAGCTAGAAATGTCCGGGACCTTTGTTAGTATCTTCCAGTCATCTAGAAACCTGATATTCACTACAAATTCCTTTTGGCACCTATAGTACATTCAATCTGGAAATTTTGCCGAACCTAACATTTAATAGACAAGGGACCGCCTTCATTACATCCCCTCCGAAGGATGGTATATCGACTACGTCTTGAAATTACATAACTTCCGCGTATACACTGATATCCAAGCCGCTAGAAGGTGGGATGAGATCGCTGTGTTTCCCAAGATGGATTTCACCCATTCAAGTACAGATGAGTGAAGACGCATCTACGCTCGCCCCTACTCTATCACCATTGATCCTAATTAGTTTTTATCAATATTGTAGATTACAAAATATTTCAAAAGTTCGCCCAGTTAATTGAGCCTTATTACCTGATATAGATATTGAGGTTGATGTAAAAATGAACAAATAACGAATGCAAACGTATTTTTAATTCCAATATCGATAATATGTAATGCGGTTCAATTAACTGGGCGAGGCCAACGATGAAATTTTATTTCATAATTTTCAGCTACATTTTTTGAAGGAAGTTCAATTTTTTGAACGAAAGTTCTCCAAATTCTAGAGGAACAACCGGGATCAACACTGAAATCTGTAATTAACAGAGTATACTCTGTCTTATAAACGCAGAATCCCAGAAACCAATATCAGTTAAAAGAATTTCAGAGAATATAAATAACATCAAATATTATTTTGACTCAAAAGTTCTTCTCTTCGAGAGTGCCTTAGCGACGGTTCTTATTAGAAACTATTATGATGTTTTACTTGTGACAAAAAATTATAAAACTTTAGAAATTCTAAAAGTTCTTGTACTAAAGTAACAATTTTATTTTAAGAGACTATTTTTTATAAACAAATGGTTTGCAAACATCGTAGGAATCCTTAAATTATAATAATTAAAGGACAATGTTAAAAATAGCTGATTTGTGGCCCCATCGCCGAACGCATAAGACCCAGAGAAAATGGTTGGAAAAGGCTCAAAATTAATACAAATACGTCTTCGTCGTATCAAAATGGGGAAAATTCTATTTCACCTCTAAAAACATAAAAGCAACTCCTAAAATTGGGGAATGGGAAAATTATATTTATTTTATAATAACTATAAGTATCGCTTCAATAGAAATAACAAAAAAGTAAAAACTACCTCTATTCACACCCTATTCAGGGGGTGGAACGCCATACACAGCAACTAATATTAAAAAAATGGGTACCAAGATGATTAAGAAAAAATGTAAAAAGGATCGCCTCCTCGTGGTGCATTCTGGAAAACACAATAAGTGGCCAAATGATCCTCCTTTGCAAGTATCCATTTGCATATTTACTGTGCCCTTTTCTCCAACAAATGAAGTTCTATAGCTTACCCAGAAATACCTTTATATGGAATAATATAACAGAGAATGAACTAATAACATTTTACAGTGATTAGCCATCTTTAATATCTATCTATTAAATGCAGACATAAGAACCAACAGAACCCTTTCATTTTATTTTAATTGTAAATATTCTGTACTAGATGCTGTTCTAATATCTCTAAATAATGGCAGTTTTTCTTTATAGGTGTAACCAGTGGTGTTAATATAATGTTTTATTATGATTCTATATATTTCATAAAATGAAAATCTTTTTTTCCTAATATATTACATTATCTAAAGTGTCTGTCATCCCTAAACTGGGGTAGATCTTGATTCATTTTAGTCACCTTATTTCCTATTTTTTATAGCGGTGTATACGATTCTACCACCTGAATAGGGTAGTTTGCTTGTTTTCGCGGTTGCTAAATTGTTACGGTCGATTTTCACACTTAATAATGGCCAGAAATTTATGTACTAATTTTCGTTATTTTCCCAAATTTTATTGTACATTTGAGCCTATTGATACCGTCTCTCGCGAATTAATAGAGTATAACTGGTTGCATAATAGCAGTACCTAATGGCTTACTCTGGTCATTTAATATACTTTGATACAGGTAGTCTGGGTGAGTGCGTTCAGATATTCATTAAGAGAGTGCATTGCAAAAACGCCCTTGTAAAGCTTCTACAATGGCCAGTATTATTGATTGAACCTTCTTTGGTGGGTAGATTTATGAGGGGACGGCTTTCAGAGTATATTATGATAATATTTGTGGATATAAGCGAAGTTAGGAAAATCTATTCTAGTTGTGGGGTGCGCCGTGGAGTAGAAATTCTGAACGTACCGAGACGGAAGACAAGAACTTGACATTTTGATAGAGGACATTTTCTTCTTGGTCATTTTTCCTTTTTCTGCTTGAAGATTGAGTCGTCTGAATACGAGTTTTAGCAATATTGTAAGTTTTGCTCCATTTATGGGATTAAGTATTCATCACGACAAGATTAGTTGTATTTTCATTTGGTTTGGAGTATCGTTTTGGGAAATGCAGCTACGGATTTTCCGGATAAAGTCAATTTTCAAAGCACGTGGCATCGTCTGAATGCAAGATTTTGGAGTGCCATTTTGACGGCAAAGGACCTCTTTCAGCCCACATCACATCTCAGGTACGTCTCTGAAAACCCACTTAAGGTTGAAATAGATTTGTAATTTAGGTTATTTATTTTATTGCAGGGCTGTTTGTTTGTCTGTTGATTTGTTCGTTCGTTAGTTGTTCATTGTTGAGTATATTACAAGTATTGGGATCTATTTGTTGGTCTATGGCTATTTGGATGGATACCTTGTGATTTTACTTGGACCTGTTACTGGTATTCCACTTGAGCTTTTATGTCACATCCTACACTTTACGAGGGACTTCCAGCCTGACCTTAGTTTCAACTTCTAGTCCAGATTTTGGTGTCTAGATGGTGGATGATTGACTGACATGTTGTGTATGTATGGTACTGGGGATCTCGGCACGTTACCTTAGACTCTACGTAGATGGTCTACCACCTGCGGCTGTTATCACCCTGAATTACGCTACCCTGGTAGGACGGGAAAAGGTATTCAGACACTACCAAAGGTAAGCGGAATCATATTCTCTATAACGAGGGATCCAGTACATCTACTCAACGTCCACGTCCATTTTCAAGGAATATTGATAATATTTTGCTTGTAACGTAAATCTCAGTAACACATTAGATTTCAGTAATATTTGGTACATTTTGTGTATCGTTACTTCACTCACTTAATAGCATTGCCTTATTTCACAAATAGATGTCAATAATTTTAAGTAATTTTATGTTTTAACGTACCTTGGGTCAATTGTAGTTTTTGTCACGCTTCTGGCATATGACCTTTTGTACATTTTTAAAGGATTTATTATTTTGTAAGATATTTTGTGTATATTAGGTTAAGCGTGTGGGCCCCACTTATTAGAATATATTGTGACACTTGTACTGCGTACCGAGTTATCGGTGATAATTGTGAAAGATTTTGTACTACGTACCCTGATATTGTATTAAATGTTAAATTAGAACGACGTTGTCTTTTATATCTGACCACCTACACCACCCCAATTATCGAAGCCACCCCCAAGGACCTGAGTAGTCGGCCGTGTGAGACTTCCTCCTCACTAGCTTATTGCAGAGGGGGTACTGCACGTAAAATATTAAAATTTTGTTCAGGGCACAGGGTGACCACCCTACCCTGCGTTCGAGGTTTAGCAGCCTTTGGGGCCCCCTTTTATAAGTGGGCCTAGGCCTCTGCAACAAAATAACTCGCTATTTATTCTTTATTAAAAAAAATGTTCACTAAAGCCATACAGATCTATTGAAATACTACGTGCTGTAAATATTTTTCATATTCATTTAGAAGTAGTTTTTCGTAATAAGGATACTCACGTCAAGACAAAGTGGATGTCTGTCCTTGTTACTAGTAGAAAATAATTTGATGCATTACTAAATGTCGTGGCATTGTGAATAGAATTGCACCTCTAATAGGGTAGTTTGGTGGTTTACAGGGTCGCTGACTAAAGCGTTTTTCTGTAATAATACTTGCTGCGAATATTATTTCTTACCCTTACAGGGGTTGTTTTTGAAAATGGGGATGCTGAGGTCAGGATCAGTTGAAGGTCTGGCTCAACTAGTATTAAAAAATCATTTTTGTATATTTTTAATCATCTTGCTACCTATTTTAGGTGCTGTGTATGTATAAGGTGTGAATAGGACTAGTTTTTACCCTTTTGTTATCTCTATTGAATCGATAATCGATAGTTATCATAAAATAGATATAATTTTCACATTCAATACAAGCTATTATTCAAAGCAAAATTTATGTTTTTAGGGGTGAAATAGAAATTTCCCCAGCCTTTTGATACCACGAAGACATATTTTTATTAATTTTGAGCCTTTTCCAACCATTTTCTCTGAGTCTTATGCGATCTGCGATGGGGGCCAAAAATCAGCTATTTTTAACATTGTTCTTTCTTCGTCTCAAATGAACTTCCTCGAGAAGGTATCATATCTCCCGATTTTCATTAATTTAATAAATGTTTTACCACTGAAACGGTCATACTGACTTAGCTAGTTTTCATAAAAGCACTGGCCATTTGAACATTACACTTGAAGGTTTCGCAAACTAAGTTGACGTCATCTGGAAATTATTACAACTGTACATTTTCACACGATGTCATCTTAAATATTCCATGTAATCAAGTTCATAAAATAATGTCGCCCTTGCTCTATATTAGAAATATAGTAGTGTAATTGTTGTACACATTACCCGTATTTAGTGGAATATTTAACAAAAATCATTACACCCACATTTTTGTGTACCGATAATGTACCTCATTTCAATACTTTTGGGGGCAAATCAGTTTTATTATTAGTATGTAATTTTAATTTTCTTTTTACTCAACTCTTGAGTATTGAACATCATTTTTGTAAAAATAACTAACCGTAATAGACCCAGAGATCGCGTAGAAAATACCCCAAGAAAGATACCAAAGGTTTAAGTGCAGGTAAAGATAGTAGTAAACTCGGGTAAAAAGAAACCGAGCGTCTGCCGTTCGTAATCGGTCACC